>OZ026836.1:28235000-28726548 GCA_964023205.1 Lutraria lutraria
TTTAAACAAATATTTAGTCTGTCTGTCAGAAACATTTTGTGTTCTTATTCCACACAGGTGTACTATGCCCAACTTCGCAACAATCCCCTTACCACCTCAATGTTACGTACCCCCCACCCAACAAATTTATTGTGTCAATCTGGACTGTTTTGGGAGTAGCAGTGAGGGGATGGGGGATTGTAGCACTGTACATCTGATATCAATCTTATCAGAGCATCACAGTAACAGTTTAATGAACTTGGCAATTTATTTATGCTAGCTAGGAAATTAGTTAAAAAATACACATTCAACTCTTCCCAGCAAACACTTGACGTTGTAAAAACGTTGTACAGACGTTGTACCCTGACGTTGGATGACCGTTGGATTTAGGTTGTAAATGAAAGTTTTTTAGACGTCATTTCCCGACGTCAATACAACGTCGGGTATACAACCAAAATCCAACATGTTTTCAACCAAAATCCAACGTGTATACAACCACAATCCAACCTGTATACAACCAAAATCCAACGTGTATACAACCAAAATCTAACGTGTTTACAACCACATTCCAACCTGTATACAACCAAAACCCACCCTGTATGCAACCACAATCCAACCTGTATACAACCAAAATCCAACGTGTATATATTTACACGCCTGTAAGTAATTAAGGTGATTATATCAATAAAACGCAGGGATGTTCAAACAAAGAACATAATGACGGCAGTTACTAATCCTGTATAATTAGTTCTTCATGAGGATATACTGAACACTATTAAAATAATATTGCTCAATAATTAATATGTCTATAACCTATATCAGAAAGTTCACTTTTAATCTCACAATACAACCTAGTCTAAATTTATCATTTGAAATGTCAAACAAAAAACAAATTTTGTTCACAATTTGGAATATATCTAATTTATTCTTGCAAATTATTACATACACATGTAGACACGAATACCGTACATAATTTTGTATAAACACACAGTAGATGATTATTCAGTGATCATGAACACTTAAGAATTCGTTTAAATGACATGTACAAAACAGTTAGAAACTAATAAATGAATCCTTCTGGATTTCCTGTCTGTGATTCTGGAGTCTACTTCAGTGGACAGGCCTGGCTGGCATCCTGTTCAGTTTCCTTTGACATAGACTTCATAGTATTTGCTGAATAGTAAAAGAGCAAGCATATTCAGTCAGCGGGCATTTTCGGAAGTCATTTCATCTATCCAAGCTAGTAATTTTTACTATTTGAAAAATATACAGTCTTCTGTGTTTCAATTATCAATCTGTCATGGTGAATACATATTAAATTTTTCTAAAGACTGGATTATACCAAGCAACAAAATCAAAGAGAAAATTACACAAGCTCACAGAAAACTGAACATGCAGAATTTATTCTAATTAATATAATATATACCTAATAATATTCAATATAGGCAAATGCAATTTCAAACGGTATTATTTAGACATGCATTTTGCTATGAGAAAGCCCAGCTTTTTTACTTAATCAGTGTTTGTATGATATTATATGTTGTATTCCTCATACATAATTTTACAACCATGACTGAATTAATTACGGATTATTCAGAAATAAAAAATGATAAATATTTACCTTGAACAACGCCAAACAAGCTTGACCTGTAGAATTCCATCGTTCCTAGTCATGTTTAATTTGGACATCAATCTGTAAACAATTATAATAAACTATAAGTTAGAGCAAATGAACATGTATTACTTATTCAAAAATTCTTTAACTTGACACATGAACATTGAAAATAAAACTATATTTATAAGAATTCAATGTAGTATCAACCAGTGATCATAACTCAAAAACACGTACATATATGTCAGGCATAATAAATCCAAACATCCTTCTTAATTAAGCCTGAAGCATACAAGTTCCCCACACGAAATGAATAACATAACATTATCTCTCTCAAATTTTCATTAACACATTTCCTGCGTGCATGAAGAACATTTGACCTGAGGACTCATCAATCAATTCGGGCACTGGCCAGTTTGGCAGTTGTCAGTAATAAAACCTTCTCTGGAATAGTTTCAAATTAAGTTCATGCTGTTTTTCATGCTCAATTTTGTTGGAAATAATGGACATTAAGACATGTACATGTAACTGATACCAGAACAGTGATTGTGAATATTTGTGTAGTCTTGAATTTAGACTTTACACAACAGATAGTTTAAAATGTAATTTCACCAGTTTTGTTTTACTTGATTTTTAAAGCGTAACAAAAGATGATCGCACTTTTAAATAAAAATACATTTGACTACCTATAAGCGAACTTAAAAGCGACCAACACGATATTGGGTGCAATTAGTTATGAAATTGATTGATTACTTGTTCGATTTAAAATAAAAGTTTGCTGAATATCCTATCTTTTTACTGACATTTTTAATACTTAAATCACACATCAAATTAAATCATAAATTCCACTTACCTTAAAATCCGAATTTGACAGATCTTTTGAATCTTATCCCGAAATCTTTTCTTGAAACCGTACGTTGAACGCTATTCAATATAATTAACCGTTGCTGGTAGTTTTGAATAATTAGATCTGTCCATTTTCATGTAAATTAAACGATTTTAATCCATTTATTTGGTAGGTTTTATGAAGAATATTTTTAAATTATTGTCGACAAACGTTTCTTTATTTAATTATTTTCAAATAGTGTAGAAAAGAATTATCGTAAAATTCGAAATAACTGGACCCTCGAAGCGACGCCTATCGGTAATATGAAACATTTTAAGGGGAGTAAACATGTCAGAGTGTTTTGCTATTTTTAACTCATCCCTAACATAATAATATATGCGAAAGAACAAGGTTTATATGTTTTTTTGTCTTTTTTTCATGACAATATTCAATTTTCGTTATGATTTAAACAAAATCATTATCTGACCATAATCTAACGTCATGCAGACGTCTTATTCAGACGTTGTATAGTCGTCGTGATTCTTACGTTGAATCAACGTTGGATTTAGGTCGCCGACGTCGCGACTTAAATACAACGCATATTCAACGTTGATACAACGTCGGGTGTTTGCTGGGTTGAGTCATTGCTTAATTTCAACTCAAAATAAGTGCATAAACAGAGATCACAGAAATAGTCATATATATTGTCATGCATTTACTCCAACTTGATATGTGTCATATGATATGTCATGTATAAAAATAACAGTGTTTTAAAACATTTAAAATATTGTGTATTTATACCTGTTTACATCTTTTTTTATATAATTTTCACAAACGCAACATGATTTAACGATACACTGTTCAGAAATAATAGAATAAACTGCCATTGCGATTTAATGATGACGAAATAAACTTTTACACCAAATAGAAAAAAAGATTTACCTGTAGGTTACAAAATCCAGTTTTGTTTTCATACCTTGAATATACCAAAGGATCAGCCATTATACAATCAACGCACTTTCCGTGATATGAGATTGAAATAGCCAATATTCGCTAATTATCATAAAGCTATGTTTTAAAATCGTAATATATTCATAAAATTGTAAATAAAATTCATGTACACAAATTTTAAAGTATAAGATATACAATAACTGATCCCGGTCACATCCGCTGGTGCGAATTGTGAGTGATGAAAAATCTGAACGTTAGTATTTTGTGCATTCATTTCATAAACATTGTGTTGTATGTAATTGAACGGGTCAATTGGAATACAACGAACAAATGCAGTGCATCTATATAACAAGATAGTTCTAGAGCACAAAACCCTGATGGAATCTTGACTAATTAAACATTCGTAATCATGAATATTCGACCCATTTTAACAAATACTTTCTTGGTTTTTACATCACGTTGGTGCTCTTATTATTCCAATTGTTGTTCGTAAATTCTTTTTGTGACAGTCCTATGACCTGTTCTACATCTACCATGCAATTACTAGTTCCCATTCCATGTTGCAGTACAGCAACTAAATTCAGCTTCCATGTGTTCTTTCAGTACTTTGATTGTATTTTAAGGTCACAATCATACAAGCTCAGAGATGACAAGTATTCATACTCGATTTTCGTTCTTAAAATCACGATTATCCGAGTATTCAGATACTCAGACTCACTACTGCATTTATATTCTTAATGGGTTTTTATAGTCCGAACCTAGAACCAACCCTTAGTAAAAATCTAACCAATTTTGTGATAGTTTTCAGGAATTTTGTATTCTCTTTGATTTATCATGATTTGATTCAATTGGTGTATCATTGCATATGTAATAGGAGGAGGAAAATAATGTACCCGATGCGGGGCTCGAACCCTGCTTGCAAGTCAGATGCTCTACGGTACCAAAGTTCTGAGCTAATCAGGCTGGTGAATATTGCAGCCAATTTATAAATACAATATACCAAACTGCTACATTCAGATTCCTCCGTCCTTTTAGTTAACATAATTTATCGCAACTACCACAGGTTCTTTAAACTAACCCAGCTGGTGAATATTCCAGCCAATTTATAAATACAAAATACCACACCGCTACGTATAGATAGATGAAAAAAAATTACATGCAGTAACATTCCTGAATTATTTCATGTAAGCTTCATATACCCCTAAGTTTCAGTTCTGTCAATTAAAAAGACCTTTATATGCATTATTCTCCATTATGTCATGATGAAGCAATCTTCAATATATTTCATAAAAAGTTACACATCATGATGATGTAGATTTCTACTTTGGCATTTTGTAGCCACTTGGAGAATAAATAGTATTTATCAGAAGCATGACAGTTGTGCTGTTTCTGAAAAGTGTGCCTAAATCTGCAAGTAATTCTATCTTTTCAAACAGTATATTGTGCAAATAATGCAGTCTAATCAGTCACTGGAAGGACAAGTTCCATAGTTTTCTATGCCATAGACAAGCTGTTTTCTATGTCGATTTATTTTTTATATATATTATATAATACATATTTTAGGTAAGCAATGAGTAATATAAAAACAAAATTGAACTACTCCGAGTTTCCAGAATGTTCCAAGGAAGCTTTGAATTATGTTGTGAAAACATTTTCATCAGATCCCCACAGGGTCCCGGGCAGAGGTGGTAGTGGAGAAAGTTTTGCTGTAGATATTGCTCAAGAGTACATTATTGATAAATTGAGGAAAAAAGGGCATAACAGTAAGGTACATGTTTATTTCCATATTTTATTAAGTTACGGGATGTTGTGTCCTGTAGCAATTTTCTGTAATCTAGGTCATTACAGACTTTACAGTACTGGTGTTGGGATCAAGTTTTTATGAAGTTTACCGGTAACTGGTTGTTGTATTCATCTTGTTTAACAGGTTGTAATATTTGGTAAGAAGATGCTTATTATCAATACTTACACAATTAAGTCTATTTTGTCCAATAATTGATATATAAAATTAATGTACTTCACTCAAAAGTTATACAGGTCTAATATAATTTATACATGTTTAATAGAATTCTATCAAATGCATTGAACATTAATTATAAATGAGCCTGATCAGTAAGCCAGGAGAAATTATTGGTCCAGTCATGATAACTGGTCAAACTGCTGCAATTTATTGAATTCATCATAGGACCTTAGCTTGTTACCTTCAATGAGCCAATTTGTACTCATATTAACAAGAAGCTCTGCTAATCTCATTTACTCTGATTCTGTCATGAATATATTTGACACTAAAAACAACACAATTTTGTATGTAATATGTAAGACATTTAATTGAACAAAAAGTTACCATCCCATATATATATGTATTATATATATATATAGTATTATTTATTTTCTATGTATATTTACATACAATACATCAATTAACATTTGAATAGTATACTAGTATATTGTTTATTTTAGAAGTTCTATGATGTTCATGAGCTACAACTGTTGGAGATGTTATGTACAGCCTTACAAGATGCTCCTGAACATGCATGTTATAACATTTTCCATGCTATATTTGGAGGGCATGTTGATCAGACTAAAATATCATTTATGACAAAGTTGGTTTCCGTGGCAATATCTGTGAGTGGTGGACCAGTGTTAGGATGTGCTGCTTTATGGATGCAGGTAAATGTTTTCTTTTTAGCTCACCAGAGCACGAATGTGCTCAAGGTGAGCTTTTTGATCGCCCTGCGTCCATCGTTCGTCGTGAAGTGGCGTCAATGTTTACTTAAAACAACATCTCCTCCTACACCGCTATGCCGATTGCAACCAAACTTTGCTGGAATGATCCTTGGGTGGTCCCCTTTCAAAGTTGTTCAAAAAATTAAATTTCATTAAAAACTCTGGTTGCTATGGCAACAAATAGAAAAAACTTAAAAAGTCTTCTTGTCCGAAACCACAGGGCCTAGAGCTAAGATATTTGTTATGTAGCATTGTCTAATGGAACTCTACAAAGTTTGTTCAAATTATTCCCCTGGGGTCAAAATTGGCTACGCCCCGGAGGTAACTTGATTTTACATAGACTTATATAGGAAATTTAAAAAATCTTCTTGTCAAAAACTACAATGCCTAGAGCTTTGATATTTAGTGTGTAGCATAGTCTAGTGGACCTCTACCAAGTTTGTTCAAATTATTGCCCTAGAGTCAAAATTGGCCCCGCCCCGGGGGTCACTTGATTTATATAGACTTATATAGGAAAATTTAAAAAATCTTCTTCTCCAAAACCGCAAGGCCTAGAGCTAAGATATTTTGTATGTGGCATTTTCTAGTGGACCTCTACCAAGTTTGTTCAAATTATGGCCCCGGGGTCAAAATTGGCCCTGCCCTGGGGTTTATTCTATTTTATATAGGAAAATTTGAAAAATCTTCTTCCCCGAAACCACAAGGCCTAGAGCTAAGATATTTGGCATATAGCATTGTCTAGTGGACCTCTACCAAGTTTGTTCAAATTATTGCCCTAGGGTCAAAATTGGCCCCGCCCCGGGGGTCACTTGATTTATATAGACTTATATAGGAAAATTTAAAAAATCTTCTTCTCCAAGACCGCATGGCCTAGAGCTAAGATATTTGGCATATAGCATTGTCTAGTGGACCTCTACCAAGTTTGTTCAAATTATGGGCCTGGGGTCAAAATTGGCCATGCCCTGGGGTTTATTCTATTTTATATAGAAAAATTTGAAAAATCTTCTCCGAAACCACAAGGCCTAGAGCTAAGATATTTGGTATGTTGCATTGTCTAGTGGACCTCTACCAAGTTTGTTCAAATTATTGCCCTAGGGTCAAAATTGGCCCCGCCCCTGGGGTCACTTGATTTATATAGACTTATATAGGAAAATTTAAAAAATCTTCTCCGAAACTGCAAGGCCTAGAGCTTAGATATTTTGTATGTGGCATTGTCTAGTGGACCTCTACCAAGTTTGTTCAAATTATGGCCCCGGGGTCAAAATTAGCCCTGCCCTGGGGTTTATTCTATTTTATATAGGAAAATTAAAAAAATCTTCTTCTCCGAAACCACAAGGCCTAGAGCTAAAATATTTGGTATCTAGCTTTGTCTAATGGACCTCTTTTTAATCTGTTCATATAATGGCCATGGGATAAAAAACGGCCCAGATGGGTCACTTGATCTTACTTGGACTCGTATAGAAAACTTCAACAATGTTCATCTCCAAATGACCTTTTTTCCTGGTGAGCATTTATAGGGCCATCATGGCCCTCTTGTTTAATAATTTTGGAAACCCTTTGTTGAATATTCTAGTAACGAGTTTCGTACAGAAATATTATGACTAATGTAATGTTAACACAGGGATTGGTGTAATTGCAGTCAAACCAGAGTTAGCGATCACCAACGAATATAGGTCACCCTGTGAATAAAGGCCATTCTTTCAAAAACTGTCATGATTATTCAGAGCAAAATGGCCTCCAAATAAAGGAAACCTGTCACTACAGGTCACAATATGTCTTTCCATTGGGTGGACTTAGTTCACAGGTTTGACTGTATTTATTTTTCATTTTCTATGTATATTTGAACTAAAACTGATTCCAAGTATTTCCTTGTTTGTTTTCTTTGTAGGAGAAAGGTAGTCAGAGTCAGTCAGTGTGTGATCTAGCACAGATGTTGGTGGATGATTATTGTCTTTTATATCCAGATGTTAGTGACACTTTCAAGAATCTCCCTAAAGTATCCTCATTGTTCACATGTAATTTTGTTACTGCTCTCACAACCATCTATCCATATACAGGTAAGTTTCCTTCTGCAATTCTATTGCACGAATTTGTCTTTTTATCCCGTTTCTACGCTGTTTTTAGACCTAATAAAGTAGTGACTTTATCCTGTCACTAGGTCACATGGTTTGCTTTATTTCATCACTTTGTATTACTACGTGCCGTAATCCACTCATTATACAACAAGGTGTGCTTTTTATAATTTTTATAGTGCAATGTTATACAAATAAAATGGATGTTTGAATTCTCAACATATTTTATTGAGTTTTTATTCCAAATAGCATGACATAGTATGGGACTATTTTATTGACATGTCATTTTGCTGAACGGTTATGAGGCTGTTAAAGAGAGGCATAACATGTGTTTTTCAATCTAAGTAAATAGAGTTTTGAGACTTATTTTGTTGTAGAATGAGATATTTGTTGTAGACACAGGATAAATTAAATACATGATTGGTGCCGAGATGGAGAAAGTTGATCCCGTTCTGCACCAAAGCTTAAATTGACTCACCAGAGGCTTGCCCATTTCAGCTTTCTAAGCCTCACCGGATAAACCTTCTCAATCTTGGCACCAACCATGTATTCTCTATTTATTATGTTCTGAGTCATATCAAACACATTTTGATAGTCAATTATTCTGAAGGTTTGAAAATGTATCGTTTGACCAAGACATGTGAATAAAAGTGTAAATATTGTGCGGCTTTTTTTTTTCGAATTTACAGAGTTCCAGCCAACATTGTACAGTAAAACCTCGATTATCCGAACACCGATTATCCGAATACCCGGTATTATCCGAATAAAATCTACAGTCCCGATTACGTCGCTATATATTTCAACTACAACGAACCCCGGTTTTACGAATCGGATTTTACGAATACCTGGTGTAATCCGAATACATTATTTGGTCCCTAAAGTTACGAATGCGCGTATTTTCACACCTATTATTCGAATTCGTCAATTGATAACAATGGCCAATTGAGAATCAAATGTCGTGCGACAAACAATGTGTAACATCAATTCATACATGAAGCGTGTCAACAGTTTAATTATCGCTAAGTTGACCATATTGTTTGTTACGATTTTATACTAATCACGACGAATATTTCACAATGATCTCGAGTATAATAAGTTAATACGCGTACGTACCTGGTGATCTGTATTCCAGCGTCATTCAAAATTTAAAAACTAATTCGAACACAATTAATACAAAACTAACTGGAATATGATGATTTAGTGAAAAAATGTTCCAAACAGAAAAACATTACGTCTTCGATATTAAAATGTGACGATAGCGATGCCTAGTCGATCTTTAGTAAATAAAGTGTGAATGACATAATTTTGGGTCGGATTGTGTTCTGCATAATCCATAAATACGCTGGTATTCATTTAACAAGAATAATTGTTTCATTTTTTAAATCATACATTCATAAAACAAAGATAAATAATTAGTTTTTGTTATATATTTGATTTTATTCTTATAATAACGTCGTGTTTGCATACGAGATTTAACTCCCTTGTAAAATACGGACAGTACGGAATTTATCGTTTCCAAACAGTACATCATACGCATCATACTGAAATGGATTATTCGAAACCATGGATTATCCGAATGATTTTTCAGGGCCCAATGACATTCGAATAATCGAGGTTTTACTGTATGTTACATCATTAAAATCCAGTACAACAAATTTTCAGTGCCATTAGTAACATATTCCTGGATAGTTATCGGGTATAATTTATCTAGCATACTACTTTTAAAGCTAATGATTTATGTTTGTCCATTCCAGATGTGAGCAAATCTCCACCTCATGTCCTGTTGGAATGTATCGTAGACTGGATCTCAAATGATTCATGTTTGTGTTCAGACTCTGTAAGATTAGTTCGGATACAGTCAACATTTACCTGTCCTATAAGTGGACTGGTTCGCTGGTGCATTCTTGGACCTCTGGTTAGACTGTGTGTAAATCAAGATCATTCATCTACACTAAAGGAGCAAGAAAATGACAAAAAGAATACCACCAAGTTTTCTGAGGAAAAACTCGAAAGTTTATTTTCTAAGTTACATCTTGGTGTTTTATTAAGTCTACAAGCTTATAAAAGCATGGAACTGAATGAGCACCTACTTACATTCACTGATCTTATCATTGTATCAAAGACACTTTCAGCATTCTACAAAGGTGGTTATTGTTCAGAGGAAGTTATTCAAACTGTTAATACATCAACTGATAGACTGGCACAAGTTATACAAGTAGCTTTAACTACAGGAAGCTTACCAGGTACATGATGTTCTGTTATTACCTTTTCATAAGGACAACAATGGAAATATGAGTCTCTTTTTTGTGTGTAACCCTTGGTACTGAGTTGCATGATATGGTAAATTACTTATGTTTGTATATATGTAATATTTTACTTATGCAACACATTTGTAACCATTGTGCGCCCCGTGATACCGAAATAAATCTATCTGTCTACCTACGTATTCTATAATCACTACATGCAGCATTATGCTAAGTATTCCATTGTTAATACCTATTATATTATCAGATTACCCTAGTAGTCCTATAATTTTGAATTGTAAATTTATGACACAGTACCAATGCACAATGGTCATGGCAGTAACATGTGTTCTTTTAAAAAATACATTTATGTCTTAGTAAAAGCTTTGCTTCTGCAACTGTGACACCTCATTCTTGTTTATACATTATACTATTGCATGACTTATGCCTTATATTTTTATATGACTGTTAGTTGTCATTGCGCTGTAAAACAACACTAAACAATCTGCAATTTTGTTCTATCATTTCAGGAAAGTTTGACATACAGCAAGTCTGTGAAGGTCTTCCTCCAAACAGGTATATTAATTTCAAGCAATTATTGCTACAACTGTATATGGGTATAGATTTTTTTTTAAAACAGATCAGCATCACAGGTAACTGTATCATGAATAGATTATAAAAATATGAAAAAAAAAAATATTTTTTTTAAATATTTATTAATATGTTAACATATTAATAAATATTTTTTTTTTTTAATTTGTTTTTCATATTTTTATAATCTATTCATGATACAGTTACCTGTGATCAGCATGGCCATGCAAAGTTCAATATTGGAATAAGTTAAAGTAGAATTTGTGAAAAACTAATAGTTTACAAGTCTGATGTCATTGTGAAATGTAGCAACAATTTAAACCTGTTTTATGATCATAGTGATCTACCTACAGTTCAAATGTTCTACTACTTTTACTGCTCAGACACACCATTGATTTAAGTGATACTTAAGTTATAATGCTCATAGTTAAAGGCTTTATGTCTGACCAAATAATATAGCACAATCACCAGTATTTCAATGCTATCAGCTATTGGCACCATGCATTCAGACACGCCTCCATGGTCGAGTGGTTAATGTCACTGACTTCAAATCACTGTAACCTCTCGCTGATATTGTGGGTTCGAGTCCAGCTACCGACCATGTCTCTTTATGTGAGAAAGTAGGCAGTTGCTTACAGAGGATGGGTGTCTAGTACTGGTTCTTCCCAGGAATGACAGATAGGTGAACTGTCTGCCTTGTATGACTCTTAACTGTTGAAAAGGGCATAAAACAAAAACAAACAAGCACCATCCTTTCCTTTTTGTATGAGAAATTTTAGTTATAGTTTCTGTAAATATAATTTGACACTTGTGCAATAATGAATTATATTTAATACTAAACAAGCTTCATTTTCTCTATTAATTTCCAGATTGATGAAGATGATTGTAGCAGCTAGATATGGCAATCAGGAACCCATGGACTTAACATAGGCTCTCATTTCTTCATTACTTATTCCTTGAACTTTTGATGATGTTTAATCCATTATTGATTCTGTTTATGTTTTACTCTGAATAATGTAGATTAAAATAATTTAGATTAAAAACAGGATGTTTGAAACATAAATAGACTTGTTGCCTTTACATACATGTATAACAAAGCTGTTGAATTTGTTTTTGGTTGCATAATTAATAATATTATTCTGTTAATATCCATTTTATCTATGGATTAGAAAATACAAGTCTTTCATCATATCTGTTTTCCAATTTACTGGAATAGTAACCAGTTACTTGTCAGTGTTTCTGGGTAACCACTATAGTAAATGTCACCAGTAATGAAGTACTTGACAACTGATCTAACTGCAGGGTAAATCCTTTAAATCTGTGAACTCTTGATCAAATGTTGTATAGAAATTATGAGGTTATACAAAAAAGTCAAGATGACCCTGTATTGCTCACCTAAATTACATGGTGATTGACAACTTGGTTAACAGAGGACTCTTGGAGCAGCTTATGAACATAATTTGAACATTCTTAGTTGAGGACAACTACACAATGCTGTACACTAAATTCCAGGCAATGCACTTATTGTCAAGTAGAATTCCCTGTATAAATTTACATAAAATAAGTTGCTTCTGACATGGGCTTATTATGACACCGAAGATCATTCCTGTGAAGTTAGGATGAAACTGAGTTAAGAGGTGTTTGAGAAGGTTTTTAGCTTAGGTGAGCTTTTTTGGATCGATGAATGTCCGGGAGTCCATCGTCTGTCCACAATTAGTTTGTTTACACTCTAGCATCCACAGCTCTTAACCAATCGTGATCGAACTTGCTCACAATGTATATGGCCACAATGTCTCAGCTAAGTTCGATTATGGGCTAAATCGGACAATAACTTCAAGAGTTCATTTTTTTGTTTATTTCAATATCATGAGTGACAAAATATTTCAATATGGTCGAAATTTTCTTGAAGCCTTCATCAAGGCAATTCTCTGTTTGTCTTCTTCAAATTTTTGTCTAAGATTAGCAATGTCTGAAAAAATACAATAAACTAGAAATGTGTCCATAGGACACGGATGCCCCCGCCATTTCACACTGGACACAGAAATGAGTTTTGTGTGGCAAATATGTGATGAACATTTGTGCCAATTTATTTCAAAATCCCATCATGCATTACAAACTTATAAGCCGGACACGAACATATACTTTCACTGTATCCATAATAATATGCACAAACGTTTAACATCCACTGTGACCTTGACCTTTGAGCAAGTGACGCAGTTGATGCGCAGGACACCTAGTCTATATATGATGAACATTTATGCCAGTTTATTTAAAAATCAAATCATGCATGACAGATGTATAAGCCAGACACGAACATATACATATAATGCTTTAAGTGTCCACTGTGACCTTGACCTTTGAACAAGCGACACAGTTATTGCGCATGACACATCGTCTTGTTATGCTGAACATTTGTACCAATTTATTTCAAAATCCAATCATGCATGACAGAGTTATAAGCCGGACACGAACATATACATATAATGCTTTAAGTGTCCACTGTGACCTTTGAGCAAGCGACACAGTTTTTGCGCATGACACATCGTCTTGTTATGTTGAACATTTGTGCTAAATTATTTCAAAATCCAATCATGCATGATAAAGTTATGAGCCGGACACGAAAATCCGTAACACACACACACCAACGCCTTAATTTACGGACAGGGTAAACACTATAAAAATTAAATGATTCACTATTACAACTGCATAGTATAGTGCGATTTTATTAAACAGTCAAAGCTGAATAATGACACAATTGGTGAATGGTAATTATTTTTAGCTTCGTACCTCAGTCAATAGTTTTGTTTATTTTACAGTTAAGGAATGTCCTATTCAGCATGTTTATGTAATATTATGTAGCGCATCATTAAATACATAATTGTACATTAGACAACCAGTACTGCGAACATTATCGTATAGATTACGGAAGTAATCAAATCCCACCAAAGCTAAAAATAAATGCAAGCTTTGAGTGAGAAATTATGCATCTTTGGCAGTTAAATAACATTGCACAATAGATAATTTAACAAGACAAATACTTTTAAATAACATTTTTTCAACAAAAGTTCCCATCTCAGTAAACAATAGAACAAACACATCTAGATAAACAGTTGATTGTCAGAGAATAAATTGTATGGAACTTACGTTCTCTTTTTGTTTCTCTAATCTGGAAACTGTAAAAGTTCAACAATTCCTGAAAGAAGAAAATAAATACTGTCAAACTGTGAATAACACCAAACAAACTGGAGATATAACCAAAAATGACTGGTGAACAACAGCAAACAAATAATTAGCTGTTAGCACCACCACAGGCTATTTCAGCATATTTAACGCTATTTTCATCATTATTTCAATATATTGTGGTGAGCAGTTATCCTAACCTGCTTCCCTGGACTTCATTTAGGCATTATCCTGAACTAACCACATTCTATCCGCAAGCTTCTACTACCCAATATAATTTTTTTTAAATATTTAGAGGTGGATGACAATTTAACACAGGATGTAATATAACTTCAGTCAAATTTGTCACGGACAGTGTGAACTTTTTTATAGATTTACTGTATTATTTATAGTCAATTATAATCGACAGCTTAATTGCCCAAGAAAGCCAAACATAAATTACTTCATGGTAACTCACTATTAGTGAGCATTTATATGAACATATCTTCATAATACAGAATTACCTTCTATAATGTAAAACATACCTTATCTTTTCTCCGTTTCTTTTCCTTGCGATTAATTACTTTCTCACGAGCCTCTGTTCTTGGTGCACCTTTATTTTTACCAAACTTTGAAACCGTTATCCAACCATCATCATCAGCCACGCCTTCATTAGCCTTAGCTTCTTGTATTTCCTGTAAAATGAAGTAACAACAGTACACTTATAGCTTAACTAGAGTCTATTAACCAAATCACCATTTTTAGCAAAAGCCTTTATTATCAGGTATGGGATGTACCTATAATGAACCAAATCTAATGGCATATATTTACAACTTATGAAAAGCAGTACATTTTGAAGTTAGGTGCATTTGATGATTAACTTAACCAACTTGGCCATTTAGATACTGTTGAAGAAGTAATATTCGTAGACATTCAATTTGGCATTAAAGTCGGACAGTCTGATTTAGCATTTCAAAGTGCAATTCTACCAACCTAAAACACAAATACTTTGAATTCTAAAATGCCAGAAATTAATTTCACTTAATTTGTATACCTTAGTTAGATAAAATAAGCATTCCTGTTTTTCCTACCTTTTGTATTCTAGCATCATATTCCTCCATATATTGATCAATCTCCTTTTGTAATTCTTTTGTATCGACACAATCGTCACTGTATTCTTTCACCCACTCTGAAGAAATATACATTTGATTATAATGGTATGAAAATTACATAAACTGTGAATGTATATGTAGATTAACATTTATGAAATGAGATACAGTGGATATTTATAAAAGGTTCAGTTTAATTCAAAATATCGAAACATTAATCAAACTAAAACATTATTGGCAAAACGCTTAATTCTTCTTCCTAGACAAATCCGAATCCATTTTGTCATTTCTATTTCAATTGAAAGATTTTTACATAAGAGCTTACATATATCAGTCAAAAAATGTAAAACTTCATCAGCTTTATATTTAATTGTATCTTTTTTATTAGAATAATACCGTAAACACTTGTGTATATGTCACACTTTTTTACTTCAAAATCGGGACCAAAAAAGTAGTGCGTGCTATACAAGGCGGTAGACCTGAACCCCATGTTTTCTATGACTCAAACAAAAAGTCAAAATGAATTCTGAAGTATTTTTTTCACACTTACCTAATGTTCGTAAAACATAAAATCCACAACAATCCTTATATAAACTATTATTGATCTATTGTTATTAAACACAAAGCACTGAATCACAACTAAAATGTCAAACAGGTCAGAAACACGTGTGGTCTTTAAAATGCTAGCCAACATCACACAAATATCAGACACCGATGGCAGCAGCGTGTCTTTGATCTTTATAATTCACGCTCTTTGATCCTGCCTCAGTGTTAGTCAATTTATGTGAGCTGATCGACTTTTTTATTTGAGGTACAATGTTTAAATGTCATGGTACGCACAGGGGTGTCAATAATTCGGATTTTAGATGAAAATTTTCAAGAAATGGCATG
Source organism: Lutraria lutraria (assembly GCA_964023205.1). Classification (NCBI taxonomy): domain Eukaryota; kingdom Metazoa; phylum Mollusca; class Bivalvia; order Venerida; family Mactridae; genus Lutraria; species Lutraria lutraria. The sequence goes on from OZ026836.1 coordinate 28,251,161, forward strand.
GTTATAATTATTTAATCTGCCCTGAAGGATATTCTATAATGCAAACTGAATTAAATATGGAAACAATGTGGCTGAAGCAAAAAATGTCGGCCATGTATAATGTTTTTAATTTGGCTATATTGACACCCTTGTGCGCCCTAAATTAACTCCAGAATCTTCGCAAAATTAGGTCAGTGTGTGTAAACTTCAAATCTGGCAGCTGAAGTATTGATTTTTTATCGTGTCACATGTTAGTTGTTAAGAAATGCAGGATTACTGGTAGCCTTGAGTCCCTTGACACTTTGTTAATTGCATAAAATTGACACAATTTCGCAGGTAGGTATGTAATTTGACGTTCTTACACAAATTTTTTTCCCAGGATTTCAACTGGGTTTTTTACCTGCGTCCTATACAAAAGTGCAACATATACATGAGTGTTTATGGTAATGCATTTGAATCATACAGGGGTGTCAATAGAGCCAAATTGAAAATCCTGGAAATTATACACAGTTGACCACTTTTACCAAAAGAGAGGCCTTCAATCACATTGTTTCCATAACTCCATTTGTATCAAAGAAAATCCTTCACAATAGATTAAATTGACCATAACTTTATTTTGCTCAGAAAACATAGCTATTTCAGCACAGATAAATCTGGAATTCCAGATAATGAGATTAATCCGGAATTTTGACAGCCCTGATCATAACTTGATAATCGAGGAACAAAAATTTTCATGTACTTACTAGTCATTCCAGTATTAACAGGGTGTCCTCCTTTTTTATGCATTATCAACGGTTTGTTGAACGGTAACTGTTTTGCTTTATTCACAGATAATGATTTCTTGAACACAAGGTAGGCAACTTTGTAACCCTGATATCAATAAATACATATATTTCATAATCTCATCTGAATAAAAATTAACATGTGCTACAAGACCTAAAAGCCAACCCTTTACTATCGTAAATGCTCATAATGGCCAATGCAGAGAAGCATTAACTACTTTTGTATTATCATTATATACTATGAGACTCATAGTATGAGTATAACAAAGACTCCACGACGTAATATTCGTAGTTCTGTAAAATGAGTGTACTTTTCTTCAAATAAACACAAGTGTTCGTGAAAAACAGATGCCCTCTAAAGGCCAAATCCCTCCCGGCTAGCTCAGTGGTTAGAGTGTTTGTCTAATGATCGAGAAGTTGTGAGTTCGAACCCCGGGCGAGGCTCACACTGTTCGTGACAAATTTGACTGAAGATATTACACCCTATTCTAAATTGTCCTCCACCTCTAAATTATGTGGGATAGCTTGGTAGAATGTGGTTAGTACTGGTTAAGGCCTAGATGAAGTCCAGGAAAGCTGGTTAGGATAACTGCCTGCCACGATATGACAAATAATGTTGAAAATGGCGTTAAACCCGATGAAACAAACAAACAAACTAAAGCCAACTGGATAGTATGACATTGACCTTTGACCAACTAACCTCAAAATCGATAGGGGTCATCTATATGTGTTGAACAACTTCCCAACCACATCTGTGGTTTTCAATCGTTTTCAAGCCATTGGTCAGACAAGGTTTGGTTACAGATAGACAGACTGACCAACATGTGTAAACAATATACCCCCCATTTCTTTGGAAGGGGGCATAATGATTCAAAACTAAAGCAAATACATATTACTCACCTGTATTACTGGTGCAGAGGGAAAGAAGTTTGATTGATTCACAGGTGGAATACCTGATGATGGAGCGCTATGGATGTATACTCTCTGCACAGTGCCAATATCTTCAAACATCTCCTTCAGATGCTCCTAGCGAGAAATAAACATTATGTTTGAAATAACCCTACCCAGAGAATTTTCAGGCGATAGTTAGGTAGAATTTTTTTAACCTAAGATACATGTCAGGATGCTACATGTTTTTATTAAAAAAAAAAATTACCTGAGAGGCAAAAAATGTTAGGTAGGGGCCTTTTTGGTGAATAGGTAGCGTTACTGCAATATTTTTTTAGGATGCCCTTATCATCAGACTTATGCAATTATTATTCACAAAACAACTGAAATTATTAGAAAAATTAATAGCATTACAGACAAATGACATGAATTAAATGGAATCCAATATCGCTGGTAGTAATATTTTGAATATGCGAGAGATACATTTGTCAATCATCAATAAATGATAATGAACAGCAAACAAATAACAAGATGGTTTACAAACCTCTTCACAATATGGTGGTACATTCAAGGCAAATAGTGTTCTGTCTTTAGGTTTGTGACTTTGTGGATCTCTAACATTGTGGTCTTTCACATATAAATAATGTAAACACTCACTGCCTTCTTTCACTTTCATGGGTACAACTGAAATAAAACAATTAAATAAATCAAAAGCATAAAACTGAAACTTAGCTTTATGTTTTTTTTTAATCAATAGTAGTTTAATACATATGTACTCCACTTGTAATTATTTATGTCTTGCACTAAGGGGGTGAAATTTAGTTTTGCCACAAGAACTTTCAAGCTGTATGTATGTTCAAATAAAATTGGAAACATTTTTATCTTGTTTATATCGAGTGAGTCAGTGCATCAGAATAGAATGTGGAATCTTGATCCATAGCCATAGCTGCCAATAGTCAGGGGGGGGAGAACTGCTCAGCTGGGATTCTATGAGGTTTTGTGTGAACTTAGTAAGTACTATCCCGTAGACCATCAATAGCTTGGTGCTGTATCAGCATCGTGGACCAGCCAAGCTGCTCTGACATCATTGCTGTGGTGCTAATAGTTGTCTCGTCACCTTTGACAAAGCGGGCAGCTCGCCGTTACACAGCTTCCAGCTGGTTGATGTTGGTACATGGGTCCCAGAATGTGCTCACAAACTCCAGGATGGGTCAGTTTGCGATGTCATGACTTAGTACTGTAGAAATGCTAAAGAGTTGTTGGCTTTGTTGGAAGTTGTTGGCTTTGTTGACCAAATACTTTCCACTTTTGATGGGTTGAAATACTGAGTTGTGTATCTTGTACTTTTGTAGCGATGACAGGATTTCTTACGGGTGATATGAATGATCTCACACTTACTGGGTTGAGGGACATCATCCATATGCGTTCCAAAATCCTTGAAACTCACAATAAAATAGAACTGAATCTCAAACCATTTTTAAACTTGTATCATTTGTCTATTACCCAATGCATATTTGAGTATCCGAATTACCGCTCCTATACGAACACTATTCTATCATCCAACATAGCTTCACTGCGTTTCAAAGCATACTCAATGAACACAAAGAATTTAGAATGATAATTAAATACAGATTGAACAGTAAAATGTCTAGAATCTTGGATAACAAACAAAAACAAACCTGTAAATCCCTGAAAACTAACACACTCTTTCCCTGCCATGATTGTATGCGTGCTCGGTTAAACAAATAATTAAGGAACATATTCCGAAATATGGTTAGCATAATTATCGATACATTTACTTTTTCTTCTGATAAAATGTAATTAAAATCTACTAGTTAATTTAATTCAATTTATTGGATAATTAAGTGAATTAAACTTTGGATATCACTTCGACATTAGCAGAAAATATTTGATTAAATTACTGCTATAAAACATCCTTACAGAAATCAAATGTTTTAAGCACTTCCGGGAAAATATTCTTAGGAAAACAAATAATAACACTGATATGACCTAGTCTTAAAAGAGTTTCATTTAATTTTATTTTTGTCTCAGATCGATTAATGGCAGTGAATTATGGAGAACTCATCCTTAAGTTGAAGCTTAACGTATAACCTTTGTTAACATATTCGTAAGTTGTTACTCTTTCGGATAGGTGAATTTCCGGATATGTTATGGTCTTTAGATTAATATAGTTATTATACCCCTGCAAACGAAGTTTGAGAGGCGGTATATTGGAGTCACTCTGTCGGTTGATTGGTCGGTCTGTCCTCATAAAATTTGTGGAGCAAAGTACTTCCACATTTTTTAAGCTATTGCAATGTAACTTGAAATATGTTATCACCATCAAGTGTAGATGTTCAACTCAAGACACCATTTCATGCCCAGCGATTCACTCATTGCAGAGTTATGGCCCCTTGAACTTAGCCATATACTGTACTATTGCAGTATTTGTGTGGAAGTGGCAGCGGGGGTATTAGTTACTAGTTACCTCCGTGACAGCTCTAGTTAACGGTTAAATTAGTTAAGAACTATTGATTTGACTTAAAGTATGCATTGATAAATTTTTGGTAATTTTTCGTATTAAGAGTTTAATATATATTATCTTTGCTCATGTTTATATACTGTTATATAAATAAAATATAAAATAATTTGCTTGAATTATCTATAAAGAAATGTAGATAGTAGTTTTTCTTCACTAATAATGTGTCTTAATATTCTTATTGATTAATTTAAACAATTGAAACAAGTCAACACTATCAGAATCACTGAAGTTAAACTGTTAAACAAAATGAAAAAAATCAAAAGCACAGAGAATTTGACTCAGACTCATATTCATGAGTATGATTTTTTTCTATAATACAGTTATGAATATTTGTTCAAGAAGTGCAAGAAATTGAGAAAAACTGTATATAAATTTATAAAAAATAAATGAAATTTGCTGTTTAGTCATACCAGGTAGTTGTCCAAAGGTAGATGCAACTAAAAATCTGGTCGAAACACTTGTCGTTATCCACGCGCACATGCGCAGTCGCATTGAAAAGAATGGACATATAGTAAAACTTTTATTGATTTATGCCGTATCAATACTTATCTTCGGAAAATATTTATGGTATAATGTAATATTTAAGTACTTCGAGATTAAGCATGCATGAATAATTTTGATGTATCGTCTTGGAATTAGGCTAAATTAATGGGAAAAAGTTCGACATTGCCGATCGAGTATTTTGAAAAATGGCGGAAAATTGGCAGAAAGACGTGAATAAGTGGTAAATTGGTGCAGAACAGGCGTAAAGGCCGATGAATGCATTTGTTCAAAATCAATGTTTTTCAATGATTGATACATTAAAGAATCATCTGCATTGATTTGTAAGGCGATTTTGTTGACAATGTTTCCTCTGTGTAGTTGTGAAAATTCTCTAAAAAGGGGTCGAATTGACCACTTTTAAAAAATGTATGCCTCTTACTGCGACATACATGAAGTGGTTTTCCTCACTTCTTATACCAAAAATGACAAATAACAAGGTTACATTGAAAAGAATTAGTCCATAATTAATAAAACAACAGCCATTTTAATAACAGGCGTCTAATACTCTCCCGCTATGCTACGGTACTACATCGCTAAAACAATAGAATATCGATTAGTTATTGATCATCTATACACCAGCTAGGCGACGACACCTTATGTTAATACATATACGATTATCGAGGAAGTTGCATCTAGCTCTATACAACTACCTGGTCATACTGAAAGTATAATATTCGAAAAGTGATTATCATAGTATCAGGCTGCTAGATTAGCTGCTCCAGTCAACCAGTTGAGTAAAATAAAATAACTGTTGTCATAACAAAAGTACTGAGGTTATATATTTGCTTAACTGATACATATGATCCGTGTTTTACAAATGTTTAAGACCCATTATAAGGCTTGTAAGCATTTTCATTATAGCTCAGTATGTGGTCTTCTATTTCAGATGAAATGGCTAGATGACGGAGCTAGTTTCTTTTAGTATTCAGCGTGAAGTACAACTTCGGTTTCTGTCTCCAGCAGACATTCCAGAAGTTAAGAAATTGTGTTCAGAATGGTTTCCTATTGAGTAAGTACAAATGTAATTAAATTTAATGACTGAAATATAAATTATAACTGTGTTATATTGTTTAAATTGATCAATTATAAAGTTATTTTTGTCCATAAGATTTTAAAAATGAATTGTGGTTAATATCAATGGTAAATTTAATTGTTTGTTAGTTGACATACCTTGAACATATTTAGTGTAGTGTATAACTTAGTGTATATTCATACATCATCATGAGATGAATAGACCATGAAACTTAGCTGTGTGTGTATGTGTATGTTGTTTCTAGTAGATTGCATTTGAAAATTTGTCATTTTGATTGATTCTACATACATGAGATTTTGTTCAAATTTGACATAAATTATGGATATTTTTAAATTTTCAAAAGAAATACAAATTTTATAGAAAAAGACTAAATATTCTTTTTTAATACATTCATGTATATCAACATTAAATATTTCAGATATCCAGATTCTTGGTACCAGGAGATAGCTTCCAATCCAAAGTTTTACTCTTTGGCTGCTACCTACCATTCCAATATAATTGGACTAATTGTTTGTGAGATCAAATTGAAATCAAAATTGAACAAAGAGGTATTTATATGATGATGTATTCATGTAATCTTAAAAAAAATCAAAGGATATTTCCTTTGCATGTTAAGTAATTTATATGATATATCATTATGAATTCTCCAGTTAGCTTGGAAAAGTCTAGCTATTGTGATCACTGCGTCATCTGCGCACTGCTTCTGTGCAAAAACTTTAATGTTGCTCATAACTCAGAAACTATAAGAGGTAGCAACATGAGATTCCAGGTGGATAGATCTCACTGAGGCAGTGAACAGATGAGTTTTGGCACAGCTTGTGGTGCTCTTGTTTTAACACAAGATAGCCCTATTTGATAGAGATGTTTATAAATAGTTGCTATATTAATTAATAGAGATATTTATAAATAGTTGCTATATTAATTATAGGATGCTGATATTCTGGCTCCGTCATTCCCTTGCACATCCCAAGTGGCATATATACTCAGTCTTGGAGTTGTTGTTGACTTCAGAAATCATGGTATAGGTAAGTTATTGACGTTTTTTTTTTTAAAGACCTATGGTTAAAATTGAATAAGTTAACTAACTGTCAGTTGACAATTATTATACTCCTGCAAACAAAGATTGAGAGGGGGTATATTGGAATCACTCTGTTGGTCGGACGGTCGGTCAGTCCGTCTGCATATCATTTTACAAGTTTGTGGAGCGAACTACTTCCACATTCCTTAAGCAATTGCTATGAAAATTAAAATATGTCATCACAATGAAGTGTAGATGTGCAAGACACAATTTCTATGCCCAGTGATCCAGAGTTATATGCCCTTCAACTTAGCCATATAATGTACTATTTTATTGTTAGTGTCAATGCCACGGTGCGGTATTAGTCACTTCTGTGACTAAGCTCAGTATATCACCTCTCTCACCCTTAATCATGTAATTAAGATATCTAACCTCTGCATGCTTTTTCCCAGTGACATGGGTGCAGTAAAAATTAAAAAATGTATAGATATTTACTAAATGATCATATTTTTGTATGAAAGCATCTTTCAGGTTATAAAGAAGTGATAAAGTTAAACTAACCATGTTGTATTGGTAGGGTCAAGTAGAAATTATATTTTGGGGGTGAAAATAGGTCTAAAAATGTTAATCCATACATGCTTTCTTTTCCCTTTTTTAGGATCATTGTTACTGGACAGTTTATTATCCTATTTGACCACAACTGAAAGATGTAATTGTAAAGCTGCATACCTTCATGTGTTATCAACAAACCAGACTGCGATAAGATTCTACGAAAGACGAAATTTCGGTGCACACAGTTACCTACCTTATTACTATTCAATCCAGGGAAAACCAAGAGATGGCTACTCGTATGTACTCTACATAAATGGAGGAAAACCACCATGGTCCTTATTATATCCTTTTTCTACATTTTATGTTAAGTTGTGTTATGTTTTGGTTGATATCTTTTGTAAGAAGTTATTAATAATAAATAGGCAATCATATTTCTTCTTGATATCCAGCATGCATTCAGTCATTTTTTCTGGTTGTAACTTACAGTAAGTAAGGATTTTACTGTACAGTAAACATGAGGAAACATTTTACACATAATTTTTAGTCTTGATTTATTTGTCTGATATTAATTTAGCCACAAAAAATAATGGTTAAATCACATTGAACCAATTACTTACAGGTAACTTTATCATGATAGTTATGAATTAGGGTTAAAACGTTTGAAGATGGTGGTCACCATAGTCACAATTTGTCTTATAAAATCTAGATATGCCCATTTTGAAGAAAAGGGGTATATTGCTTCGCACATGCCGATTAGTCAGTTGGTCGGTCCATCTGTTACCTTACCTTGTCCGACCAATAACTAGAGATCAATTTGACCTAAGCTCTTCAGATTTGGTTGAGAGGTTGGTCATCACATATGGATGACTCCTATTGATTTTGAGGTCAATACAGCTAAGGTCAGGGTCACAGCTACTGTGACCTTCAGCATTAACACCTTGTCCGATAAATAACTAGAGATAGTTAAAAGATATAGATGAATCCTGATGATTTTGAGGTCAGTATGTTGAAGGTCATGGTCACAGTGACATTGAGGTCATGGTCTTACTATCCAGGTGACCTTTAGGGGGCATCCATGTTTCACAAACACTTCTTGTTTCTGTTTAAATTGATCGCTAGTATATTTTTCCTTAATGATTGTTCAATGATTATATGAGTCATTGTGGCTCTCTGTTGACAAAGCTCCAGCCATGTGCACTGCCAAGACAAATAATGAGGTCAGTAAGAAGATGTTTCTGTCGTATACTCAGCGCCGGAAGCCAGGAGACTTCCATTAGTTATGCCTCATGAGGATTATGCAGTACAAGTGTGGTTCCATTCTCATATCATACCTAGTTCCGGTGTAGTATGAATAGTAGTAAAATAATGCTTGAATGTAATATGTTCATTTTGAAATTTTGTGTTCAAAAGATTGTAATGGATCTCCGTACAACATACATACTGATTGTTTCCTGATAAATGCTCATGGTAACGCAGGGCTTTTTTCCTTCTATAACAGGGGCCGAAATTCGGTGACTTCCCAATTGCAAAAAGGCTGTTTTTTTCCCAATTTTGGGCTAGAAATTCCCAAAATACAATGCTATTCAAACTCAGTAGTCTAACCTTCTCAAAAGTTGGCCAAATATCGTGCTTGACTTTCCCAAAATGAAAGGCTAAGGCCCCTTCCCAATTTTTGGAAAAAAGGCTCTGGTAACATTACATTATTATTTCAATTTGTGAAGTTGGATGAATTTGATATAGTATTCTTCTTAATAGACTGGTAGCATTGACTAGAGGAGAGACATTTATTATGGAATTTTCAGTATTTATAGTTATATTTAATATATGTAATATTTAGTGACAAATGAAAATATATTTGTTTCTTTGTTAAGCCCAGTTTGTTTAACAAATTGTGTCAAAATATCAGTTATTTATATTAGCTAATGCACCTTGTTTAACATTAGGTAAGGATCTATTCTAGGAACTTGTAAGTTTTGTAAATTTAAACGTCTTGAGATATTTATTTGTATAATTCAGGGCATGTCAGAGCTTTTGAGTTTTCTGATGTCAGAAGACAATTAGGAGAGTTTTCATGTAGTGTTTCCTACAGAGTTTAAGTGAGGCTTGGTTTTTTGTGCTAAAGGGGCACTTTCAGGGCACGGTTTGAACCATGCAGGGCTTGCCTGGTTTCTCATCTAGTTAGTGATGTTACTTATCTCTACATATTGTAATTTGCTATCACTGTGTTTATTGAATACTGCTTTTCTTCATGAGTGCTTAATATGACACAGGCCAACAAAAAAGGCATATTTATGACACTATGTACAATTGATAGGGACAGCATGGCACAGTGTCTATGTGGGCCATCCTTAAAAGACTTGGAGGAAACACTTATCATGGAGCTATGTTTTATGTGAACTCTATATTTTAAATGTGTCTATGTATGTTAAAACATTTAGATAACTGTTCCGGTTTTATATTTTTGCACATCAGATTCTAGTATAAAAACTAAACCATATTATTTAAATGCTTATTTTTGTAAGTGTGAATAATATTCATTTTAGTTTGAAACTTTCTTTTTTCCAATTTGTAGAGTCCTATCTTTATATTAAGTTCAATTCATAATGCTGAGATTACTTAACGTGACTGTAACTAGTTTGTTTTATGAAAAGGTATGGGAATCTATTATTAAGAGATAATCTGTTTTTATATATAAACTGTTAACATATTATGTAGTGATATTTTGACAATATCTTTCTATCATGAAGTAGCAGTACCAGTTTTTATTGTTGTTGTTTACAAACTGAATTAAACTTGAAGTAGGATTGATATACTATAGACAAAAAGCATGACATCTTGACGCTGCAATATCCTGTACATTTTGTAACATAGGCTAGCTATACTTGTATTTGTTTAACAATGATTTTTGTCTTTCAATTATTTTTTTGAAATCCTTAAAGCTGTATGAAATTTGTTTATGTTGATATTGTGTATATTGAACGTATGAAGTAACAGAATAGATTTATATGGTTGTTAAGCTTTTTTGTATTTAGTTTCTAATAATAACCGTGGTCGTCTTTTAAACATCCTTAAATGTATGACTTGAATTTTGTGCCAAGATTTTCATTCAACCCTGTCATTATTGCTGTTGGTCCTTGATTTACTACCAAAAAAGATAATGAAGTAATTTTTGGTTAAGGATTATGATACTAATCAAGTACTGTTCTGCAATTTAAGATTATTATTTCACCCTTAACCAATCTGATTAAAATCATATCATCATACCCGCTACACTATGAGGATCTGAAGACGACCTATAGAAGGTCACCTCAGGTGACCTTTTCCACTAGCCAATCAGCGCCTTACTTTCATAATTCTGAAAGTGATCTGATTCTATTTTTAACTGCAGTAAAAAACAATATTTGACTTGTAGTTATCACGAACACCTATTCTTACGCAACTAAATGTAATGATAGCGCCCATGTGACATGCGTGTTTATTAAATTTTCTATACTACTATGGCCGAATCGATCAGGATTACTAAAAAAATCAAAAAATGGTTGCAGACAAATTTGTTATACGTAATTTAATGTTTACTAACATTTAAATAACATCGTCAGGTAGAAAGTTCATTTGGCCAAAGTACCGATGAAACGAGTTATACGATTGGCTGAATTATAAATAGATATAAATAGTGATAATGGAAATTCCGACTTTTGAAAATAGAAACTGGTATAGGCCGTCATCAGATCTTGCCGTATGGAAGATCGAATACTTTAGTCAGATTGACCCTTAACCTGCTGAATTTCCGGAATGGACTTGTCCAACTTTCATTTTGAAACAGTTCATTATCAACTTAAGGTATATCACTATGAAAATTTTCAAGTTAGTCACCCAACAGTAAAGAGCCTGATTAGACTGCCTGGGTGTGCAGACTGGCCTGGCTCTATCCTAGTGACAAAAGCTTTGCAATTTTTGGGTCAGCCCTGTAAGGATTAAATTATGCTAAAAATTGAACATAATTGCTGATTGTCATTTTTCTCTTTTTACTATGACAAGCTTAGTCTTATAAACCTAATTTTATATTGAAATTTACTTTGTCCATTTACTGCCAGAGAGTGTTGTGTTGCTTTATTCATTAGAAGATATGTAACGATGCTTAAAAGGATGCAATAGTTTTTAGTGCTTTGGTACTGAATGTGTTTTATGAATGTTAGTAGTTGATGTTATGTTTGTATTTATCTCACATTATTTGTTACATGTACATATAATATATTATTGTTACTTTGTTAGAATAATATTCAGATTTTACATCTTATGTTTAAAGCTGCGCATGTATGATTATACAAAATATTTAATTATAGCATCCTGCTATTCCTGATTTACTTGATGAGTGGACTGGTTCTTGACTAAAGGATGCATCAACTAGATAGACACTTTACATGGTAGAAAATTGTTTATTATATCCCCGCAAAGGAAGTTTGAGAGGGGATATATTGGAGTCACTCTGTCGGCCGGTCGTTTGGTGGGTGGGTCCGTCTGTCCGTATAAAAGTTTGTGGAGCAGACAACTTCCACATTCTTTCAGTGATTGAAATGAAACTTGAAATATGTTATCACCATCAAGTGTAGATGTGCAAGACACAATTTTCATGCCCAGTGATTTACTCATTGCAGAGTTATGTCCCCTTGAACTTAGCCATATAGTGTACTATAGCATTCTTAGTGTCAAAGCGGCGGCAGGGGTATTAGTCACCTCTGTGACAGCTCTAGTTTTTTGAATGCTTGAATTTTATATATAACTGTATGTGTGAATGAAATTGGATGTATGAAATTTATATCATATAAGGGTGTATGTTAAGTTCAAAGCTTTTACTATATTTATTTATTTATTTTAGTGTTACGCATGTATGAGTGTTGTTTATTTTCTGTTTAAACTTTTGCTATGTGATTTCTTATCGAGAAATGTGCTTCATAGTTGATTTAGGTCACTGAACTTTCATGACAATTATCTGGTTAGTGAAATATATATGTGGACACAGTATTTTTTAACAAAATGCTTTATCAGTTGTATAGAAGTAAATCTGTTCAAATGAAAAAAAAGCTTTCCATGTTTGATAAAATCATTGCTTATTCTTTTTTTTCCAGTTGCCATTTGGTCAACCTGTTTATTTAATAAGTGTGGTGTGGGTCAGGGACCCGCTGTTAATTCTTAATGTGATAGTAGTAAGATATGCTAGAACATTTGAGGCATTATTATTACATTTTGTATTGCTTTAATCAGCAGGACATTTTGAATTTTCAAATAAGTAAACTCTTATCGTCATCCTTTCATCTAGTTCACTTGTGACTCAATATCTCAATTACTACTTGGTTGTTTCATTGAAATGTTTGGTGTTTGGAAATGACCAGATTTTACTAGCATTTGGTTTAAATTATCTCCCTTTTTACTTTGAACATTGGTGAAATTTTGATGACCCTCTATGCAGCTTTAGTTTTTCTGTTATTCTCACATTAGATTGACGAAAGCCTTTGCTTTCTGTAAATTGAACAAATTAAAATGAAGTGAGAGCTTGTAAAATTTATAAAAATGCTATATCATGAGTACTTGCCAAATTTTTAGTGTTCTTTTATTTCATTGTTACAAAATGTGCTAAATAGTGGGGTTTTTTCCTTTAAAAATGCTGGGGTAATAAGTTCATGTTAAAAGAATCGATCCAGTATATAATCCTTTCTGTATGTGTGGTTTTAATACTGATATTAATTTATTGTGTGCTCATTGATTACTTGTGTTATGTGTAAGGGTGAAATTATGGAAGCTTTTATATTTTTAATAGACTTGTAGATAGCATGAGTGGATAATAGTGACAATATTTTTTGCTTTTTTGAACAATATGGCGATTTTTGTATTTTAGTGTGTAAGAAATGGTTAGTAGCCTTAAACTGTGTGCTGTGTAGAAATCCAGCAATGGAGTATTGCATTTTGGGTGATTGTATAATATGGTTTTCATAACATAGACAACAAGTGTAATATCTTAACCTGGTAGTCATTTTTAGCTGGCTATTATTCCCCATGAACCTTGTTAATCTGAGCCAATTGATTCTCATTGTTAAATTGTTCTTTTGTCTATAATTCTGAATTTTCTTCATCACCTTAGTGTTATTGACAAAGTTCATTGTACAACGACACCTGAGTCTAAAATACTTGTCGTTTCTGTTATTACTGAATTAAAAGAGTTGAAGCAATCTAAAATACAATTTGCTGCATATCTGAATATTGTTCTGAAACATCATATACATTTAATTTGTTTTTTGATAATCCATAATTGGTATAATTGAACTTTGATTAAACAATTGTTATACATTCTAGTCAGAATTGTGATAATTAATGTACTGTATTACCATGGCAACATTATCATGATTTTAGGATGAGTTTCTTGTCATTTTTCATATCCAACTTGATTTTTGTGAGTACACCTTTGAAACAAGATTGTACTTTGGAACAAACTTTATTACTTACGGTTTTAGACCTTTTCATTTACTTATATAATTATTATTGTGTTCTGTCATATTTAACATTAACAATCAGTGTGCCGTCAACTTTAGTATGTTGGTTTGAAAGGTTATTTCTGAAAGTTTACTACATGATTCGTTGACTGAAGGTGGTGTTAGAAATTTTCTTCTGATTTTTAATAGAGAACTTTTTGTATTCTTACTGAAGAATAGAAAAAAATGGGATTTTTTAGTTGAAGAGCACTTGTCAGGGCATCTGTAGAACTACTATGGAAAGATTGGTGTTCAGCATGTAAATATGTTAGTTTTATGATAAGTGCATGTGTGTCTGTTGTTTGTTTGTGGCAGAATACTCCTGTGTTTTATTCTAATTCCTATTATTTGGTTCATATACATACCATTCCATTCTCTTTTTGCACTCTTGAGTTATTTGAATAAAATTATGAAATATATGGTTTGTTTGTTGCTTCTTGAAAATCTTTAGTTTGTACAAGAACTACAATAATAATACTTAACAACAATCTAGATAATCATATGCAAATCATTGCATTGCTTGTAACAACTTTTATAACCAGTGGTTTGAAACAAGCTAGCACTGTGCAAACATATCTAACACCATGTTTACATGTGTAAAAGTACTACCCTAATGTATCCATCACTGTACAAGAAATGTTTGTATTTACTGATAGTAGTTATATAAAATCTGCTGGTCGTGATCAAGTGGTAAGTGCGCTGGATTTGTAATTGTGAGGCTCCATAAGTTGTGAAAAGGTAAATACTGGTTACAATTCAGTCAAAACTGGACAACATTTTAATGCATTTTACGGGGATGTCAAAAGCCGGCTTTGGCCTCGTGCGGCTATAGACAATGCATACATTAGAAAATGTTAACAGTGTGATTACAACAATTTCAAATGTATTACCTATACATAGTTCCCATATATACAATATTTACCTCCCTTGGCAGCCATCTTAGTTGGCAAATTTCTTATATGCTTAATAGAAAAAATAAGAAAATTGGTTATTAAACAACTCAATTTATAAAAGATAACTTAATAATGAAGTTGTTGTGGCCATGAGCACATCAGGTTTAAGAAAATGTAGTTGTCACATATAAATATCCTGTATTTAGAATTATCAAAAACATATATCAATGCTTGTTGAATTTGCCAATAAAGATGGCCGCCAAGGGAGGTAAATATTGTAGATGTGGGAACTATTGTCATTTCCAAATCATAGAGGCCACCATTTTGTTTGTTAAAACTAAGTTCTTGTTCTCTTTTTTTCACATCGTAATAAAATTAATCACTTATATTTATTTTTTCTATCTGTTTACAATTAAAAAAAAGCTTTAGTTAAAAAAAGAAAAATAGGTTTGTCCAAACGCTATGGTTAACTGTGTGAAAAAGCATCTGTACGTATATAAAGGCTTGACAGGAAGTAGAATGACATCACTTATTGTTACGACCAATCTCTAACTAGAGTTGACATTCCTTTCCAATGGTGCTCGACGTCATATTTTAATAGGCTTAGCCTATTTCCATATTACCTCTTAAAAACACAGTTTTGATATTTCTACAAATGATAGATGGTCTGCACATTGGTGTTTGGAGTTTTGTAGTCACATAAATTTCCTGGGTGACTTTGTATTTCACATTTGATTGGCCAATTAGTGGTAGTATTGTGGGGCTTCAGGGTTTAAGATCATTGCTACGTATTTTTAGCTTACATTAGTTTACTCCCGTTAGCTTTCAATGTGGGTGGGGTAACGTTCGCGACTTATTTTTAGTCTGTTTTCCACTCTATTTTTGTTTGTCTTGTATAATAGTTCGTCATTAAGGTTAAATCGTGTTTTGCACTTACGTTTCATACTTTATCCGTGATATTTAGTCCGTAGTTTTCCCCTCCACCGAGATTTATCGTAGTTTAAGTCAATGTTTATTTATTTCCCTCCATTCATTTTGTGAGTATGACGTATACACAGTTGTATGACGTCATACGAAATTGTGTAAATAGTAGTTCAAATAGTTCAAATGTTGATGTACATGGTATGCAAAGTAACTCAGTTATGGGTGCACAGAGTAGTGTACAGGGTACACATGATAATGCATGTAGTAGTGCACATGATGTAAATAATGGGGCAGGCTTTGGTATACAAGGTACACACTATGGTGATATAGATGTGGGTGTACACAATATACAAACTACTGGAACTGATACTGGTGTACAAAATGTAGCAACAAATATGAGTAATATAAGACCTAGAATTATGGTTGAACATAATGCCCAATATGAGATGGCTGTAGCTATGAACAAGATACAGGCCCAAATGTCAAATATAGAAAATTCACTCCAAAATAGAGTTTTTAACTTAGAAAATTCTATTAGTACTGTAACAAATGAGCTTAAACAGGTTTTGCATAGTGCTCAGAATCAGAATAGAAATAATGTCAAAGACAATGTTCAAAAGCATTCAAGAAGAAATGATAGACATAATAGTAGTCAGTATACTACAGATAGTAGTTCAAATAATAATGACAGTGACATAGAAATCAGACATTCATATTTAAGAAGTCACTCTAACAATTGGCATACAAAAAGAAATAACCCTAAATTACCTCCCTTTACTGGTAAAGAAAAATGGACAGTTTGGTTCAATAGATTTGAAGATGTAAGTAAAAGGCAAAATTGGTCTGATGATGAAAAATTAGATGAATTATTACCTAGATTACAGGGCATAGCAGGAGATTTTGTCTATGATCAATTATCCCAAAAAGTAAGGTCAAATTACAAATCATTGTGTAATGAACTGAGTAGTAGGTTTAGAATTGTGGAAACATCCAAGACTTTTTGGATGAAATTTACAAATAGAAATCAGTTGGAAGGTGAGACTGTTGGAGAATACTCCGCAGAGTTAAAAACTTTGTATGACAAAGCCCATCCCAACAGAGACAATAAAACTAGACAAGAAGATCTTTTAAGGAGATTTTTAGACGGTATGATTGATGAGAAGGCTAGGTTTCATGTAGAATTTGTCAAAGAGCCCAAAAATATTGATGAAGCTGTCTATGCAATTGTATGTTTTGATGAAACAAAGCAAAGAAAGAAAATATGTAACGCCTATCAATGTGATATCAGGTCAGCAGAACAAACAAACCATAATCAGTCCATTTTTAGTTGTTCAGATAATGATGTAAGTCATGCTAGGGCAGTATCTGGTAATAGTAAGAGTAAACATAAAATTATCAAACAAGATAACTGTGCAAATACAACAGAAAATAAAGAAATTTTAGATCTAGAGAAGGTACTAGAAATAGTGCGTGCAGAAATAGGCACAAGAAAAGAAAATTCATATGAACCAAAGGAAATAATAAGACCTAACGGTTATATGAGACCATATAATAGATACAACCAAAATGGAAATTACAATTTTCATAGAAATAACAAAAGTTGCTATAATTGTGGGGAAATGGGTCATTTCAAGCGAAATTGTCCTAAATATCAATTATCAGAAGAGTATAAGCAAATGACAATACTGAAAAGTGAAAAAGACAATGATCCAAACCAATTTGAAACAACAAGGTGCTTGCGATTAATAAAAGATACCAAGCATACTGTCACAAGACAAATACATCAGTCAGATACATCAAAGGTTATAGATAAAAGAAATAACAATACTGAAGTAATACTAAAAATTGGGCCATGTGATAAATGCATTAAGCATGCAGAACAAATGGAATCAAGTTTGTCATTTCCAAAGTACAAACAAAATATGACAAAGAATAGTTCAAATGTTAGGTCAGTTGAAACCAATGCAGTATTAACAAGAACATCTTACAGGCTAAAAACCAAATGGTCAGAATTATTAACCATCATTACTTTCATGTTTTGGGTTGCAAAATTCAGTATAGCAAACAAGGTCAATTATTTGAATAAAAAGGTTGTTGCATTTACAGTCTATGGCAAATTCATAGCGGATAAAATGTGTAAAAACACATATTCATTTATATGTAAGAAAATCATGAATATGAGTATAGTCAAAACCGGAAACAGTATATGTCATTACATGAATCTAGGATGTTTAGCTGCTGCTTATAGAGCAACACCTAATGATATTTCAAAATTAACTCCAAAACTTCTAATGCTGGGTAGAGAAGTCAGGCTACAAGCTGAAAAGGCATTTGGTAGAGGTACCTGCACAAAGGAAAACGTGTCATCATATAGTGAATATGTTGAAAAGCTTAAAAGCAGATTACCAAAAGCTCACAAAGTATGTAGGGAAAACTTGGGAAGTAAAACAAAACCACAGAAAGGTATATATGGTACAAGTCAGTCATTCACAAAATATGAGACAGGAGATATAGTATGCTATTTACAAAATCCAAGGAAGGAAAATGTTTGTCCTAAGCTTGCTATGCATTATATTGGGCCTTTTCTGTTGGTGGATAAATCAAACAATCAAAATTTTAAAGTTCAATTTTCCAAGTGTGGAAAATCACAAATTGTCCATATGATAAGTTAAAATTGTACATGGGAGACATTTCTCCCTAAATGGGTATCTAAACAAAGAGAAATAGTTTTAAATGTACTTGTTGTTTAGAATGATAGGTCTGTGTTGCTATTTTCAGAGATTTTTTTTTTAATTATTATAAAGAAATCAGATGTTTGGAAAAGAATATAATAACGGTGGTAGAAAATAAACAGAAATAAATTAATAAACTCACTTTTGGTACATAAGACTATCTGTAAAACTGTATGTTTTATAATGATACATATCATTTAATATTCAATTGAATTTCATACATGTATAATATTATAGAATAATATGGTTATGAAAAGATCCTAAATACTAAGAAGGCATACTTGATGATGTTATATTTTATATTAAACTATGGAAAGCTAGTGCTTCAGTGATGTTATGTTATAGTTTATAAGAAACTATGGAAAGGTAGTGCTTCAGTGATTTTATGTTATAGTTTAATATAAGAAACTATGAAAAGGTAGTGCTTCAGTGATTTTATGTTATAGTTTATAAGAAGCTATGGAAAGGTAGTGCTTCAGTGATGTTATGTTATAGTTTATAAGAAACTATGGAAAGGTAGTGCTTCAGTGATTTTATGTTATAGTTTATAAGAAACTATGGGAAGGTAGTGCTTCAGTGATTTTATGTTATAGTTTATAAGAAACTATGGAAAGGTAGTGCTTCAGTTATTTTATGTTATAGTTTATAAGAAACTATGGAAAGGTAGTGCTTCAGTGTTGTTATGTTATAGTTTATAAGAAACTATGGAAAAGTAGTGCTTCAGTGATTTTATGTTATAGTTTATAAGAAACTATGGGAAGCTTATGCTTTATTGATTAAATTTTATAGTTTGTAAGAAACTATGGGAAGCCTATGCTTTATTGATTAAATTTTATAGTTTGTAAGAAACTATGGGGAGCCTATGCTTTATTAATTAAATGTTATAGTTTGTAAGAAACTATGGGAAGCCTGAGCTTTATTGATTAAATGTTATAGTTTGTAAGAAACTATGGGAAGCCTATGCTTTATTGATTAAATGTTATAGTTTGTAAGAAACTATGGGAAGCCTATGCTTTATTAATTAAATTTTATAGTTTGTAAGAAACTATGGGAAGCCTATGCTTTATTGATTAAATGTTATAGTTTGTAAGAAACTATGGGAAGCCTATGCTTTATTGAGGTAACATTATAGTTTGTAGGAAACTATGGGAAGCCATGCTTTATTGATGTAATATTATAGTTTGTAAGAAACTATGGGAAGCCTATGCTTTATTGATTAAATGTTATAGTTTGTAAGAAACTATGGGAAGCCTATGCTTTATTGAGGTAACATTATAGTTTGTAAGAAACCATGGGAAGCCTATGCTTTATTGATGTATATTATAGTTTGTAAGAAACTATGGGAAGCCTTTGCTTTATTGATGTATATTATAGTTTTTAAGAAACTAATGGAAGCCTATGCCTTATTGATGTATATCAAAGATTTTAAGAAACCACTGGAAGCCTATGCCTTATTGATGTATGTTATAGTTTTTTAAGAAACTACTGGAAGCCTATGCCTTATTGATGTGTATTATAGTTTTTAAGAAACTACTGGAAACCGTGGCTTTATTGGTGTAATATTTTAGTTGTAAAATAACTATGTGAGGACTAGCTATGCTTTAATGATATAATATTTTGGTGTATAGAAAACTATGGGAAGCTGGTGATTTTGAGTTTTAATATTATAATTGTTAAGAAATTGTGGGGAGCTTGTGTGTTGGTATTTTATTGTTATAGTTTGTTAGCCTTTGTCATATTTGTCTTATTTCATATATGTTCAATTATTGATATGCATGTTTGTGATTTGATGCATTTAATGGTAACTCACGGCACACATGTGGTTTGTAAATGTACAGGTGATAGTACAGAGTGTGAGTTTTTGGTATGTGTATATTTACATATCAAGATATGAAAGTATATGTTTACTAGGCATTTTGTTATTAATGTTACATCTTAGTTGTTAAATAGTTATCATAGTTGACTCTTATGCCTATGCTTTGTTCACTGATTCAGGTTTAGATTTTTTTTGTGGGGACACAAAATTTTTAAGGTGGAGGGTAATGTGGGGCTTCAGGGTTTAAGATCATTGCTACGTATTTTTAGCTTACATTAGTTTACTCCCGTTAGCTTTCAATGTGGGTGGGGTAACGTTCGCGACTTATTTTTAGTCTGTTTTCCACTCTATTTTTGTTTGTCTTGTATAATAGTTCGTCATTAAGGTTAAATCGTGTTTTGCACTTACGTTTCATACTTTATCCGTGATATTTAGTCCGTAGTTTTCCCCTCCACCGAGATTTATCGTAGTTTAAGTCAATGTTTATTTATTTCCCTCCATTCATTTTGTGAGTATGACGTATACACAGTTGTATGACGTCATACGAAATTGTGTAAATAGTAGTATCTGCTGCAAGTATGTCATCATACAGGTATTATTTGTTTACTTTTGATATTTTATGTTTCCAGTCACTTTTTCTCCGTAATATTTTGATTATTCGGTGGAATTTTTATTATTCTGCCGAATTCTGCAGGAATTCTGCCGTAAATTCTGCATCTTTTTCCGCCGTTCTTGGTGACGTCATCTTTTATTCTGCCGTATTCCGCAGGTTTCTGCAGTTTTCCGCTAAGCGCTGGCGGAATACGGCTTGACTATAAACACTGGGGGCCAACGACGTATCACGAGAGGCGGTTCGCATCGAAAACATGTGTATGTTATGCAACGAAATTTTATGTAAACAGTCTCTGGTTTTCTGACCTCCACATGCCATTTTGAAATGTTTGACCTGCAGGAGGACGAAATGTTATTTTTTTGGATTGTCTTGTTAGTTGTTTTTATTAAGTTTGTATTTGCCGTTGTAAAATGCGTTTTCTGTACAATGATTGCGTTGTCATCCATCAAATTATGCCAGATTAGTCCGTTATTCTGTGTAAAAAACAGTTTTCCTCAAAATTATTGTGACATGAAACCCATTTGTAAAATATTTAGCACTCATGATACAGGCATCATGTCTGTGAACATAACTTAGCATCTCCCCACCGCTTATCAGATTCAATAGAATGTTTACACGTTAATTTAACATGGCCTTTCGCACTAGACAAGTGTGTATGGTGTCAACTGAAGTCTCTTTTTGATGTATATGTTACTAACAGAGTGTGTGATGTTTCAGTCTGAAGTCAAATGTGTATATCAATTAATATTTTGCAGTTGACAGATATCTATTTAATTATGGGTGATGGTCTAAAGAGAACAGTTAAAATTGTTAGATGGTCTTATCTTTTACTAACTGCATTATAACAGATTTAATCTGCTGTTATCTAAAAAGTTTGATTGCATTTCTTCGATTCGTTAACACCATTGCCCCATTCATTAGTATCTATAGCAATGTTGCACCGTGCCAATATCCACCATTTGAAAAAAGGTGACCCAGTCTTGAAGACGTCTACGGTCAGTTATAATGCCGCTATCACACCAGAGCACGTCCGCACCACACTCGCAAAGTTCCTATCACGTCCTGAAAATTTTGATGGCCGTGGCAGGGACGGGGTCAAACTCGAAAAGAAATGATGCACTCAGGCTCGCACTACGCCCTTACAACGTCTTTGCCAGGTTATCACTGTGTCTATCACGTTGCCAGTAAGTTCATTACACGTGCAGCTTCCCGTTGTCATCAGGTCTATTGCGTTAATACTACGCCCAAATTATGTGCTCACTACGTCCACGCAGACTGAACTGCGCCCTCCCTAGGTCCCAATAACGTCCTCATTGCATTCACTAGCTCCGTATTTATACTGTACCATATGTGTCCATTTATATTAAATGGTCATGATGGCCAAACAGAAGTCTTCTTTCTGCTTATAGTCATGCACTAACGCAACATAATCTAAGTTGCTTCATGTTTCTTTTTCTTCTATTTGTTATTTAGAAAACGGCAATTTCAGCATCCAAATGGCTTGTCAGGTGGTACAATAACAAAATGCATTCATTTGCTAACGTCCTGTCAGGACGCAGTGGGTGTAGTGCAATCGTTGCCCTAGTGTGATGGGGGTATAATTAGAATAGATGTGATGGATTGAAGAAACTTTTGTAATTGTACTACAGTCTCTTTTATTGTTTCATCGGTAACGTTAGATCTACTTATTTAAAGTCCTCTGCGTCTGAGCATAGTATAGTTGTGTCCAATTGTTCCGTCAGTTCAGCACCATCTGGTTGAGAAACTTCTGTACATCCCGAATTCCGCTTGTTTCAGGAACAATTTGCAATGGACAGACTTAGTCGGTGTGTTCACTTTAAGAAATTTCCATATTGGTCTGTCACTTGTTACATTATTTGTAGGTATTAATTTTTCCAGTTTCCGTGATCGTTGTCATGTCGTCGATGTTGTAGATAACGTAATGGTCCTTCATTTTAAGCTGCATTGTGATATTTAGTTGTACCTCTATCATCTGCTTCCCACATGAACGTAACGCTCTATATGCTGGAGTTTGCACAGTGTCATTGCGCTTCTAAAATGCTGGAGAATGGTGAATGGCAGTACATACACACCGCGTGGTCTGTATCCTGAAATTGATTTTGACTTCAGTGAGCAACGTACACATGAAGAGTGACCTTCGTTTAGCACCATACACACACTCTGTGAGAAACAAACACAGTCGTAGTATGCAAAAACCCCGTTCATATGTGCTTATTACACCTACAGAACATTTCTAATGAAGACAAAAAGATTGAATAAGTAAACCTTACCCAGTAAGTATAAGAAATGATGCTCACGAAAAATATTTTAATGAAAAATCTACCAAAACAAGACTGTCTATGAACATCCCTAACTTTTGAGCTTAATTCATACGTAATTGATACTCAGTTAACTGCATACAACTGTTTCATAGTATTAAACGTTTCTACTCACCATGTTTCGTGCTTGGAATATGATATTCCAGCAAAATACAATGTCACTAACTACGAGAAATGTCGTCCTTAGCTTTTCAACCACGTTATGTGTACATAACATGTGACGTTTGTCGTTGCATAACATACACATGTTTTCGATGCGAACCGCCTCTCGTGATACGTCGTTGGCCCCCAGTGATAAATAGCCAGAATTTTCATTCTGAATTCAGATTACTTTTGACCGTTGGCGAAACTAGTAGGTTTTTATTTATTTAAGTCTGTGACTGGAATCATTCTCTTTTATTTTATGATAGTCTGTTAAGATTTAATGTGTCTGTATTGATGTTTTAATTAGTCAATAGGAATATATTTAACTTTAGTATACGTATAAATAAATCAGATATATAATTAGGCACATAAAGACTTATTTGTTTCTATCATTTATTTAAGTGAATACAAACTTTGTGGACACGACTTTAATCACGCTACCAGGCTGATCTTAGGGTCAGGAAAGTCGTCACAGTATGTATACAAAGCAAAAATTAATATGGCTGTGTGTCAAGAAATGCGATCAGTTGATGTATCACTTTATTATTAGTGAGAGTATTTTTATGTTTCTTTTACCAGAAGGAGAATTAAATGATTTCATGATAGCACACTAGTACTGTAATTAGTTTTAAGCTAAGTAAAGAGTTAGACTAGTGGTAATACATATGACCTGTATACCAACTTAAAGAAGAATTTACTGTGGCCATTGATGGTGGAAGAAAATGAGTAATATACCAATTAATGGTATCTGGCTTGGATGTCAGGTCAAATCAAGTTTCACCAATTTATAGATTTAAAAATTAAACCATAATTATATACTAAAATAAACCCACTGTATAAAGTGCATTGCGAGTAATTTGAATTAAATATTACACTTGATTGGTCTTCTATAAACCAATATCTCATGTAATTTACAATTTTTTTAACAACGATAACTACTCTGTATATAGGAATATATTACAACAAATACTCTTAAAATCACTATAAATATATAATGTAGAGAACCGTGTCTCAGTTTTTGGATAACGTCCTCGGTTCGTTAGATACTTGACTTTAAAGAAATTCCGTACCCAAAACCCCGCTGTTTATTACGTAATATGCCATAGATAAAAAACGAAAACAAGTATCAAAATTCTGAGTTAATGACCAATTTAATGTGGCCACAGACGACCAAAGAAACCAACTCATACACCAACTTGGAGACCAATTTACTGTAAACATAGACGACACAAAAGAGTAACCATGAAAGTAATGAATCTACAACTACATTTTATCAAGGACATAACTTAGTAGTGTTTTATTCTATCGTCTATGGCCAGTCGCAAAGTCCCAGTTAGTAATTGTTAAGGAATATTTCTACATACGCACCGTCTACCTCCAAATTAAAGAGCTTTCGTCTGCTCATTTTAGTCTAAGGGAAACAACTCGTACAAAAATATACAACATGCCCATACGAGTTACTTCCCGTATTTAACCGACGGAGAAGATTTCTAATGCACTTTTTCATATCTTCAGGCGACAATTGCCTACATTTTTGATACATTGAGCACTTAAACACAAAAATACAATGTCTAATATGCATTATTTCAGTAATCAGTAGTTTTAATAGCTATTTGTCCTCAAATTAATAATTAACACAGTTATCATAGTGATATTCTATGTCGACACCGTCT
Organism: Lutraria lutraria; assembly: GCA_964023205.1. Lineage (NCBI taxonomy): Eukaryota > Metazoa > Mollusca > Bivalvia > Venerida > Mactridae > Lutraria > Lutraria lutraria. The sequence goes on from OZ026836.1 coordinate 28,276,156, forward strand.
TTACCTGTTTTTGTTTACCCAGCGACATGCTCTAAAAGAGTGCGGTCCCAACTTTGACAACTTATAACGATATAGTTACCAATTTATTTAATAACAGGACTTCATTAATGTCTTTTTCAAAGGCATGGGTGCCTACTTTATTCATTTACTGCTATATTATACATATACCATAGACCGCTGGTGTCATAGAACTTTACAAGTAAGGTATTTATTTTAACCATATTGCATTTATGGAATAGAAAATAATCGTTCATGTAATAAGCAAACTGGAATCACACGTTAATGAAAGAAAGAGTAACTTATTTACTAGATAGTTTATTGTGGCCATAAATTGGGACTCGTTTTATGTCCTATTGATCGCAGAGTAGCGTTGTCAAGGAAACAGCTCTTCCTATTGGAGGTAATTAATACGCTGTCTACATAGAATATAACTCATGACAATTGCCAATTATTAATTAAGGCACAAATAGGCATTATAACATCTAATTACCAAATCTATGCCTAGGAGACAACATCTTTCAACATTTGAACGTTTGACTTAACATAAAAATAGACTGTAGTGATCTGTGAGTACGTAAAAGTACCCATTTGTACGGTTAGTAAGGGAAGTAACTGGTATGATCAGCTTAATTAAATTGTTGTACGAGTTGTTTCCCTTAGACTATAATGGACTAAATTAAGCAGACGAAAGCTCTTCTCAATGGAGGTAGGCGGTGTACATGTAGAAATATCCCGTATTATTTTGCTAAAAAATACTGGCTAAAAAATAGCCTTTACCGAAAGCATTCTTGTAAAAAATGGATATGAGACAAGGTAATATGATTCCCAGATGATCACAGAGACATATGTAGTGGATGTCAACACCAGACAACGCAACAGTATGTTCTACATATATCGATACTTCGCGTTATCCTTTTGTTTTCAAATTGTTGATAGGAAGAACATGTATTTAGAGACGTATTATACGTCTCTGATGTGTCCTGGAACCATCATATTTCGGTCTGATACATTATAATAGATACAGTCGAAACTATGAACAAAGGCCACCCTTTGGGAAAGATAAAATATGGTCTTAAGACAAAGTTATGTATTTGTTAATGCAATCATGTCCTTTTTTTTAAATTTAGTTGGTGTAAATTCAGTTTGATATTGTTGCATATAAAGTTTAGTTAGTCTTTGCTTATAGCATTTGGTGGAAATTCACTGTATGACACATTGTACAAACATTCTAAATTTGATTTTTTCAGTGCCTGTTGCCAAGGGGTTGCATGACAGTGCAAGTCTGCAATCATACAACCATTTAATATTCATAAAGAATTCTTCTTCTTGTCGAAAAACATAAAAATACTCTCAATGACAATGAAATAATACATCAACTGATCGCATTTCTTGACGCACCGACGGCCATATTGATTTTTGCTTGGTGACTTTATTACAGCTTATCGACTAATCAAATGCAAGATACGTAATAAAGCGTGAAATTCCTGCAACAGTACTAAACTCCAACCAATGTGTGGACCATCTGTTTCACTCGCAGAAATATCCAAACTGTGATTTAAGAGATAAAATGCATTAAAATGTGACACATTCATATAGTAGTGTCAATTTGAATTGAATTCAAATGACAGTATAAACAATAAATTGACTTGACTGTAGAAATGACATAAATCATTGATGAAAATGTTTGAAAGTCGTGGTATGCAATGTAAACAATTTACAAATGCTAGGCAGAAATGGAAGCGGAGGTGACACACATGACTTGTGCCAGTCATTTTTATTTTCCAGTCACCCACGGTAATAGGTTCACAGCGGTAATAAGCATACAACAGATATATAGTGATCTTTTTACAGGGATTTTTTGGGGGCGATTCCATAGCTGAAATTCGGTCATAATCCAAATTGAAAATAGTATATTTTTTTCCCAATTCACAGAGTCTGACATAAATTCCCAATCCCCCCCCCCCCCAAAAATCACTATTGGTAGTAAATAGGTATAGTTCTACTACTGTTATTTCGGAGAATAAGAAGAATAAGATGAACATTGTAAAATTGTAGTTATACATTTTTTCCCAATTTTTATTAAAACACCCCAAAAATTCCCAATCCCAAGGGTATGGGTCATTTTCCCAAATACAAAAAAAATCCCTGTTTTAATGACTGTAGATTTTATAAAGTAAAGCTGGGTATTTCTCCTTAAAAGTGTATCACAATATATCACAATACTGCATGCTATTTTGCAATACGTTTTGTAACAAACATGAAGTTCATTTATTTTAGCTAAACCTGATAGATAATATTGTTTTGCTGAACAAAAATGAGATATTGATATTGTCTAGCTCAGTACCGATAAAACCTCCTAGCTCTACTAATAAAGTGACATAAGTTATATACTAGAATGCTGTGAATGTTTATATTTCAATAAATATTCATAATATGACTAATGGCAGTGTGAGGATATTACATTTATTGTGTTAATTTAATAAAAATCAGATTCAGAAATCTTCACTGACCAGAGTATTTTTATATGGAAGAGTAACAGTCAATGTAATGTGTATGTTAAGTCCAAATTATGTCGAATGTTCTCTATATTACAGAAGCTGCACCTAATGTACTACAGAAAATGGAACATGCTATTGTAAATGATAGAGTAAGTATAGAAGTTGTAGATAAATGTTTGATCTGTCTGAAGGAAGAATGGATGAAGTAAGTTGAATACCAACAACTATTTATCCTTTACAAATTGTCTTTTTTCTCTTTAATGTCGCACCTACATTTAGTGACTATTCGAGCTTTAACTATGATTGAAGATCCAAAATGAACAACTGGGTAAAACCATCACTTACGATAAACCACCTGCACTGCTTCCTCAGACATGATTGAGACAGATTGACTACCATAATCAGATATAAAATGATAATTGAATATAGGTTACCGGTATATTGTGGCCTTATGGCTTAAAAGTCTTATTGCCCATTCAGTCTATAATATTAGAATAACTTGTTGTCTACATTATATCCATTTTTTTAAACTCATTGTTACATCTGTCTTTTCAGTTTTTTAGTGATATTCCTTTGGTGTTAGTTCAGTTTATTCTATTTAGTTAATGACAACTGAAGAATTGGACATTTCATCTGTATAATTCTTTTAGCTCTTAAGAGCGTTCTATTGAATCTCAAAGTATAGAACAGTTAAGGTTATTTGGTATGCTAATATGATATGCGATTCATATGATGTGAGATAATACTCATATGATATTGTGATATAATATTCATATGAATGTGAAAGTGAAAGAGTTAATCATTCATTTATTCAATATACAACAATGTAATATCATAATATCCTGCTTTTGGGACAATATCTTATACAAATTTATATAAAAACTTAGTATTTTTCAAACTCTTTTTCAGTAAAGTGAAAGTAATGTTTAAATTCACCAAGGCAGGAGGTGGTCGTAGTGAAGATGATACAAAGAATCTCTTGAAAATTGTTGGTGCTACTGATGATGACAAGCCATTACTTAGTTACTGGATGCGAGGACTTAGTGATCAGTATAAGAACATATATCATCAGCTTTAAGACAACATTCTATGTGATGATAATCCATGTTTATAAGTGTGAATGAATTCATTTCATTATTAGGGGCTTCATGTTGTAATAATACAGTACAACCTCTCCAAAGCGGCCCTCTGTAGAGCAACAACCTCTATAACAACACCTTCAAAATTTCCCTAAGTTGATATTTACTGTAAATTTAACCTCTGTAGAGCAACAACCTCTAAACAACAACCAATATTTGCAGCTCCCACAGAGTGTTGTTCTACAGAGGTTGTACTGTAGTAGTATAAAAATGTATACCGTTATTGCAATTCAGTATCAAATGCAATATTGTACTGCAATACTTATCTTTATCTGCTTCATGGTCTCAAAAGGAATGTTTTTTTGTTGTTGTTTTTTGTCCCTGTTGTTGAAAGATTAATTTTATGGCAGAAATAATGTTGTTGTTTTTTAATGAAACACCAGAAATTAAAGTTGACAAAGGAGTCCATTTCAGTCAATGATTGATAATACATGTACCCTATTTTTGGCATAATATTCTTTTTTACTTGTTTTTATGTGATTTATCTTACTGAGTTACAGTTTATGGCTGAATTAGATGTTGTTCGTAGGCTTTAAAATCATTCAAAAGTTTAAATAATGAATTATACCGTATGTTATCATATCATTATTCAACATGCTGCCAGTGATGTATGTATATGGTGATATTCTCATGGTGTGTCATGAGTCAGATTCAGAAATCAAGGAGTTCTCTTCTAATTGATTAAGTATTGACTACTCATCCTAAATGTAACTAAGTTTAACTTTTAGGAATAAATGCCAATATGTCTTTATCAGTGACAAAAAATGTTTTCTACTCATGTTATTGGTGCAATTCATATCCAATTTATCACTGTATAAATAATTCTTTATATAATATTATTTTTATGATTTTAAGGAATGTTTGTTATCTCACTTGGTGAATTGTTCATGTGAACTGTAAACATGTTGATAAAATAAAATTATTATACATTGTATACATATATGTTTCGAGTGTTTCTTTATTTACTATAATACTCTTCAAACACTTTGTATCTAGTCTGACTTCAAATTACTATAACTTCCTCACATAAAGAGACATGGTCGGTAGCTGAGCTCGAACACATCACCTTCTATCAGTAAGAGGTTATAGTAATCTGAAGTCAGAAACCTTATCCACTTGACCATGGAGGCAGGTCTTTATCTGTTTGAATTGAGTATTGAATCTTAATATCAAAAATCACTTGGATAATTTATCCATGAGATGGACATAAAGTGTTTAGGAAGATCTATAAAGTAATACATGCTGAGCATATATTAAAACAAGATTGTGTGATTACAATCCCCTTGGAGACAAATTCAAATTCATATGTGAATGCTTTTATGTATGTTGATGAAGTCAAGAAGAAGTTTCACACCTGGACACAGTACACATATGTACTTAATATGGACAAGAAAGCACATTAAGCTGCAAACGAGGTGCTTGAAAGTTTCAATACACTTATTTCAGTAGTATGTAGTACTGGTGTATCAGTACTGTAAACAGTTTTTGTGTAAATAAATTGTGATATTAAACAGCCTGATTAGATCTGTTGATAGAGCATCTGACTTGCAGACAGAAGGTTAATTGTGTTGTTTGCAGGGGCGTAGCTTGCCCTATGATAATGTGTAGGCACCTGTCTAAGAAGGTCCAAGGGGTCTTCACCGTAGATTGCCGGAGACACATTCTGCAGTCTTTTTAATAATCCAGTGTGCTATAGGCTAAACTATTTAATATGAAGATCTTGCAGTTTTTCCCTGCTAGATTTATTCATTTTGAGTTTTCAATTATCAAATGATTTTCTAAGAAAGTTAATTGCAAATGTTTAGTAAGAATGCGTGCACATTGTTTAAGCTTTGAGTACTCCGATGGTCCATTCTTCCAGCCCCTAACCATTCATTTTATTGCATTTTTTTTTATAGGAAGCTACGCCAGTGTCTGTAATATGCTGAATATGACTAGTTATATATTTATGTGAGCATTTTCATGTAGTAATTACAACTATGGTACACTTTTTGTAACATTTACAAGTTTAAATGTATCTTTTTACGTGTCTATACAGATCATATATAACAACGGGGTATAACAACAGTATAAACAGAAAATGAAAAATAAATATTTATGAAAAGAACTGCTTATAATATTGTTCAAATGGAAATTTTGAAAGTCGATATTTTTTCTGTTTGTATAGCTTTTTAAAGCTAACTCTACATACATATGCATTCAATATCATCCTAAGACAAAAAATCTAAGAAATATTGAAGAAATTAATTTCAGATTACGGAGAATTTTGCACCAAATTACCATACCACTATGTTCAAATTATCTCCCTTATTAAAAACCACAAAATGTGATTCTGGCTTTATTTTCCTGTTTTTCTGCCTCAAATCATTAATTTCACATCCTTACTAATATCCCTATCTAAAAGTCAAACATTTATTTGGCTGATTATAACCACAAAAACGAAATTATGTAAAGATGTGCCTGAGGGCCGTGGGAAAATTTATTTCGGATTCAAAAGTCAGTTCGAGTTGTTTCCCTTAGATATTAAGATAATAGAGGAATAGGATATCTTTGAACCCAAGTAATGTTTCTTCACGAACCGTTCACAATATTGGGTAATTTATCTCTTATTGCTGGTGTTATTTAGTTGTTTAAGAATATTTTTTAAGTAGACGTATACATAAATGATCCACTTTAGTGAGAAACTGCGCGTCTAATGTACTTGAATATTCTGAACACATAAATGTCCATATAATGTTCGAAGTTCGATAATTTATAAATCAAATTTACATACTTCTTCATATACATGTATACATTGTATACAGTAAGCATATGACTATACGCGTATTGTTTGTTTATGTTAAGTCTACAAAAAACACATGTTTTTATAAATTATATCTGTGTCTGTCAGGGGCGTAGCTCGTCCTGTAATAATGTGTAGGCATCTTTCTAAGGGGGTCCGGGTTATCTCTGCAGCATTTTCCGCTGTGCAATAGCCTAATATATTTTATATGAAGTTCTTGCAGTTCTGCATGTACGGTTGTTTAAGCTATCCATGGTTACTTTGATGGTCCATTCTTCCAGCTCAAAACCATTATTTCTATTGCGCTTTTCGCATTGTTATTTTTTGTAAGAAAAAGTGCATGCACGCGCCTACAGTGTCTATAGGAAGCTACGCCAGTGCAAATCGGATGCTCGTGCTCTATTGGTGAATATCCAAGCCAATTTAAGAATACTAATACCACACTTCCATATGTACAGAATTTAAATTTAGATGAGCGTTGAGTTAAACATGATTCTAATTATTAATGTATCAAAATTGATCTAAATGTGTTCAATGATTTCAAATAAACTTCGTACTGTCTGTGAAGGGATTATGCGTTCACGTGAATTTAGGTGGACTTGACCTATAATTTAGTGTTGTTGTACCTAAAATATCACATGACCAATAAAGATGGAGGATGACACAGACGAAACATCGTCTCTACTGAGAAACCGACGTTCGGATGTTCTAAGCAGTTCGCCAATCTCTGTAAACTATTTTATTATCATCACTGAGTTAGGGGGACACCGTTTTGTTCATAAACTCTTCCCTCATATGTTATTATAATAAAATCCATACGTAATTTCGAATTGACAGGTTCAGTTAAAAATAACATGACTTAAATGGTCGCGGAAGTTTATTGCCATCACAAAATGCTGTACTGTGATATTAATGATTTGGCCATGAATATATTGTTAGAAGCAGTGGCATTTTAATTAACATAGATCAAAGTGCTATTAGTGTATCTGTCATTTGATAAATTTATATCATAAACACTTTCATGTTGGCAGTTACTAACAAGAGTACAGTAAAACCTCACCAGAGCAGCCATCTGTAAAGCAACAACCTCTCTATAACAATGCCCTTCAAAATTGCTATAAATTTAACCTCTGTAGAGCAACAACCTCTAAACAACGGCCAATATTTGCAGCTCCCACAGGGTGTTGCTCTACAGAGGTTGTACTGTACAATGTATACTCTTTAGTGTATTTGTCATCATGATATTTTTAAATACAGCTATTTTAAAGCTAAAAGTCTGTTTATTGCAAGTTTATAGGGCAGTTGAAAAAATACCCTGAAATTCCCCTTTTTCCTCAAAATGACGGGAAATTCCCCTACCTGAGGGCCCCGAACCCCTTCCCCTAAAGTGCAGCTAGGGCCCTGTACCTTATGTATTGAGCCTGCCTCACTTACATTTACTCAAGTTACTGACAGGTGAGCATGCTTGTTTCCATTATAAGGTTGAAGATGACTTCAAAATTGTCTTTGAAATTTGATAGTTTTGTTCTGTACGAAGTGATAAGTGATTTTCCTGCAAGATTGTTCTCCGATAACTGTTAAAGTAAGCTAGATACATTTTGAAGACAGAATATATCCATTACCAATGCCTCAAAGGAATATAAGATTTACTTATTTAGTCTAGCTGAGGTTATTAATTTCTCTACTGATGCATGCGATTCCTGTATTTCAGATCAATAGCAGTAAAGATGATGAAGAGAGTACTGCATCTGCATCCTCTCATGTTGACAGACCTCCAAGAAAAAAAGTAAAAATTGACATTGATGATACTGAGACTGATCATGTTCTGGCTGGTACATATGAGGTAAAATATAATAGTAAAACCTGTAAATAGAATGTGACCAATGAGTGTGCAGAAATATCTACAGGCCTGTAGGAAGAAATTTCAGAAGGGGGGGGTAATTTTAAGATTTTGTCTGACGGTTGGGGAAGAGAAGCAGTTTAGCCCCTTTTACTTACCATAAAAGCCCCTTCTTCCCCCAGTTCCTAAGACAATGATTTATATACACAGTTGACCTTTTTTTCTGTGCAATATTTTTTTCATTATATTCTTAAATTCATTTATGTGACTCAAAAATTGGGTAGTGTTTGCAGGTGACAATTAAATTCTGGCTTTGAGTAGTTGTAAATTTTTATATTAAATGTTGAATTTTTCCCTTATTTAATGATAGTTTAGTGCTTAGTTAAGTAGATGTTAAGTTTTTGTTTTTATAGCAATGTTTTAGACAGATGCTCGGCCAAACTTGAACAATGAAGAATTACATGTACAATATATTCATATAATTATCATTTTAACTTAAGTTTGTTTTTGTTTCAGAGTTTAGATTATGATGTTTGTGAGAACAAAGTGTACTGCAAAGATGAAGAAAGACATGGTACTAAGGTTAATATGTGTACTGGTTCCTATTTTTTCTTTTTTTACAATGATAGATAAATTGAATGATTACCAACAGAATTTGGCTTGAAAGCCAAATGGACTGGCTTCGAAATGCAATTCATTTTTCTGAACAATTTGCTTGATTATTAAATGAATGTATTGTATTTTTTACATCAAAATCTTGAATCTTCTCATTGCAACTGTCAGGTTGTATTTGATAAAAGAATTTACCCAGTATCATATATGATATTCATAATTTTCCCACATCTATTTTCAGTGGGTTCTTAAGCGTGAGTTTGCTAGATGGGCTGTCATGGGACTGATTGGTATTATAACTGGTCTCATTGCTTCTATCATTGATATTGCTGTAGAATATACGTCAGATTTAAAATTTACTTATGTCAAACATTGTATCCTTTTCTAGATATATCCGCAAACAATTATCCAGACATCACTGTCTAATGCATAGCCTGGATTTTTATTTTCAGTGAATCTACAGGGTATTATATTTAATTTCTCGTATGACGTCCTGAACTGATTGCATGAGTTCACCTCATTATGTAGAAAACTGATATTTAGTTTTATTGGTAATTATTTGTTTAAAGTTTTGTGAAATTTTGTGTTAAAAAAATAGAACATAAACTTGTATAGAGAAAGATGATCTTGGCTGTACCAATAACACATGATGTATTATTGATGAAACTATACATACTTGCATGTGATTCTTTTCTTATTAATTCAATGATAAATACTGAATATAATTACCAAACTTAACATTAAGTACAGATGTGGATAAATGCGCTGAACATTATTGTCTACTGGTACCATTTCTAGCATGGGCAGGATTTAATGCACTGATTATAATGGTTGGAGCCATTCTAACAGCTGTGTTTGAGGTAAAAAGTGTTCTGTTACATTTGTATAGTAAACTAATTCATTCATTTTAGATGTGACTTACATATTCAATCGTGGTAAAGTCGTGTATATTTATTTGTTTTACATGTTATTATTTGATAGCCTGTAGCAGCAGGAAGTGGTATTCCACAAATCAAATGTTTCCTGAATGGAGTCAAAGTTCCCCATGTTGTCAGAGTAAAGACATTGGTCATCAAAGTTATAGGTGTGGTTTCTGCTGTTGCCGGGGGATTGGCTGTTGGTAAAGAGGGTCCAATGATTCATTCAGGAGCTGTTGTTGCTGCTGGTATTTCACAAGGGAGATCTTCTACATTTAAATTTGACCTTAAGGTAAGAAATTATACATAAATAATACAAAAAGTATCAATGTGGCCAGTTAAGTATTGTTTTCTTTGACCTTTTTTATATTTTATTGATAGCATATTAAATTTGATTGTATCAATTGTTATGCCCATTTTCGAGAAAGGGGGGAATATTGCTTTGCACGTGTAGGTTGGTCCGTCCGTAACCAAAACTTGTCTGACCAATAACTAGAGAATGATTTGGCCTAAGCTCTTCAGATTTGGTTGGGAGGTTGGTAATCACATGTAGATGACTCCTATTGATATTGAAGTCAGTATTTTAAAGTTCAAGGTAACGAGGTGGCATTAGTGTTTCACAAATACTTCTTGTTTCCATGACTGTTAAAACATTACTATTTGCTGAGTAAAATTTCCAGTTAGATCTTCTACATGTATCTCATTTTATTTTTCAGTTGTTTGAATATTTCCGTACAGATACAGAAAAAAGAGATTTTGTATCTGGGGGTGCTGCTGCAGGTGTGTCTGCTGCCTTTGGGGCACCAGTGGGTGGTGTTCTCTTCAGTTTGGAGGAAGGGGCCAGCTTTTGGAACCAAGCATTAACTTGGAGAATTGTAATTATAGTGATCAGTGTATTTGCTCTCTAAGTACTTTGTTTTCTTTGGGTATTATGTCACACTGATAACCAAGATAATTTTAACAATGGATGAAGACCCTGAAATAGAATCATTATTACATGTATTTAGTGTTAAATCTAAGTTGATGGCTGTTTGAATAAAATCATACCATTGTACATGAGGAATGAATGAATAATTATGTTAAATATGCCAAATTAATTTGAAATGTTAATCCTGAAGTCATATGCTGAAATATACTTTTCTACTAAGGATATGATATTGTATATGAGTCATTTTTTATTCCAGTTTTTTGCCTCCATGTTGTCAACTGTAACATTGAACATTGTTGCTAGTTGTAGAAATGGTAAATGTTTGGATCTATCCTCTCCTGGATTATTCAACTTTGGAAGATTTGATGTAAGTTGTAGTAAGGTCACTTCACTCACTTATACAGAATAAAGTAAATTCCTACGTAGTGACGGCAGATTCAGGGGTGATGGATTCAGGGGTGGTGCTATTACCAGTGACTTCATTGTTATTATAAATGTCTTCCAAGATATTGTTATATCCGGTACAAAAAAGATGTAACATACAATCATGTACCTTTTCTGATGATTTACAACCTTGTATGTTTTACAGACAACCAGTTACAATGGTATAGAAATATTACTGTTTATAATCATGGGAATTATTGGTGGATTACTTGGTGCATTGTTTAATCACATCAATTATAAATTAACCATCTTCAGAAACAGGTGAGATGTTTTCTCATGCAACTTGTACATACATTATCAGTTTGTATAAATAATAAGTTGCTGTCATAATCAATAAGCTTAGAAATAGAAATACAGTACAACCTATCCACAGTGGCCTTCTCTCGAGCAGTAACCTCCCTGCAATAACATCATGATTTTTTCCCACTGCACGATTTAACTATAAATCTAACCTCTCTAGAGCAATACCCTCTCAACAACAACTTAATTTTGCTACTCTAAAAGGGTGTTTTCTTTGAAGAGTTTGCACTGTACGTAATTGTTATCATAATGCAAATAATAGTTATACACTTGACAAAATTAAAGATGCAGTGAAATGTGAATTAAGTGGGAAACGGTATGTTATGTAATGTCTGTACCTTTGACTGTTGGATATATTAGTTCCAGGCTTAATCAGGATTCTACCACATCTCATCTATACTGGTTACCCTCACTCAAGTTTATTCATCTCACCAATCATTCACTACTATTAATATGAATTATAATTTTGTGTAGAATTGGCATTTCAACAGATGTAATAGAGTCAGCGAAATCAACAAGAAACTATACTTGTCACTTTTTTACATCTTGTATTTTACTGATATCATGGAATGAATTAGAAATAAATGTTTAAAATGCACATTTTGGATTGTTACAGATATATTCATTACAAGGCTCTACGAGTACTGGAGGCTATGATGGTTGCTATGATATCTGGTGTTGTTTCATTTCTCATCATATTTGCTCATAATGATTGTCAACCAATGAGAGCTGAGCCTACATCATACCCTGTACAGGTATACTAGTATATAAAGCTAATATCTCCTAAATTTATGCTTATGTTGGGTTTAACATGACTTATCAGCATGAACCTACCATAATGCTCCTGCATTATTTACTGGTATATGTGGTATATATAACTTGGTCCGTAAGTATATCACATCTTTCCACAAATGTGGAATAACAGATGGGAGACAAATTAGTAAGATATATTTTCGGAAGTGGTATTGCCAATGAGAATTACATGGCGACTAAAATAAGGAGAGAACAAATATTACAGTGCAACCTCTTCAGAGTGGCAATCTCTTGAACAACAACCTCCCTACAACAACAGCATGAGTTTTCCTTCTACACAATTTAACTATTAATTTAACATCTCTAGAATAACAACCTCTCAACAACAACATAATTTTGCTTCTCCCAAAGGGTGTTGCTTAGGTGAGGTTACACTGTATTGTTATAAATATAAGCTGAAATCTAATAGATGAGTTAACTGTAGAGAAGTTTAAAGTGGTATTCTTGGATATTTGCTCATATTATATTTGGTATTATTTCAGTTTTTTTGTTCAGATGGTCAGCATAGTTCCACTGCAGATCTTTTTTTCCAAACTCCAGAGGAAGGAGCCAAACATTTATTTCATGATCCTGAAGGTATGATTAACGTCTCCTCAATAAATATTCAAAAGTAAATTTCATTTTCTTACTTAATTGACGTTATTCTGATAGGAAAAAACACTGTTCAACAAACTTTTTAAACCCACATTAATATGTACTGGTATTATCGTAACTACTCAGGCATTTCTGTATCTGAGAAATACACCTCATACGTAAGTGTAGGGTAACAAATTTTGGTTATGCAGTTTCCGGTCACTACTTTTTCAACATTAGGTACTCGTTTTCAATAATCATTATCAGAATTACAGACTTTCAAACAAACAGACAACAACAAAATAGCGGCCTGCCTACTATGTCTGAGGCACTTTTCTGTAGACAAATGTCAAGGAGTTCGGATTGGCACAGGTAGTTACCATAATGTGTTTGTTGTGTTCAGTTGTAGCAGACATAACAATTCAAATTGTATTGTTGATATTTTGTCCCCAATGTTATATTTAAGGAATTTAGTCTGATGAAATCAGTAAAGCTTTACTGTCTACTTGTGAATGACTCTTAAACACTTATTATTTCAGGTACATATGGTGTGTTGACATTAATTCTTTATTGTATTGTATTCTTCTTACTGGCCTGTTGGACTTATGGTCTGTCTATACCGAGTGGATTATTTATACCTGGTTTGTTGATCGGAGCAGCTTGGGGGAGATTGTTTGGTCAATGTCTACAATTAATGTTTCCTGATGCTGTAAGTACTCTGAGTCATTGTTTAATTATGAAGAAGTTAGATGTGTTGTAAGAAATCTTTGAATCATGCCTCTCTGCTTGTACATCTGTCTGTAAGTTTTGTTTTACATCTTACAAGTATATCATAGAAATTCCAATAAAATATCATTAATATTTGTTCTAGTTGTAATAAATGGCATAATTTATTTGTTGTTTATTTTTTTATTTGTATCACTTTTCTAAAACAGTAGAGCTAAGTTAGAAGACATTCGTAAATGTATTTATATGATAAAAAGTCTTAATAGTGCTATACAATTGCGGCTTTTTCCGTGGTCGTTAAAGAATGTCAGTTTTACTGATCAGAACTTGCATGACGCAATGTCTCTAAAAAGAATGTAACACAATGTTCATGTAGTTGAATGAATGTATGGATATATGTTGAAGGTTTGGTTGGACTCTGGTAAATATGCATTGATTGGAGCTGCAGCACAATTAGGTTTGTTGTTTACATGTATTTTATGCCATAATGTGTATCAAGCTTGTGTACAAAGGACAGTGCTAAAAACACAAAAATGTCTTTTGTTCACAGGTATCCTTTGTAAGCTGCTTAGCCATTATTTACGTTTCAGCATTCAATGAAGTTGTTTCTGCAAAGAAATCTGCAATAGCCAATATTGGAAATTTATTTTTAAATGACCGATTTACTTCCCGAACTGTACCGTTAAAACCTACTGACCATGTTCACTATTCACTTCTTTTCACCATGTTTATTGTTTCTATGTTCAACAATGTATTTGTACACCATTGTATCATATATTTTCTTAAAGTTGAGTTAAGTTGAAAACTGTTAACAACATTACTCGAATACCTTTTGTTTATGGTGAAATTTGACAGACCAGCCCTATACAAGTAGTTACTGTTTTGGCTAACTTTCATTGAATATACTATGTTTTTTCATACTCAAATATATTAGCAATTCTGAGTATCTTGAAGTATTTTGTAACATTATTTCATGCATTATTTTAGGTGGTATTGTACGTATGACAATCAGTCTAACTGTGATCATTATTGAAGCTACAGGAAATATAACATTTGGTCTACCAGTCATGGTTGTACTAATGGTATCTAAGTGGGTTGGTGACTTGTTTAATGAGGTATGTATTGTGGTTTGAACACCTGTGACTTCTTTCATTTTATCTAATTAAAAAATATCACATGGACAGGAAACTTCTACTAATAATGTCGTGCATACCATGGTGTTGACTCATAAACACCCTATTTATACAAAGTTTTCATAGGCAGTGTATATCAGTAGTTTAACTTAGGCTATTGATAATTACAACTTGTAATAGTTACTAGAGCATTTTACTTACACAGGATGTTATGTCAAAATGCTCCCTTTGTTATTGTCATGAACATTGACTTGTCTGTGTTCTACTTTTTGTCAGTTAACTGATTATTTTTGCTTAGGAGAGATTGCACTGTACATCTCTACAGTTATTTAAGGAAGTATGCTGCACTATTCCTGAATTATAATTTATTCTAGTTATGAAATCTGTATTTATTTCAGGGTATCTATGATATGCATATACATCTACAAGGTGTTCCATTACTGGGCTGGGAACCTCCATTACTCTCAACTAATATCTCTACAAGGTAGTGTGGTGCTACATCTGGCTTCCTCGATTCTGTGATTTTTATACCACATTGACATTATTTAATTAAACTCATCAAACAACACAAATCTGTTAAAAGAAAAATCTTCTTTTCGGAAAGCCGGGACTCACGCTTTTTTGCGACCAGTCAGTCCCGGATATCCTCACTTCTGCCAATCAAAAGATGGCGAGTGACATACTTAGATGTTAATATATGTACAGTTACTGTTGAAGAAAAAATGTAGTTTTTTCTTTTTACAGAAAATGAGTCATGTGTCTGCTTTTTATGCCCTAGTTACTAATGATGTTAGGGCATTGAGTGTTGTCTTGTCAGTCTGTCTGTAATAACAAACTAACTAATGCCATTAAACCTTTTTATCTTACTACCTTCAATATTAGCATATTCTGATGTTGTTAACTTGTTTGTGTTCATCAGAAAAGTGATGAGCCATCCAGTCACTGTTATGCGTGCACAAGAAAAGGTTGGGAGAATTGTTGATTTATTGAAGGCAGAATCTCACAATGGTTTCCCAGTTGTACAAGATTATGAGCCTGACCTTGTACAAGATGTAAGACCTGATTTCTCTACTATAACATACATTCACATTTAAAACATTAAAACCATTATAGCAAGTTATTCAACTTGTTGATTCTCAGTAAAGCAAATCATTTTATTCTGCATTTGCTTGACCATATCTATTATCTAAACTAAATATTCCAATAACATGCTTTGAAAATATAACTGACTAATACTGTTTTGCATCTATTTTGACCTGCTTTCCACTAATATATTATATTGGTTTCCTTTTTAGCTCACCAGAGCACGAATGTGCTCAAGGTGAGCTTTTGTGATCGCCCTGTGTCCATCGTGCGTCGTGCGTCGTTACGTGGCGTCCATGTTTACTTAAAACAACATCTCCTCCTACACCGCTATGCCGATTGCAACCAAACTTGGCTGGAATGATCCTTGGGTGGTCCCCTTTCAAAGTTGTTCAAAAAATTAAATTTCATTAAAAACTCTGGTTGCTATGGCAACAAATAGAAAAAACTTAAAAAATCTTCTTGTCCGAAACCACAGGGCCTAGAGCTGAGATATTTGGTATGTAGCATTGTCTAATGGTACTCTACAAAGTTTGTTCAAATTATTCCCCTGGGGTCAAAATTGGCTCCGCCCCGGGGGTAACTTGATTTTACATAGACTTATATAGGAAATTTAAAAAATCTTCTTGTCAAAAACTACAATGCCTAGAGCTTTGATATTTGGTGTGTAGCATAGTCTAGTGGACCTCTACCAAGTTTGTTCAAATTATTGCCCTAAGGTCAAAATTGGCCCCGCCCTGGGGGTCACTTGATTTATATAGACTTATATAGGAAAATTTAAAAAATCTTCTTCTCCAAAACCACAAGGCCTAGAGCTAAGATATTTGGTATGTAGCATTATCTAGTGGACCTCTACCAAGTTTGTTCAAATTATTGCCCTAGGGTCAAAATTGGCCCTGCCCTGGGGTTTATTCTATTTTATTTAGGAAAATTTAAAAAATCTTCTTCTCCGAAACCACAAGGCCTAGAGTTAAGATATTTGGTATGTAGCATTGTCTAGTGGACCTCTACCAAGTTTGTTCAAATTATTGCCCTAAGGTCAAAATTGGCCCTGCCCTGGGGGTCACTTGATTTATATAGACTTATATAGGAAAATTTAAAAAATCTTCTTCTCCGAAACCACAAGGCCTAGAGCTAAGATATTTTGTATGTAGCATTATCTAGTGGACCTCTACCAAGTTTGTTCAAATTATTGCCCTAGGGTCAAAATTGGCCCTGCCCTGGGGTTTATTCTATTTTATATAGGAAAATTTAAAAAATCTTCTTCTCCGAAACCACAAGGCCTAGAGCTAAGATATTTGGTATGTAGCATTGTCTAGTGGACCTTTACCAAGTTTGTTCAAATTATTGCCCTAGGGTCAAAATTGGCCCCGCCCCGGGGGTCACTTGACTTATATAGACTTATATAGGAAAATTAAAAAATCTTCTTCTCCAAAACCACAAGGCCTAGAGCTAAGATATTTGGTATGTAGCATTATCTAGTGGACCTCTACCAAGTTTGTTCAAATTATTGCCCTGGGGTAAAAATTGGCCCTGCCCTGGGGTTTATTCTATTTTATATAGGAAAATTTGAAAAATCTTCTTCTCCGAAACCACAAAGCCTAGAGCTAAGATATTTGGTATGTAGCATTATCTAGTGGACCTCTACCAAGTTTGTTCAAATTATTGCCCTAGGTCTAAAATTGGCCCCGCCCCGGGGGTCACTTGATTTATATAGACTTATATAGGAAAATTTAAAAAATCTTCTTCTCCGAAACCACAAGGCCTAGAGCTAAGATATTTGGTATGTAGCATTATCTAGTGGACCTCTACCAAGTTTGTTCAAATTATTGCCCTAGGGTCAAAATTAGCCCTGTCCTGGGGTTTATTCTATTTTATATAGGAAAATTTAAAAAATCTTCTTCTCCGAAACCACAAGGCCTAGAGCTAAGATATTTGGTATGTAGCATTGTCTAGTGGACCTCTACCAAGTTTGTTCAAATTATTGCCCTAGGGTCAAAATTGGCCCCGCCCCAGGGGTCACTTGATTTATATAGACTTATATAGGAAAAATTAAAAATTCTTCTCCGAAACTGCAAGGCCTAGAGCTTAGATATTTTGTATGTGGCATTGTCTAGCAGACCTCTACCAAGTTTGTTCAAATTATGGCCCCGGGGTCAAAATTAGCCCTGTACTGGGGTTTATTCTATTTTATATAGGAAAATTTTAAAAAATCTTCTTCTCCGAAACCACAAGGCCTAGAGCTAAGATATTTGGTATCTAGCTTTGTCTAATGGACCTCTTTTAAATCTGTTCATATAATGGCCATGGGATAAAAAACGGCCCAGATGGGTCACTTGATCTTACTTGGACTCGTATAGAAAACTTCAACAATGTTAATCTCCAAATGACCTTTTCTCCTGGTGAGCATTTATAGGGCCATCATGGCCCTCTTGTTTGTTAATGGCTTAATAATGCAAACTTGCATCTTTATTGTTCTCTTACCTAACACCTGTGGTGCCTGACAAATCCAATGCCCGAATCCCGCAGGCTACCAGTGATTTCTGCCCGACATAACCTGACTTAAATCCAGTGCTTTTATAATCTAGCATTTGATCTAGAGTTTGTATCAATGTTAGCGTTATATTTTTTCTTGCATTTAGAAAGTGACATTTTAGTCTTATATTACCAAGCAATTCAACTTTTATCAAATATTATAAGTCTTTGAACCATTTCTGTTTATATAGTTTTGTTATTTTGTTTTCTACAGCAGTCTGGTGTCCAGACATTTGGTACATTCCGTGGTGTAATACTCAGGTCTCAATTGATTGTTCTACTCAAACTCAAGGTAAATAAATTGAATTGAATTAAGTTCTTAAATTTTATTGTATTATTGCTTGTTGAAATCATGGATACCAGTCTTTGAATTCAGCCACTAGTCTGAAAACTGAGTCTGCCTAAATCGCAAGCCAATGATCCAGTGATATTTTGTCTAAATGCATAACTGAGTCCCGAAAACTAAAAAGTCTCCGTTAATTATAATTATACCATCATATCATTTTGAAACACATATATGTAAGAAATATACTTTCATAAATGTTTTAGAATCAAAATTTGATCATGCGAAACGGGTTAAGATTTGATCCAGTAAAATTTCATTCAGTTTAGTGAGCCTTCAAAATACCAGATATCTGGTCAATGAAAAAGTTATTCATGAAGACTGGGATACTATTTTGATTTAGATCTAATTTTCTGAATAGATTATTTATGCTGCATAAAAAATTTAATTTTTTTATGTTACAGGTATTTCAAGAGAGTCCTGATTACAAAGAAAAGATTGCAAGAATAAAATCTTCTGATTTTAGAGATGCATACCCTAGATTCCCACCCATTCAGGTAATAATTCTGTTAATCAACCACAGGACCTTGAAAGTTTATCAATATAACACCAATAGGTCCCAGAAAAAAACTTTGTCATAATTTGACATTGTTGATGACGTCGCATGACGTTGATGATGTAATTTCCTGTTAACTGTTTATATTTACAATTATTAACCTGTTAAGGGCCAACATGGCCAAAACTTTGTATAATTAAATAAATATTGTTTCGTATTAAAGTAAAGACTTCTTCTTTACAAACATCATGTATTTGTTTATCATAATTCGGCATACGTCCAATATCTATTTTCAGCAAATTCATGTGTCTCCTCATGAGCATGAGTTCACCATTGATTTACTTCCATTCATGAATCCTGGAGCTTATACAATACAAGATGTAAGTAGAAGAAGGGCTAAGTCGATTTTTTGGGGGGACTAAAATTTCTTAACTGAAAATCTTTTCAGTCAGTGTTTTAGACAAAAATAATGATGACATCTAACTTTTTGATTTGACCCAAATCACAAGAAACTTCTGTTTATGGCAACAAACAGTTATAGTATGACACTTATGTATCTTATTCAAAGCAGACATAGTTAATTACTAACTTAACATTTATTGGTTATCAGTGAGTTATTAAACATATTTTTTTATACAGTGTAACCTTCATGAGTGGTCATCTCCATACAACAGTCACCTCCCTATTACAGCCAGTATACTAGTAACCCAAATTTACATTTTTTCTATTTTCACTCTCTCAACAACATCCACCTCATTACGTAGCCAATTTTGTCCTTCCCATTAATAGCTGTTGTAGGGAGGTTGCACTGTACATATTTTTCTCATACTCTCAGTTATTTTGATACATATTTGCATACTATTTAATCCTCTAAAGGTTTATAAAGTGTTAAGCATGTTTGTTTACTTCGACATTTCAGTGTGCCTCATTACACAGAATATTCCGTCTGTTCCGAGCATTAGGATTACGACATGTTGTTGTCATTAATGAGAAAAATCAGGTAAATAAATTTTTAGAAACTAGTAGTATACTCAGAGTGGAATTTCTTAACATTTGTCTTGTAAAACTCAATTCTTGGAAGAACCCAAATAAGTGAATTTATGTTGTAAGTTTTACAATATTAACGATTAGTCTATACATTGAATCTGACAAGTAATCAATGTCAGATTGAACTTATTGAACAAGAGTACATCTGGTTTTCAACCATATGTGCTCAATGATTTCCTTCTAGTGGTATAAATTAGAGGATTGATGTTTTAGAAATTTGACTCAGTGTAGCATACTTTGAAAGTTATTTCCATTTCCAGTGTTTATGGTACTATGGTAAGTTTGTTCAGAAATGTAAATTAATTAAAGCTAGAAATTCGGATTCTGGTTTCTTTTACTTTACCAGATTTGACTACAACAGTACAAGAAGAATTTCCTTCATTTATACAGTAGTAATAACCACTTTGATATTTAATCCTTATTGTATTAAGAACATGAATCATGTTGCAGTAACTTTGATGTGTTATATGTTAAACTTCTAATGATCACAAAAAGGAAAGCATCGGTCGTCAGATCCAATTTTAAGATGTATGATATTGTATGAGGAGGAAGTTGGTCAATGTGTATGTCATTCTTTATGCTCAATGATAAGTGCAGACAAACTACGCTGTAACCGACTATTGGTTTAGTTATATTTATGATTATCAGGTACTAGGTATGGTGACCAGGAAGGATTTAGCCAGATTTAAGGTGTCAGTATCTCTGTCTAAAGGTGAGATTAGTATCAAAGAACTTGGTGTGACCAGATAGTACATGGACATGTGCATATGGATGATTCTTTTGGACAGAATAAAAAGTGTTATTTATATAACAATATAAAACAACAATTTACTACTCCACTATTGATCAGTTTATTCAAGATAATTTTTTTAAGGGTTGATTGTATTTGTGTGGACATGTCATGTTACTGTGTATACCATACAACTTTATATGTCATGTGACTATGTATGCCATGTGACTTTCAAAGTCACATGATTGTAGTCAAAGTTATCATTTTTAATATCACCTTACAGATTTATTCATGAACAGCAATGCTGATGTTGAATGTGCAATATTGATTTATGTTAATGTATACATTTCTGAGTATGTAAGGTTAAGAGAACATTAATTTGTTCATTGATATTATTCTGAGTATTTGTGATATTGTTATTTTGACTTCAATGATAAACTGTTCTGTGCTTACCTTAGTGTATTATTTTGTATATTTAGCTTACTATTGTATTTTGGATCATTGTTCAAGCATGGTGCTTTTTCTGTTCTTGATGTTACCTATATATTGTCCTATTTGTCCTACTTTGTTGACTCTGGCACATTTTCTTCTACAGTTTTATCTGTGACTGTTTATGATCAATGTATGTTTCATTCTTGGAATTTAACTTCATTTTATTGTAATCAAATAATTCATTTTAAAGAGTTTGTGTTCTATTTTTACCAAAAATTATGTTTATGCAATTTATAAGTTGATGTATTTTATAGTGCAATTCATTGGCATATTTTTGTTTAAATTTTCTTTTATAATTGAAGATTGTTAGTTCATATTTTGTGTTCCTTATTATGCTGGTGATAACAATCAAACAATAATATATGTACAGTGCATCCTATCTAAATCAACACCCTTTGGGAGTAGCAAAATTAGGTTGTTCTTGAAGGGAGGTTGTTGCTCAAGAGAGGGCCATTCCAAAGAAGTAGACTGTACATTTTAAGTACCTTTATTACCTAACAATCTTGAGGTTTATTAAAATCCACACTGTGTCTCACCAAGTTCATGATTTGCATTTAATTTATTGATTATATGTGTCCATCTTATGATTTGTATTATTAGTTTTATAAGAAAAAGAATTGAAACTTTTTACTTGAATCTTTTGCTAATTAAGAAGAATTTGTTTACCCTCGTCTCAGCAATAAAGCCACAGGGATAAACCCACATAGGCGAGCATGTCTGTTGTTAAATGGGTCATACTGAATTTTCTATGGGACATACATGACATGCTACATGTACCTTGAGTTGTTTTAACCAAAAGGGGTTTGGCGCATAGATATTGTTAATATAGACAATTTTGACAAAAAGTATCACCTTACACTGTATATATTGACTCAATAAGGTGAATTTGTCAAAATTTATGTGCCGAACCCCTTTGGTTTTAACCAAGGCAACACAAAATCAATTCATTTTTTTGGGAAAATGATTGATACTTTTTCAATACTGTATTTTCAGTTTATGAATAATCAAGTCTAATGGATAAATTTGTCATTAAGATTAATTTCTTTAGGTTGTTAGATTCTTTGAAAACCACTGAATGAGGCCATAGATACATTGTTTTAAATCATTATTGTCTGGTGCTTGAACTGCTTATTGAGTATGTGTTGCAATAATCATGAAATAGTATGACTCATATGTAGTAGTGAAACTGAAACTACTCATGAGTATACATATAAATCAATACTTCAGTTGACTGATTTAAAGTTGCACACACTTTGACCTACTTTTAGCTGCCATCTGGTGAAGATTCTGGAGTTTATTTAGGGCATACAGGGGTGTCAATAAAGCAAAATTAAAATTCCTGAAAATCATACGTGGCCAACCTTTTTTACTTCAACCACATTTTTTTCAAATTTAACTCATTTTGCATTAAAAAATATCCTTCAGGACAGATTAAATTAACCTTAACTTTCTCGAGATATTTTTTCATAAATAATCAGGAATATTGACACCACTGTGCGTACCATAGACCTTAAAACTTTGTACTCCCCCCCCCCCACACAAATATAAGTCTGCTAACACTGCGCGGTGAATTTTAAAGATCAAAGACACACTGCCGTCGGTGTCCCTCTGATATTTGTGTGATGTTGGCTACTAGCAGTTTAATAAAGATCACGCATGTTCATGATCTATAGCTTTATATCTCACCATGTACATATAAATATTGCCTTATGGCTATATCTCTATTTTTGTTGCCAAATCATCAATTTCTAATGATGAGTAGGAACATTTTCATTTGTTTATTGAATATGAGATTATACTTAACCATACTTTAAGTAGAGGACACAATATTTCATGACTTATGTGATATCTTAATGAATAATTGTCATTTGTTTCCTTGTTTTAATTGGTATGGTCAATGTTTTTGTTAATTAGATCTTTTATTTACATGAGGTTTTTGTCATGTCATGTACATGTATGTAGCATGATTGTATAATGATATACATATAATTATGATTCACTCATTTTGATTCAAGACATTATCTCAAGTATTCTACATGTATATATTATTGTTCAAATGTTTTAGTGTTCTCTGAAATGGTGATGATCTTTTTTTTCATCATATTGTAAGTGTTCAATTTTGCACAAAAAACACCATTTTCTGATTTTTTAAAAAAATAATTCTCACAAATTTCATTTTTTTATTGAAGTTAACTGTGGTGTTTGAATAGTTCAATCTGTCATCATTCCTTACACTCCTTTTTTTAAAGTATTATTATTTAATTATTAAGTGCGAAAAAAGTTTATATATAAGAAATCATTTACTTTTGTATTTTGATTCTGTGTCATAAATTCTGGTTTTAATGTGCAATATTGTTATCATTGGGTCATTAAACATGCTTAATATATGCATGCTATGAGAAACAATAGTAGAATGCTTTCCTATTTTTTCTGAATCTGTGATTGTTTCACTGATATTCTTCTTCATTTGTTAGTATGTCTGTTTTCGAGGAAAAAGTCAAGCTATTATGATCACTACATTGTCAGTGTCAGCGTCTATGTCATGCAAAAACTATAATGTAGCTCATAACTATGAGAGGTAGCAGCATGAAACTTCATCGGTGGATAGATCTCACTATGGCGGTGAACAGACGAGCGTAGTCACTGCTTATGGCGTGCTTGTTTTGAAGTACATTGTTAATTTAAAGTCGTCATGGGAGCAAATCTAATAAAAAACGATGAGTAACATATTACTAGTAATATGTAGTTAGTTAACTGTTTCAATTGTACATTATCAACTTCTTTTAGATCTGAATTCGGTTCATCATCTTGGACCACATTTGTTTCTTGCGAACAATTTATTTATGATTTCTCACCCATCCATAATTCATTCATGCTTACAAGTAAGTATTCACAAATAATCAAATATAATTATACCTGTATATAATCAGTTATGCTTTGTTGAAAGTTTCTGCAATATATCTGATTGAGTTGTATTCTATATTGTGAAGTTATTTTTAAAAAATCTGTTTTTTTTCTAGTTGTAAATAGAATAATAAAAAAATGATAAAGGTTTTATTACGTAAAAGTCATATCATGCAGTTGACTGCAGATGCTTTTTATGAAAGTTCCACTTAATTGTAGTGTGGTATACAATTTTTTTTTTAATTCTGTCATTTAATTCTAATATGATTAATGTCACCATTCTTTATTGTTGGCAAGTATATTTAAGTTGGTGTTTTCTTCTTAGTTTAAATTAAGTGGAATGACTCCAGCCTGATTTCTGATCAATTTAACATAATTCTTGAAATCAAGTTTTTTTATTGATCTTGAGTAGCCTCCCTTTGTGGCAAACTTAATATTAACTACAAGTACTTAAAGTATAATTAATGTGACTCATTCATGTACTTTATCATATTTCATCTGTTTCTTTCAATTCTTTGTTCATCTATTGAATGACCAAATTGAGTATGAATCATTAAACATCCGTACAATGATATTGATACAATCATTACTCAAAATGTGCTTTCATAGAACAGTGCAGATTGTTAAAATTAGCCGGTATGTTTGATGTGTTTAAGCTTATGTTGCAGTAAATTAATAGCTTGTGTAAGAATTATGATTGTGTACTTTAGTGACATAATCATTATGATATGGTTTTAATGCAAAACTAACTTAACTGGCTTTCAACAAGATTAAGATGTAAAAGGGTGCCAATACCTCTGTAAGAGAATATGAAAGAAACTAGGGATAATTGATATGTTTTCCGTAAAATGATTCTTCCTGAATTTTTTTTAACATCTAACCTCATGCCGGCTGTCTATTGTTAACTTTTTTTCTTCTTATACATAGATTTATGCTTACCGGTAGATCTTTACTCAATGTAAAAGTCATTTCTTTTTGGCTTGTTTGCCATACAACAATTATGTTATATGTTTTTTTGTTAAGAACCATTGAATTATGTCAGTAGTAATAATCTGTCCTTGCCATAATGTGTGATAGGTCAGTAACTCAAACAGTAAAGAATAACTTTTGATGAAGAAAAGCAAAATTTGATATCTTATTAATACAAAACCTTAAATTTTAACTAATTTTAATCTCGTCATTTCCAGTTTAAGTAGTGATTGACTTATCGCGTGCAATCCTTAACTATCCTTAAATTGTGTATTAAGCCATGATATAAATTTCTCCAAAAAATAAAAACAGAGAAAACAAAGCAAAATCTGATAAATCTTGCATTAAAGCAGAAATAGAATTTTCCATCTACAAGAATTGCCTTATCTAGATTTAACTAGTTTCAAGAAAATATTAATGATATTTGAAAATATTGTAACAGTTAGTAAGTAAGCTTGGTGTTCAAATTTTCAAATGTCTCAAGTCTATTGTTTATGGTGATTTAGTTATTCTTGTTACTGTTTGTTAATAAATGCTATAATTTTCAATGTGTTGTTGTTTAGTTAGTACTTGACTGTCTCTACAAACACCTAGCCCCGAGGTTGTAAAACTTGACATCGGTCTCTGAGCTCAAATCTCATATCTTGTCTTTTAATGTGTCTAAGTTAATTATGATCTGACAATGATGCTATTATTGATACATTAGTCTGACAGCATAATTGATCTGGATATGTATATAAGAATTAATCAGTTCTTTATCTTTTCAACCATAATGAGAATGGAATTGAGATTTGAGCTCAGAGATTGTTCTCAAGTTTTATAACCTTGAAGCCAGAGCTTACAGGTATTTCTCTTTCAATCATTCATTTACTTCCTGTTCTTACCAGTCTGATTACACTCAGATATATTCAATGAACCTGAGTCCATTTTCAGTTTTGTCAGCATATGCTATATACAGACTTCTTGACACAAATCCTTTGAAGCTCAGTAAAAAGCCTAGTGTTCCATTGCTAATTAAATTGTGGTTTCTATTTTCTGAGCAGTGTAATACCAGGCATGAAGTGACATAATCTCACAGTATCTCTCCTAAATGTTCACAAATTGCTGAGCTATAACATTATACATCAAAATAACTGCCATGAATCAATGCTGCATGTTCTGACTTGGATCAAACCCCAGACTTCAAATGACAGGAGCTAATTATCAAACTCCATTACTGAGTCGTTCTATATAAAAGTTAAGCTAATGTTCTTTATGCTATTCCCAGTAAAGTACTGAATACACAAACTGAATAAGTCAGTATGAATCATTTCATCTATACAGAAATGACATTTAATATAATGTACATAAGTCTGCATCCTATTTCATTGTTTTATTGTCTATGTTGGTGGACAACAGGGATTCATATTGTCCAGTGTTTGTTTTCCATTATCCTGTGTACACTCATCAAATACTAGATAATGGTCAATCAAATACAAGTTAATGGTCAAACATGTCCAGTAAATAGTATTGATCACAATTTATATCAACAGAACTTTCTATTTTTACTTTTTATTTCTCCCATGTGAACATTAGTGGAAATCATATTACATTGTATTTACAATATAGCCTGGTACCATTACAATGATCAGTGGTATTGAAACAGATGAATAAATAAATCCCTCGGTAAGAGATTCTAATTTCATGTGTTTGGTGTCATTTGAATAATTATAAACACCTGTACTGTGATGTGTAGCGTTTTACTCTTGTTTATAAAATGCTCAGATGGTTATCTCTGTATACTGTTCAGACATTTGACACGGTAATGCAATATTAAATGTGTAACTTTGCTTTATATTGTATTATTTTCTCCTAGGAAAACAAAATTCCATCATGATGACAAGATATTCTGGATATGAGTTTATCAGCTCTTAACTGACTGAACTGTGTACCATGGCAGCACATTCTCTTTCATAACGTCTAGTTTTTCTTGGTATAAATTGCTTATCTTGTAGCTGGTCACCTCATCAACCCCAGAAGTCTTTATAATGGTATTCTACATCTGTTTGGCAGCTATTCTGATCATGGAATCTTCAATGTTATGTTAGATAATGGGAGAAAATTTCAACAATTTGAAGTAAGATTGACACATTTTTATTTTGTCATAGTTTACAAATACATGACAATAAAATCTACTATCATCACAGACATACTGCCCATACAGGCAGATCGGGCCCCACATAGTTAGGGGCCTGATATGACATACATTAAGAAAAGTTTAGCAGCAAATAAAACGCATTACATGTTAAAGAAAATATTATTCATTACTCATTCTTCAATAGAATATTAATTTGCACACTTCTTGATCTAAAATACTCTAAACACCCCTTAAATTCCATCAAAAGTAAATAAATATCATATCCGAGTTTTGGTCTTATTTGCTGATAGACATTTCAGTCTATTAAATAACTGAACATAAATTTCTCTCACTAAATTGAAACCTCTATAACTGAATACTGAACATCGGCAACAATATTTATGCACTGGTTATATTATAGACATACATACTTTCCCTCAAACAAGTAACAGTTATAGTGTAAGATCAAATCACCCAAAAAGACATAATTCATTTTGGAAAAAAGAGAAAATTGATTAACAGAAAAAAAGACATAACAGAACCTAATATAATAAATTAGCAAGATAACAAGTATTAATGTGACACAATGAAACATACATATATCCTGTTATATTATAAAGAACCATTTTCATTTCAGACTGTTCATGAAATAAATAAAATACAGCCGTCAGAAAACTGACTGAGATATTGTTAAATGATAGGGAAAGTACAAAATTAATATAACCATTGCACATTTAATGCTATTGTATCAACAGCACATTTTATGATTGGTAGGTAACCATGCAGAGTTAACCAGTTAATTCAACATTATAATTTACAATAACACTTGACTGCCATGAAACTGGCAGTTTATAAGTACAAAATAATAATAAAAATGATTAAAAAGTTTTTTGAATTTTTACAGTTCTCATGTGTAATACGCAAACTACACTACCCTTCCTGAGATTTTATATATGCTTGAAGATGGAACAAAAATGACAGTATTGTGTGGTATGACCTTATTAAATAAATGCAACCTAACTTAAATGATACAAACTATACAAAGGAAGAGATAACTGATGATACTGACTGATTGATTTTTTCTTAATGTGATTAAACAAAACTATGATGTCAAACACAATATGAACATGATAAGCCATTATTGTACAGTACTGTCCGATCAGTTTTGCCATTATTGGAGTCACTTTAAAAATTTACTGTTAATATATATATGTCACTAAAATAACTTCAAATGAATTTAAAACATACTAAAAAAGGCCAAAACAATGTTAGTAATTGATCTTTGAACAAAAAATTCTTAGACCCAGAAATTTTTATTTCATGGCTCTTAGATATATTTACAATCAGCTTACGATGTTGAGTATTCAATTAAAACAATCCACATTTTAATTTCCACACTTCTAAAGTTTGAATATTGATGACCAGACATCAAAAGGTAATAGGTTATGTCAATAAATAAATCAGAAAAACATTTTCATCAGTCTCAACAAGCCTTATACGCTACCTTCAATACAAGTTGTATTGATCTATTATTAAAACACTCATGTGAATCATATTTAATGCCATATTAAAAATAAATTAACAATGAGATACTGTCAGTTAAGTTTTCAATAATTCTCTCTTAAGTAATACAGGGACTACTGAAACATAATGATTCACTGCCCTAATGAGTATACTGAAATGATCAATGCAACATAAAACTTCGATTAATAATGACAATGCACAATATTTTCAAGGATCAAATCCAGACTTGTTCAGATACAGACTAGTTAAAAGATTAAAATTGTAAATGCTGATCACTCAGGTAATTCACTAGATGTTGATTTTGTGATGTTGAAATAAAAAACTTAAAATAATACATGCACGAAACTTTATACAGGTTACAAGTCACAACCATAGCACTATGATTTAACCCAAGACAGGATAAACTATTTATAAAACAAGTACAGATGGTACACTTATGATTATGTTCATTGCTCAATACTGTAGTAATGAAGTTGTAAAATTTGCACAAATTGCAGACAATTACCAGGAGCGTAATTAGAAATCTACATAAATATATGAAGTTGTAGTTAACCATAGACTTTATTGTACCAACCACTTAGTTAATTAGTGTAATAACCTTGATTTTAACGTACCTAACAGATGTAACTCCTTAATGTGTAAAAGATCCTGTCTTGTACATCAACTGTGTCATAATAAACAACAGTTTTAGTGTAAAAATAATACAATATCAAAACTATTGAGGACAACCTGGAGAACTGGTATTTACCTTAAATAGTACATAAAATAATAAAATAATTTGTTCATGATTTTTGTTCCAATGGCTACATAGAAAGGATGCTATACACTGTGCAATGTACAGTAAGAGCAATCCTACCATGATAACATTATGTATCAAAGATTCACATTCATACTGGACACTCTGAACATATACTCATACATTCATATTGCATTTCTTATTGTCTATATCAATACATAATATGCCCGGCCGAATATAAACACTTCAAGTACAGACAGAAACACTTTGGTTTCAACGAGGTCAGTATAAATCCAATCCACAGAATACCGAAATTGATTGTATTCCTCAATGTTTAAGTCTTGCATTGTAGAAAAACGTTTCCAGTTCTTGCTTTCTCACCGAAAAAAATCGAAACAAAGCCTAATTATGATCATGATGTAATCCTTCAGTAAAAATACGAAATTTGTGACCATCAAGTGTTATCTTTAAGTCATTTGTTAAAATTTGGTGTTGATCTTACTGTGAACACATTCCTCTATTCAACAATACTATCTCCATATTATAGCATTTCCAAAAGTTGAAATTTCGACACTATCTTCTGAAATACATTATGTGGATCTCACTTCACTTAGAATTGGTACTTTTTATCACTGCCAGTAGACTTGCTGGATGTATCCAAATCATCTTTCTTCTCAATTTTCACCAGAATTTTGCCATCGTATTCTGGAAGAATTCTATTGTCCTCTCTAACCTCTTCATAAACTGCCTCCGAGTCAAAGTCTTTGTTGTATGTTTTGACAAAATATCTGAAATGGTGAAATGATACAATGTATAAACTAAAACATACATTTCACAAATATCTTGTTTCAATTTTTGTAGAGGTATGATAATTCACATATTCATGGTACTTAACAATATTAATGATATTCTTGAAATTAATCATCAGCATTATCTATATTATCAATCATTAATTTCATTGTCTTGTTCCGTAAAAACTGGAAAAATTGCCTATCAAGTTAAAGCTTCTTGGAACGTTTCTGTAAATTTCTTACAGAACAATTTAAAGAAGCAAATAGGATAATGCAAATTTGATGTTTTGAACAACATGATACCCATAGGAAAGCTGTGCTTCCTAAAAAATCATACATTTAAGTGCTATAGAAGTTCAAAACTTACATCAACCAAGGATACTTTGTACAGACAGATTTGATGTGAAGTGATCTCAATACTTAGGTCTATACAGATGCAATTTATACTGATATTGTCAGTGTGAATAGACTAGAAACATACCTGAAGTTGCCTCTTTTACTGATGAGCTGTTTAAGTTGTCCAAGTGTAACACTTGATTGTGATATAGTTGTTTTGTACGGTATCGGTTCCCCACATAGATAGTAACCCACACTGATCTCATCTGGCTTGCTGGAACCAGACGTATTGCCACTAGCAGACGACTTCTTGGATGTACGCTTCCTAAAATACCAAAATGGGTTTACTTATCATTCCAATAATACCAACGAAAGTATTTATAAAGGTTTAAATTTCTGACTGATTTTGTTGCATTCAAAACTGATACAAAAAACCCAGACTGCGTTCAGGTTTGAAACAAAAAACCGGGATGAATAAAAATTAATACTACTTCATACATATCTTAATACAGATACATCAATTCAGTACAACACACCTGTCTGTTTTCTTGAGGCTAAAGTTACATAAATTCTTGAAAAATGTAAAGACTGCATCATCAATTACAACATGATACAAGATCTAAGAGAAATATATAATATTACATTTCCTAATCAGCCAACTTCAGTATGCTAGAAGCAATTACTGAACTGAACAAATTACTATCAACTCGAACATCAAAAATTCTATTTAGAAATGTCGCAACAAGAATTTCCATATTATATTCATAAGGCTGCAGTATTGGCTTAATTAACTGTAACAACCTAATGTAATACTATCTAAAGATCCAACTTTCTGTGAATAATTTACTGTTTTCTACATGATTCCAATATCTAACAGAACCGTTTCTCATCCAAATTTAACGAGTCATGCATACATTTTGGCAAGATTGGATTTTCTAGAAGTTTCCAAAGCCTTATGTAATGTAAAACGTATAACATGTAACTGTGATGACATAGAAGAGAAATAACTTACTCAGCTCTATCTACAGAACTGTCTAGGTCTGTGGACACATTCTTAGCAGACGACATTGTCATGTTGTAGTCTTGTCCAGCACTCTGGGACAATGGAATGCCAGGTCTACGGTCCTTGCCCGAAACACCAGTAAAAGATCTGTAATCAAAGAGTAAGCTATTAGTTACACTAAAAATTTAAGAATGGGAAATTTTTTACAGGAACAAAAGAGGATTTTACTGAACGGAAACTTAATATGCAAGTCTAATTTTAAAAAAAAAAGACTTAAGTACAGTACAACCTCTCCAGAGGAGTCCTCTCTACAGCATGATTTTTCCCGCTTCATTTAACTATTAATTTAACCTCTCAAGAGCAACAACCTCTCAATAACATAATCTTGCTTCTCTTAAAGGATGTTGCTTTGGAGAGGTTACACAGTACTGGTCAAAAAAGAAAATACTTACTTGGATTTCGGTGGGACAGTATTCTTAGTGTCAGCCTCATATAACCTTCTGTTGACCTCCTCCAACTGTACCCGAGTGTTTGGAGGTGGCATCAAAGGCATAGATGGATCTTGTACAATAGGTTGGCTAGGCATCACACCCATGGTTTGTGGGATCCATGGTTGACGATTACCACTATCAGCAGATGCAGAGCGATTCATATGACTGCCACTGCTCTTCTTTGAAGCACTACAACGAAAGGAACAACATACAAATAAAAACTTTATTGAATGAATGAATACACAAAACAACAAACAAAGAAGATCAGCCTAGGTCTTATTTACTTCTATCAACAGTAGTTATACTAACTAACAAGTCAACAGTTTGACATTTAACAAATGAACATGTTAGTGAATTTTGTCAAGTTTACCTCTGTTTGTAGGACTGATGAGGCACAGGCGTTAATGCTGATGATTTTCCAGAACGTTTATAAGTAGAACTAGTTTTGTCTGAATCAGTGTAGGCTGCACTAGTACCTCTGTTCATGTTGTCAATATCAAGAATCCATTGTAATACTCTGAAAATACCAAACAAAGTAAACATATAGATATCAATCAGTAATAACATAATACTGTCAATAAAGTTTTTAAACAGTACAGATCACAACACTATGTACAGTCAAACCTGTGAACAAAGGCCACCCATGGAACAGACCTTTTTGATAAATGACATTTATTTGGGGGATTATTTTGTTCTAATTAATTGATGATTTTTAAAAGAATGGCCTTTATTTGGAGGTGGCCACTTACATAGGTTTGACTTCGCTTAATTGTAACCGTGCTATTCTTTGTAAATTTCTGTCAAGTGTAAAATTATTCTTATGTTTTAATAGGACCACATGGCAGAGTATGGCATCAATGACCAAAATTGAATTGAATATGGTCTTTTCATATTTGATTGTCAATTCAAATTAATTGCTGTAATATTGATAACTCCTAGCACAGTCACTTCATGAAAACAGATGCAGAAAAAAGAACCCAATGTGTCACTAACACCTAAATACATCCCGGAAACCTGCCACAAAATGGTAACATTTGGTTCAACAAACGAACATGTAAGGACTTTGCCTTAAAGGTCAGTCCCTTTTTAAGCCTACAAACAATGTAGTAATCAGAACAATACAAGTCTTGAGGAAAAGCATGTCAAATAATCAAGTTTTATCCTTTGATCTGTTTCTGAAGTTAGACAACAGTCCTTGAGCCTCGGAGAGAACAAAGTGAAAACTATGGAAACACAACCATATGGTCAAATATTGAAATACAAACAATGCTGACTTTTTTCTGTACATGATTCATTTAATAGTAGTCATTTTCAGTTGTTTTCTTAAATCAACCCAACAACAAAAGCTCTTTATGTGTCATGAAAATAACTGCTTTCATGTCGTTTTACTTTTATTCTTTTATTTGATGATTACGCCACAAACAAAAATACAAACACACCCTCCACTGCTTCTGATTTTTTATTTGAAAGCAATTTCCCTGTAATTCAAACACAAAATTCAGGGTCTGCTTTTCTTTTTCCCCTCATTTCATTTCATGGTGTCTTTAATCTCATAAAACTCTTGGTGCAATCTGTTCTTTCAACTACTCTAATCATTTTCTCCAAGTCAGTAATTTATCACGAAAACTCTCCTTTAATTCACATTTGATGTCATGAAAATACTTCACGTGAAACATTAAAAGTATGCTTTGGTAAAAACACATCACAAGTTTTAGAGGCAGTGAAGCGTCACTTTGTAGAAGTAAGACCTTCTCTATACAAAACATTTTATGTGATGTTTTCATTATTTACATACACTTTTTACAACTTTAACACAGATGAAAATCTTTTGATGTGCATGTTTATTCTAGTGTAATAAAACCTGTGCTAAAGTAAAGAATGCCTTTCAAATGTACCTATTCTGATTCAATACAGCATTAATTTCAATACAACAACTCCTTTGTTTGACCTAAGCCCTTTTATGAAGTACACATTTAGATCAATATCATAAGTTTTCAACATTCAGTTTATATCAAAGTACAATAATATCACTCCTTTACTGGTCTGTGTCAACCAAAATACATCAAAGCCTAATTTATTCTATATACAATCAACCAAAACATAAAACTGAAATTATTTCAACAAACTAAAAATATACACACAGTGTATACTTTTATCTGAATCACATTTTAAATAATCTGAGAATGGACCAAGGTTAATGGTTGCAGCCAACACAAAGCAGAAATAATATCTAAAGCGAGAACCTGGCAAGCCGGCTTACAGACACACCAAAACCCAACTTTGCAATAAACATGAATCAAACTTGGCACAGGATGAAACCGGGAAACACACAGAGCACCAGGTGCCACTTTCACTGTGTGTGGTGTTTCACTTTTTAAGAACAATCACAAAGAACACTAACAGACAACTGTTATCATAGAAAACATAGGTATTTCTTCCAATCCATCCTATTGTCTTAATGTCTTATCAGATATCAGCGTGACTCAGTATCAGTCTGAACAACAAGATGCCCAACAGTTTATCTACCAAGGTACATACCCCCAACCCTCTGGCAATTATATATCACTGGGGAATCTATCTTTCAGAAAAATAGATTCCTTCCTTATCACTGAATTTTGTTATCAAGCATAATTTTAAACAAATTTATAATGCCTGATGAGTTGTAGATTGGTACAAAAATGGTACCAGTACAAGATCCTAACATTTGAAACTGACCCATAAAATATTTCTAGAGTTATCGATCAGAAACCAAAATTTGAACGGAGAAACAGGGGCATTTCTTTATGCCCTTCAGCCATTTCGATTGATGGGGCCAGGGCATAAAAATCCTATTGTTTAAAATCTTGCAAATTTATGGTAGCAACTAAACATAAGGACAGACCAAGCACAGAATCAACTTATGTCACTACTCATACTGTCACTCATTGAGCCCATGTATGAAAAGTTTGAAACCAGTCTCTGAAACTCATCAATTAGGTACTCAAATAAAAGCTTCAAAGAGATGTAGCATCATATTTCAGACAAACCCTTAATTGAGAAAGATCAAGCATTTGAAAGTCTTCAAAGACAATAAAACAATAGACCAACTTATCAGATTCTAGACATGGAAATTCTGTGACAAGTGGAAGTTAAATCACATGGGAAGGCAGGCACTTATTCATCACATGTATGGGACAAAATCACCAAGGACAGATCCCCTGAATTTGATAATTTGATCATCAGACCAAAGAGAGGAAATTAATACATTCGCTTAGATTAAATCAACAGAACAGAGAATTAATTATCTCCTCCTATCAACATCATTTCTCCCTCCTAGACATCAAAGCATAAAGTTAAACAAAACATCAAAGTACAGATGTTCATTAATGAATAATAACTTTGCTATCAGTAACATTTGCTTAGAACCTTCAGCTTGGAAAAATGCCTTCCCTGTTTACAAAGGCTCCTTAATCAATGCTGTGTAAACAATATCTTCTTTTTTCCCCAGTGTTTTCAAATAAATACAGAAAATAAATCAGACAGAAATGAGAAGTTTTGATAAAAACAACCACTGACAACATGCAAGATTAAAACGTGCACACAAGACTCTGAAGTCAGATACAATAACCATTACATCACAATTAATAAGTGATATCCAATCCTGCTGTTTGTTGGTTAATTATAAATGGATATGTTTTAACCAGTAGAGCATTAAAGTCAAAGTTAAATTATTACAATTAAGAGCAAGCTCTTAAACATTAAAAGTCTAAATAATAAAACCTAGTCTTTTAAGTTCTTATCATTATCTAACAAAATCAATCAATGTTTAGTATTTCTCCATTTGCATGAATATTATTCATTTACAGACCATAATGTGATTTCTGAATTGTCTCCATAGTACCAAAAACATTTAATAATTATTGTGAAACATTCAATTTCAAGTTCATTTATAACAAAATACATTCCCACAAAGTCTCATTGACTAAATATGCCCAACATAAAGCAAAGAGTTGGCTGTCTTACAAGCGAATATACACCACCCCAGTTTATCAGTGAGATCAATTGAGACTATACTACCCTCTCAGCTGTAAGCTCTGATCTCTCTTTGATCTAACCACTTTTTGTTGTAATCACCCTCTTTGATGTGTACTTCAAAGCAAAACATTAAAATATTTATTCTGTTAAATTTCAAATCAACACACAAGCTTTAATTTTCAGCACCTCATAAAGGGAATATAACCAGTCTTGTGCAACATTTGTTGAAGGTGGGCAAATTTCTTTTATAAAATGTGAGAATTAAAGGGGCATTTTAACTTAGTTAGTTTACACATTGTAGTTGAATAATATTTCACCTATCCAGTTTTTCCTCTGGACTCATTAATTTCATATTGTCTTTGTCTCCTCTGGGTCAAATCTCACATGAATATTTCAAACTTTTTCAAGCATATTAAATTCAGTAACACAACACCACAATACTTAGTTGAAATGGCGAGCTGAGACAGAGGACTCATTTAAATTCACAACTATAATTTTTATGCAATGAATGAAAGACGATGACTTTTAGCACCTAATTAAGTGAACTTTTAAAATAAGAAGATCCATCTGGCCTCATTAAAAACCCTTAGAAGTGACAACTTAACTGATCAAGACTTCAATGAGATTGAACAACTTGACTAATTAAGCATTATGTTACTGTTTGAAATATATTCAATATTTAAGTGTTTGCATTTAATTTATCTCCAATTTTGCTGACACAAGTGTTTATTTAGTGTTTTAAGGGACTGCTCACCATTTTACACAAAGGGGAGAGTAGCATAACATTTAAACTTGAGCGTTAAGATGTTTCTTTTCTTCAAAGTGTTAATATGTTGTTGAAGAAAATGCACCAAAACTCCTCATAAAACTACAACCAAATAAATTAACCAAACGGTTTGAGGAAACATTCTCATGTAAGTAATGGTAAATTGGAAAAAGCACCAAAACACATTAACTTATTCTTAGATATAAAATAGCTACATCACCAAATCTCACTCTTGTTTTACAAGAAGCAGCGAATACTTTATATGTTTTATATGTGTAACTAAGTCAGTAAAATCACAGAATCCTTCAAATAGGTTGAGTCAGAACATAGCTCTTAGCAATACTTAAATTTGATGAGATTTCAAGGATTACAAGCCAACATAGAGAGAACTAAGTCTACAGTAAGTACAATAAGAACCTAATTTACAGGGGGAAATGTTTCAAAGCTTTACCTTAAGAAACTTGGGGGAAAACATAGCATTACATCAATTACAATACTGATTCAACCATAATAAAGATTACATTGTTTTACATGCTCCAACAAAGAAATCAATACAGAATGAATTTTCTAACTTGATTTAAATACCAAGCAGATAATGGCAATCTTTAAAATAAAATCTGAAGGCATAACCCCCAAAAAATCAATTTCACTCCAAAGCCATACATACAAATAAGAATGATAAGATTAAGTTCACATTTTGTAGTTGTCCTACAAGATTTAGGAAAAAGAAACTTCATAGATTTTCCATCCTACATTTGAATACAACAATCTCCCTTGTGATAAAGTATCCAGATAGTTTGAAATAGAGACTACCAGTTCATCTATGATTTCAATCTCTCCATCATGAATTTTAGTACCATGCTGGTTCATATTAAAGTGCCTAGATCCTATCCATTAACTAACCAACAGATTGCTTTTCGGAACATATTGAGGTCATATCCTAACTTGAACTTTAGTAGCAACCATAATATGAATGTTTTTTGATAGTTCATCAAAACAGAGGTGAATTAGAATAATACTTTGTACACACAGAATATAAAACTTTGTGGTAAAGAACAAGATGCACCTTTTTAGAAGCAGTTTGGTATTTTTCAGTTCTAATAGTTTACGAGAGTTTGTCTATTTTACATGTTACTCTCAAGTTATTGGTGGAAACTTTAGTATTAATACCACACATGAAGTTCAACTTGAGACACATGTATTCATTTCAAAATCAGGTGGTGTATACTTACACAAAAATTTCAACAGATCTGTTTTCATTGGGTCTTATCGAGGATATTTTTAACAGTACACAACAAAGATAGCAAGTAAAGATAGCACATTTATAAGTTCATATGGGTAAGTGGACGCGGGGTTTAATTAAGCAAAATTCTTGGCCAAATATTTTAGTAAGCAGACATTATGTTAATCCAGACATTCGATAATCTCACGTATTCCTTTGTTCAATCAGACATGAAGCTAATTACTGCAATCCAGTTTTATAGCCAGGCATTAAACCATGCCAACATTCAAACCGCATCAACCGGACAATTAATTTTTTTCTCTCAATGCATGTGTGCACACAGGGCAAGTTAAAATACATTCTTCCAGCACTGTAAGGATGGATTTATATTAACACACTTTGATCTAGAAATTCCACATGGTAAAACTATCTGTTCACAATAACAAAACTGGCAGACATTAACAACATAAAAAGTTTTAAACAAACATGCAATGAGAGCAGTTCTTCTACCCGCTAACATGTCTAATTCTATCTTGAAAAGAAAAGTGGTAACACATTTAACTCATCCCTGAAAAATGCATTATGTTTTCTTGGGGCAATGAAACTTAGGTAATTTCACATTTCTCCCAATTTTATTCTCCTAAAATGTCTGATTACAACATTTTAGTAGAACTGAAGGGATTAGAATCACTGTATGAGCTAAAGAATATAAGATTTCTATTTCATTTTACCATTTTCAGTGATTAATTCCTAGTATAACTTACTCACAAAATGAAATCTGGCAGGATTGATTTTTTCAGTGTAATGCAAATTGTGCATGATAAAAGATGAAAGAGACGAAAATCTCTTCAATTAATGAGCACTTCTTTGATGGGAAACATCAGATTTTCATGTTTCAAAGAGCTATCCCACCTCAAAGGATGCTTGTATTTTTTCAGGAGACTTTATTGCCAGAAGTACTTCTCTCAAAGCAGCTCGTTCACAGCATGAGTTACTGAGATCATCCAAGTTGTAACAAAACAGCCTTTTTGATCTTTATGTCTGTAAATACCATCTAACAGGACAAAGAGTTTCAACAAAGATTTTAAATCAGTTACGGCTGAGGGTCCCCACTTTTTCCATAAATACATACATTTTTATCCCCTTCAGCATGGGATGAAAACTAACCATATATTTATGCACCTTAAAAACAGCAGAAGGACAGAATGGAAAACACAATAGATGAAGCTTGCTTTATCATTTGAACAAATTTGATACCATTTACCTAGGAATTCAATCACGTAATGAATTTAAATTGGCTGTAATTAGTGTTTTTACAAGCAACAGGGATCTGTGTTTATAAACAGAAAGAGAGTCCAAAAATACGTCTATAAAACCACAGCAGTAAAATACAGCATTAGAAATTCAATATTATTCAGGCATAGCAGTGTTACAATGACATAAAGAAGAAACCGCCACTTGCACAATATAACTCCCAAACCCACTTTAAATTCAAGCTTTATGGACAAATATTCAAAACTTCCTCCCCACAGCCCGAACATAAAGCCCTTTGAAATAGGATCTGTGTAATTATATGTCATTCATGTTCAATTAAGGAGATGTTACCTTGCTCTGTGTTCAGTAGTTAACGTTCTACATTACAAACATATGACTCAAATTTCTTCTGAACAGCAGTTAACAATGTTTTAAGGTTGAAAAACACATTCTTTTATTGCCAGGCTACCTTTGTTTACAAAATGCAAATTATAGGTATGCTGGATACAATACGGCCGAATGGTTCGTAATATATCATCCAGAGACTATAAAAATATTTGTCACTGCAAACGCAATACCTAAATAAATCCTTAATACATAGTTAAAAGCTGGTCTTTCATAAAAATAACTGACATATTTTACAATGAATTATATCTGCATTAAGAGTTGTAGTATTTTGTTTAAGCCTAACTATGTGATAAGCACAGCAGCTATAGATTCTTTTCCTAACATCCGAAAATTGCTACAAAATTAATAGCATTTCCAGTTATACAGTAGAAAAAACGGGAGGTATTTTCAGTTCTCAGAGATTTTTTTTAAAACCAGATTTCAAACATATGTTTTTTATGTATGTTTTTCTCCTATTCTTTGTATCAACGATGATGAGATAAACTACTAACTAACAGGAACAATCATGACCTCGTCGCTGAACGGTTTCTGTTTACTTCTTGTGCTTTACAAAACTCGGTAAAAAGGAAAGTTATACAATTCAATTTATTGTATAACATGCACCTGAAGTCATTGAGAACATATACTTAACTTAAGATGAAAGAACCACATCAAAAAGGCCAAGTTCTGTTCAAGTTTGTTTGTTAAGTAATAAAGTTTAAATTGCAGCCAAAATGAGTTAAACAAACACTGTTATATTTCAGTAATTTGAACACATGAAACACGATTCATTCAACCAAACACTTCAGTTCTTTCCAAGGTTTGTCGTATCAAAGGAGAAGAATGTATTTTATCCAAACACCACAAAGTTAACCTCTGACTTAACCAATATTTTAATTAAGATTATAACTTTGTAAAGGTGATATATAACCTGCATATCTTAAGTTTAAGTTCATTTGAACATGACAATTATTCATCTGAAGTATAATATGTACAGTTTTTGATGAATATACAAGAATAGATTCTGACAGGCTTAAGTTATTACTGTTATTATTTTTATCATTTTGTAGCAAGCACAGACATAAATGGAACTAAAATTGATGCCAATTACATCTTTGAATGTATAGAAAATTGAATCTAATAATAAAATAGAAAATGTACATACTTTGTTGTGGCAGGATCTGACATTGTAACATCAGCATGTGGCTGGCCAATCGATTCGATCATACTAATTCCACTGTCTAAATTACTACAAGCGTCCGAATGGGACCTACTACCAGTCTTTTGTCTTGTTCCACTAGAACTATGAGGACGAGGCGTGCCATCACCCCAACACGTCATACTATGTTGTTGTGCTTGTATTTCTAACTTGTGCTTAGATTTTCGTCCTCTTTCATTATGATGATGGTGATGATGATGATGAATATGTTTATGAGTTTCAACAGAACACTTATTTAGGTCCTCACTCATACCACTATCGAAAGAAGACATGGAATAAAACTCTGAACGTTTCTTGTGTAGTTTGGTATGTAAAGTCCCTGGCATACTTGAAGTCCCAGAATGAGTCTGACTTTGAGATGAAGACTTTCGAAATCGGTCCGGAGAATGATGTCCTGGTGACCGACTCGGGGTCTGCTGTGCCGAGCGTTCCCAAATACGTGAACAGTGCTCCTCAAGAATTGAGTCAGCATTTTCTTCATCAATCATGGATGAAGTTAGTAAAGGCACGATAGAGGTAGATGTAGTATTATTCTTGGAGGAAGTTGTTGACATACATGACTTGTCAAGAGGCTCTATATCACTCTGTAAAATCAATGTTAATGTCTTAGATTTCCATACAAAACTCATTCTAAAAGTAGTTTAAAGCTATTTACTGAATAACACAGTTTAGTGTATATTAAAATCTACCATCCAAAAGGTGTTGCATAACTGCTATGTTTTATATTTCTCATATTGAGTAACAACAGAAAATTCTAATTGAGGTAGGACTTGAAAGCTTAACATAATTTCTGTAATGGTCTAGCAGTCTCAGGTTTTGTAAGACAACAATATTCAACAAAGTCTTGAACATTCTCTCTGATTCAGGATAAAGGACCAGATGAAGGCTATACAGATGAAAGTAACTCTTTGTACTTGAAATAATGTGTTAAACTTCTAGTTCAAAAACTGGCCAGATCAAAAACATTGATATGATAGGCTCAGCTGTCCTCAACTTTCTGAAGTCCAAACATTAAGGGGATTCAGACAACACTGAATATTCCCTTTATCAGGTCATTCAACAAAGATGAAATGTCAAGCTTTTAAACTTCGAACAATCAAAGACCAAAGAGAACAACACAAAGCTAGAATTAGTTAAATCAAAATGACTATGAAGATTAATAGTCTCTATGTGTGTTCAATGAGAATTGTTTTAACATTCAAATGTAAAATGCAGAAGTTTAAGCTGTGGTACTTGAACACAATCAAAAACAAGGATATAATATGACATAGTGCTATCAAATAAGCCACTTAATATTCATAACAACCACTGGCTATTCTTTCACATAGAGTCCATTATAAACTGTAAGGCTAATGAATAAAAATAACGTTTATCATATGATAAATTTAGATGGACACAGCTTTACTGTCATTGTCAAACACCCAGTTTTTATAGTGGATCAATTTTTATAACAAGATCAAAAGATGCGCGGAGCAGATCAAAAAGTTTCCGATTTTTATTAATGATGTTCTATTAGCTATAAGCGAAATGGTCGACCATCAAAGTAAATTTCATGAACACAAGGGAATAAGTTATCTTTTGAAGACTAAATGACTATTTTTCACAATTAATATCTAATACAAATAAACTGTTTGAAATGAAACATAAGCTAATTAAATGAAACTGGTGATACATTTGATGTTTGTGTTTCCAGGCAATATATAGTCACATTTCAACCATGAAAAAAAAACACATAGATTTTTATGTACATACAACACAAAGTAGATCTTAAATATCAGTACTTGTTGATTTAAACACATACAGAAAAAAATCACAACAATGAAAATATTTTAATGCCAATTTCGACAGCAATTGTGAAATTACAGATGAGTTACACCAAATGAAAAATGAGTTAAGAATATTTTAGACTTTGAAAAGTTCATTATTTTATTATGTACAAAGGCATAAGACTACAATATGCTAAAGCTTTGAGTTGGGAGCATATTCAAACACAAAAACAGAGAATTTATTATTTAACTAACATACAGCATGCAAATACAAGCTAAATTATCTGACCTCAATGTGACACTAGTATTATTTGTTTTCACTGACCACAGTATCAAACACTTGTGTGCTTTTTCAATTCTTTATGGTTTTCAAACAAAAGCATTATGTTTCCAGAATCAGTTAAAACAAGTACTTTCATAGAATCATTTGTTCCTTTGTGGAATAATTAGTTCAAACAGTTCTTTGTAAACCAATTATTTAGTTTTAATTCACATCAAAGTGTCAAGTCACCAGCATTGTATCA
Organism: Lutraria lutraria; assembly: GCA_964023205.1. Taxonomy (NCBI): domain Eukaryota; kingdom Metazoa; phylum Mollusca; class Bivalvia; order Venerida; family Mactridae; genus Lutraria; species Lutraria lutraria. Next base: position 28,319,609 of record OZ026836.1, read on the forward strand.
AATGCCATGAAATTGATTCTCTCACAGAATAGATTCTTAACAAAGGGAATGCTACCAAACGGTTTTAAGCAGGACATAAACACTAAGTCCACTCCAAAAATGTTTACATACACATACAAAGCGACCACTCTATTTTACATACAGAGCAGTTGAAAGCGAGACCAGAGAATACATTATTGATACGTCTGTAACACCTACATACCCTGTTCATAACTTGATTCATGGAGAGCTTTACCCGTTCTTCCTTTTCTCTTTCTTTCTGAACAGCTAAGAGTTTTTCTGTTAACATCTCAGCAAACTTCTTACAATCAATCTCGGCTATGTTTCTATCTTTTGGTGCTCGTTCAGTTCTCTGTAATATCACATTAATTCAATATACCAGACATGAAAATAGCACAAATAAGTCACAGACTAACTTACATGTGACAAGAAGAAGTTACAGGGGTGTCAATAGAGCCAAAAAAATACTGAGAATCATATGAAGCCGACCATTTACCCAAACAAGAGGCCTTCAACCACATTCTTTCCATATTAAACTCAGTTTGTATCAAAGAAAATCCTTCAGAGCAGGTTAAATTGACCATATTTTGCTCAGAAATCATAGCTCTTTCAGGACACATAAATATATTCCGGATATATGCGGAATATTGCCACCCCTGAGTTAGCACATTAGCACTCATTAAAGTGATATATGGCTTAATACTGAAATGAAAGCAACATTTTTACACAACTGTATTTTTATTATTAAATTATGTATCAAATGAGTTGACTTACAGGAATGAAATGACCACTTTCTTTGTTTGACCCTGCCCTTCTTTTCATTGCTTTAAGATAACTCTTGTGTTTTCTGGATTCTCTGTAAGAATGGCCATCTCTGAAAAACACATACATAAAAATTATTACAACATAAAAAAGTTTCAAAACTACAGTGCAGCCTCTCCAAAGCAACACCCTTTGCGAGTAGCAAAATTATGCTGTTGTTGATTGGAGGTTGTTGCTCTAGAGAGGGTCGCTATGGAGAGGTTGTACTGTACATACAAGGTAAGTATATTGGTGTTTACATAGAGACAGGTCAACTAGTTGACCAGGACAAAAAAGGACAAAGTCTGCTACATTGTTCTTATGACCATGGTCCATGAAGTCATGAGCAGAGATTGTTTATAACAAAGCAACAATATCTAGTTAATGTTGCACATGGTCGGAATTTTCCTGAATTCAAATGTCCACGTCATCTACTTCTATAACAAAAACTCTAAACAATAACTGGTGTCCTTAATGAGGATATTCTTATTTGAAATGTTTAGGAACCATTTACATCCTGGCAGACATTGGCAGATTAATAGTTTGTGTTAACAGATTCACTGTAATGAGGGCATACTGTTACTGCATTGTACATCTGTAGTTGATTAACAATCATATTTTTGTAATATGCATACTTGATTAAGCATGGTATGCTGGAGAGTGGTAGAGTTAAGTTTTTTATGATCTTCAAACTGCAAGTATAACTATTTACATTTCTGAATGCTCTCCAAAAACATGATATCACTTGAGAAATAAATTTCCGTACTATATCCTCATTTCAACATAAAATAGCAGTAATACTGCATTTTAGCTTATTAAATTATGGTAATTTTTTACTGAAAATTACTGAATATTTCTCATCTGATGTGATGAAAGGATTTGATTAAGCATTGTATAACATGGAAGATTTCATGTCTATTAAGGAATGTGACTACCAATATTGATAAAAGGAGAAAACGCAGGTGCTACATGAAAATATGTTCCAACTAAACCAGGAGTTGAATCACGAACATTTACATAGCATTAATTGATTTTACAAATCTACTTTAGATAAGTACTACAAGTTTGACATCATTAGGCAGTTAATCCTTGTAAGATTGACAAAAACAGCTTGATGCTTTTCGTTTTTTATAGCTATCCTGCTGAGAAGGAGCCAGTCGGCACCATATCATACCATTGATTAAAAGATTTTTCTATAACAAGTTTTAACACATGAAAATATAAGCCTAAAGTAACCTTATAATCAACTGAATTTAAATAGGTTTGTGGTCATTGAAACGGAAAATAATAATTATGAAAGGGTATGATTTACCATCAAGGGTGAAGTGTGCAATAGTTTACTATTAAACTTTTAATTCAAAGTTTCATTCATGCAGAAAGAGTTAATCTACATGACTTGCCAACAAACAGGCCTTATACATATAAAAAGGTAAAATATACCCGAGTTTAAATGGGACATCGCTAGACATGTCTCACAAGGAGAGTAGCACATAGTAACACAACTATGTACACATATTAAGTAAATCCCATTCTCGATACAACATAAGCGTAACTTTAATTGAAAAATGTCCCACCAAGGTAAGGGCAATTTTGTATTGAAGTTCAAGACTTGTATTTGAATAAATCATTTGCAGGTATGCAATTTGACATGGTAGTGATAGACTGACCCAACTCATCCCTATGTACTGCACATAACCAAATTGTGAAAATATATAATAATTTAACTTAATAACTTTTTAAAATAACAGCCTTGTCATAAAAAACAGACAAAATCAAAACCGATTTCACAGCTCATTGTAAAACCAAATCTCACCAAAAAAGGGGAATTGAAAACTAAGGTAATATCTTTACATTGACTGATTGAGTCAATTTCAATGTAATCAATTCATCTGATATTTGAATGTTTAAACACATAAATTTATACCAGACATGAAAGAATATTGTTCAACAGTTACTATTTTCGTAGCCTTTAACAAGGTACATTAAACTTCATATAGAACAGTAATAAAACGCCTGAAGGTAAAAATTCCAATAAAGAACTATCTTCCCAAAAGTTACAATTACAGTCTTATCATTAAAACATTAACCAGCTCTAGTCACTGATTTACCTTGAGGGCTCGACTTACAAGTCAGGTATTTACAAAAGATCTAACAATTTCCACCGCACAGATCAAAGGCAAATTAATGGCACGCCTCCAGGCAATTTTGTCATGGCTGTGTGCACTTTACCAAATACATGGTAGGTAGGTTTATACTAAGATAGAGGTGTCCTCAGTCTTACGGTTTTCATTAAGTAAGTAACAAAACTTGTTATGTACATAGTATATAGGATCAACTTGAATCACAGGACTGAGAAGAGATTGTATGATTCACACACTAGGTCATGTTGAAGATAAAAAGCTTCACATAACATTGACTGTAGAGATATTATAAAAACAAATCATTTATATGATTCAAACATTTCAGTCATTGTCACTTAAAATGATAAAAAAAATAGACGTAAAACTTCACATTATTTATACTAAACTATGAATGAAACGCTGACTGCTATCTTGTTTGTTTTATGCAGCTCATAGTAAAAGTAAGAGAGGATACGCAATAAAAGCAGATTTGTATGAATAAAGCGTATAGGTAGACAAAAAACACTTAGACATACAATGCAGTTTGCACTAAGCTAACCTTAATTTCAGGTAAAAACCTTGGTCGAAACAGTGTATAAATGATAACAAATTCTTAAACTTTCTTTTTATGAAGGTCTACACACTCTACATGTCAATGGCCATATTTGTAAAGCTGGGTTAATCGTGTACTCAGGAAAAGTAATTTGGTCATTCATAAAAATCGACAAATATTTTTCAGATTCAAAAGGTACTTAGTCAACAAAAGTAATCTCTAGTCAGCATTGTGAATCAGGGGTTTCAAATATTTAATGGTTTTACATTCAACAGAAACTAAATAGTTTATTATAAAGTTTATATAGATTAGTATTTAATAGTGTATCAAATCTGAAGTTAAGAAGTAAAGACAAAGTGCAATTGTTCATCACAAATTCAATTGTCTAGTGATTTCAAAAACATCAAATCACAGTACTTAATGTTTAACTTGCCCAAAAAATGGATTATTACACCATAAATTCAGTTGATATGATTAGAAACAGGGCCTAAAAAGATTCATAAGAAAATCATTCTGAGAATTCCACTGTTTCATGTTTATGTGCTAATCAAATACAATTATGATAGGCTGCATTCAATAAAATGAAGTTCATGATGTGATCAATGCAAAGTAGCAAACTTGCTCTCCCGAATCAATGTATTAACTGATTTCCATAGTGAGAAACATTCATGAGTCGTGAGTACTCAATCTGATAGCGAAGATATTGACTGGCGTACACTTCACATGTCACAATTTACACGAGTTAACCATGCACAAGATTCACAAACCAATTTCATCGTTAAATGAATTACATGTCTGATAGGATCAATCTACGTAATAAATTCCCACAACACTTGCAGAAGTTCAATCCATGTAAAAGATGAACAAAGTTGATTATATGAACCATAATAAATAATACATTAACTGAGTACAAATAACCAACACTGAACCTGCAACAACAAAAATAGATCAGTCGGGACACAAAAACAACCAAATAAATTAATCATCTGTGATTGTTGTTCAGCTATAGACTGGTTTATTTCTGTGGCTTGATTTTGGTGAAACATGGTTTTGGTACTGAATATTTAAAACTTGATATGCATGATGTTTGTAAGTGGTATATAAGTTGTGGAATTGAACTATTAATACACTATGGCATGAAAACAGTGCATTCATGTCAAGTTTCTATCATACAATAGTTGACCAAGTCTACCATGACTGTTTTAAAGTGAATAAATGGTAAACAGACTTAACAGTTCAACATAAATATTTATTACAGCAGAACATGCTACACTAGTCATGCTGAACCAACAGTCTCGCTTACAGATTTCATGTAAAATTTATTTGTAAGCTTTTGAATTGTAATGTACTTACACACTGCTATCTGTGAGAGAATGATTGTCATCCGTCTGGTTATCCTGACTCGACAATGACTGGATCTCACTATCCTGTGCCGACACTGGAGCATACGAAACATGGTACGGCACAGGGCGATTATGATGGTACGAATATGGTGAGCTGAAAAATATATATATATACAACAATTATTCCATGACCAAACATATTATATCACCAATTCAATGGAAAAAAACAAGCCATCGACAAATAATAAATCCAAAATAATAAAACACATTACAATAATCATCGCTATCAAAATATGACAACCAAGTGTTAGAATTTCAACAAAAATGTATTTTTTTCAACAATCAATTATTTTCTTCTAAAATCACATTCCAATGAAATCACCTCTTCTTCAAAGACATTCATTGATGAGATAAAACTGACTTATAAATGGGAAATCATCACAAATTATGATAAACCAGATTATACCAAAAACACCTGACAACTATAGAATAACAAATGACAGCTGTAAACTGACCAATCCATAAATAGCCAGGGGTCACAATCTGCTCCTTTGGACAAGACCCCTTTGATGTTTGGACATATTTAAAATACAACAAAGTAGTGTGAACAACAATAAATTTTAAACACCAAACTACCTGGATATAGCCCGAGGCCATTTTTCAAATTCAAAATGCAAGAGCAGTGAAACAAAACATATGTTAAATACATTCATTTTCTGTCTTTCTTCTCTAAAACCTGTACAACATGGGGCAATAAAAAAAGCTTGCCTACACCAGTACACAGTGACAGAGCTTTGAAATCTACACCCAAACTACAGCTGTTATGAAAATAGACAGTGGAAGCTTGAGTGATCCTTGTAGGAGAATCTTGTTTGAAGTAGAAATCCAGCAAGCTGATGGAGAAGATAAGACACTTCTTGAAAGCCACCATATGTACATACCAATCTAAAAAGCATGAACATCAAAATATCCTCAAGCTAACATCTCTTTTCAACATTACTTCTAAAAGAGTAGAAGCTTTTATAAATAATAAAGAGACCAGACTAGATTTCAATGAGGATTGAGGAGGAATAAGCAACAGAATTATTACAGCATGTAAAACCTGTATGTATGTGTGTATATATTTATGTCCTTTTAACTACCCAACATCAGGAGACAGCACTATCATTAAAATCAATGTTCAAAAGAAAATGTTAATGACATTAAGAGTAACATTATTACCACAGGAATGTAAAGAGACACTGAAAAGGCGAGAGTTAAACAAACAAAGACAGAACATGTATTAACACACATAGTAATGTACAAATGTATTATCAGCATGGATATATTGTCAATTCTCCATGAAAATCATTTTCTATACTGTCATAGCACTGGCATTCTACATCTGTATTGTTACAACACAGATTTATTATCCATTAACTAACATGCCTGTCAAAACCCCTCCACACATAGAATACCAGAATGGAACAAGTTGCCTATGATTGACTACCATAATAAAATTCTAATAGGAATATGCTTTATATTACAGTCATAAACATACAATTACAGGTCACACCCACACTTTATATATTCATTTCAATATGTATAAACAGTATGGTAATCAACAGGGGGATAATTAAGATTTAAATTGATGTTGCTTCTATTTACACCATAATTTGAATAAAATTTCTCAACTTACAATCATAACAGATACAGGAAGAGCTAATATGGATAAGCATAGTGAACTTAAAACATTGATGATTCCCTTACAACTTAAATACAAGCCACCCCAGCTATGAGTATGACAGACCAGATGAAATAAGAGTAAATTATTGTTTATGATCAGAAGCAAAGTACATAAAAATGCAAATTCACTGAGAGAGAAAAATTTATTGATATTGATTGTTGCGCAATGTCTATCAATGATCACATCTCAAGTATAGCTTAGCACGAAATCTCATGTTTAGAGGTTATATGGATCTATAGATTTTTACAGGATTGCTGGTTATGTGCCATCAGGATACAGAACTTAAGCAGGCTCTTAACCCAAAGAAAGGTAAACATTACCATAAAGCCTATTTTTTCTACATTTTTAGAAGGGAAGATTACAGACAAATTAGGAAAAATAGCATTCCCTTACAAGTTTTTTATGTTCATCAACATAGGGAATAAGGTCCTTATTTGACAATTGGGAATGAGCCCAGTACCTATCATACAACTTGTCAAGGTAAAATTCCTGAGGGAAAGCAATGTTCAGACAAATTTAAGCTTTGGACCAGAACACTGGATAAAGACCTTTACGCACTAGCCATTCACAAAAAATAACATTGGGAATTTCCGAAATTTAGGTAATACCACATAGCAATGCAACATGAATGCATGATTAATGAAGAAAATTTGATACCAAAGTAATTTAACATTGAAGAATGAAAGGGCAAACAATTGCATTGTAAAAACTCATATCACTTCAACACAACCAATGAAGATCAATCAGACACTATAAGGAATGAGTTTGCATTGTAAACAATTACAAACCTTCACATGTTACAATAGTGCATGATTCTATACAATAAAATATCAATAACCATACAAATCAAAGTTTACTTTTGTCAATAGAAAGATTAAAGAGCATTCAAGTACCAGTTCATACTAAAATATGATATGATACACAAAACACAGATGATACGCAATTTGACCCAGTATGCGAATAGAAGGAAAAGATTCCATTTATGTTCAAAAGCACAGACAGCATTATGTATCTACCAGTATACTCTTGATAGCTGAATATTATCACCTTAATCTTTTGTTTTGCAATTTCCTTTAAGTAATTTTAACTGGTTGATGTTCAATCTAGCAACCCTCATGGTGAGACATGCATCACAAAGCTTTGACGATATTGTACTTCAAAGGATGTTTTTGTTTGAACAAAGTGAAATGACTACTTTGATCTTACCAGCTAACATTGTTATGATGTAATGGTAGATTGTAAATTACTGAGACAAGAAAACTTGTAAACCCACTAGGGATGGCTCAAATATCCAACCACATTAATATGTTGTAAAAAAAATAAAATTATGCCTGACAGTAATGAAATTTTAGTGATAGCTCTAAAGAGGTACATTAACTTTACCTAATTTATTAAACATGAGGCAGTAGTTGAATCACACTGAACGATAATGTTTTCATTAAAGGATTTCTGATTTCAAAGCTGGTGAAATTGTGTTTACATTATTTAGAGAAGAGACTTGTCTGTCATAAGTGGATGAAGGACTACATTTCACACCAAGTCTCAATGAGATAATTGTAAACCAACAAAAACTAATTGATACAGTACAGTTCGGGTGTTTTGTCTGCAAATCACGTTCTCACTTTCGCATACATCTAAAGCCGTCAGTCAGAGACCAACAGCAATCAGGGCATCTGATTTATTTGGCAAGTTGGAAAGTCCCATAATGAAAATAAATAGAAAACCCGGCAATGTTATCAAACAAACAAGACATTATCGCAGTTAAAACACATTTGTTAACTAGTAGCGGTGTTTTCTAGATGCCAGGTACAGGGCAAGAATTACCGGTATGTATCTTTTAAAAAATAGGATTCCTGATGGTGTACATGTAGCTTTTTTCAGTTTATTTACGATATCGCGTACCACCTTGATTAGACGCGATCATCATCACAATCCTCCGCGATTTATTGCCCCATCAGCAGTGACAGTCATTGTTCCTATGAGAGTAAAAATTCTAAAAATCAAATCATCGAGTTGAAGCGACGTATCCATGGCTCAACGTGATTCTAAAACCGTGCCGAATTTGCGTACAAATCCCTTGAACTGTACTGAATGTATACAGTATATGTCAGTAAAAAACTGTACTCAATAACTCAATGTAAACAGGGAACACGTTTCTAGGCAATTGGGGCGAAAAAGTCGCTGAAAGTTCATTCATTTCGCTGTATTTTAAAAGTTAAGCGAAGAAAAGTCGCCGTGAAATTCTGAAAAAGAATGACAAAATCTGGCCCTTTGAAACACATTTGACCCCCAGCCAGACTTCAAACAATAACCAATGCAATAAACATTCCAATTATCAAGTATCCCAGCGTGTTAACAACCCCTGGTAAAGAATGACCCATGGTTCAGAATTTCACTAAACAAATGCATACAAGTAAAGTGCCAACCTAATACCAAGCAAAAAGCTGCACAAAGACAAAGACACTTAAAAACATCCAAAGTCAGCTTGAGCAAAACACAATCTTCACTAAAGACAATATTTTCCATTGAATAATAGAACAGTCACAGATCATGAACTTAGATCCAAGCACAAAACATTCCACCAAGAACCACATTTGAATATATTCCATATACACCTCATTTAGCACCTTACCTAAACACTTCCTGCCTTTTTGTATCACAATTAACTGAGCGGTTAGACGTCTTTGATGGAGGTGGCCCAACTATACTGTATGGTACAGCAAAATCGTCCTGCATTAACTCTTGATCCTCTTTCAAAGTTGGAAGTGGACCAGAAGACAATGGTCTAGCACTATTAGATCCACTACTAGAGTTTGAGCTTTTTGGGCTCTCTCCTTCCTTAGAAACATACTGAATGTAGAGATCTGACTTTAAAAACAAGGGATATGTGTCATTTTTCATGTAAGTTTCCACTTGTGACTGAGCTTCACTGAATATTGTCATATCCATACCAGTCAGAATATTTTCAGTAATTTTCTTTTTCGTTCTTATGTCAACATAGGGTAACTTATCACTTTTTATATACTTTTTATGAATTATTTTTATAACCTGTATAGCTTCCTCACACCCCTCACCCTTGAGTTTTAATCCACGGCACGCAAACCAGAAATCCACGGAACATGTGCCTATACCTTCTTGTTCCAGAAAAGTTCGAAATAATTGAACACCTTCGCGATCATCTAGTAAAGTGTGTAAACTTTCTGCCCATTTTAGATATGGGGGAGTACTGTTTTCTGTAAAAGGTGGAGAGTTGGCTGCTGAACCCTCAGGTTCAAAACCGAGGGGAGCATCCATCTCTTCGTCAAACCCTTGACTAGGGAAAGACATGTTGGCGGCGACCTTATCAATATTAGATTTTCTTGGTGTTGCTGGATTGATGTCACCTTTAGTTGAACCCATGCTTCTGCCAGAGGTGTGGGACACCTGGCTCTTGTGGGAGCCACTACTACGTGTTGACATTCCCCCATTGCTCTCTTTTTCATTTTCCTCACCAGGAACTGGGGGACGTGGAGCTGTTTCAGTGAAATTCCCACCACATTCTGACAGATACTGGTCGACTTTGCTAGTCATGTTGTACACAGGTCAGCATACCTAGAAACAGAATAACGTTAATTAAATCAGTAACATACTAACAAACGCAAAGCTACACATAGGATGTGATCAGTAGACCAAATTGAAATAACAACATTTATACCAATATTTTTACGCCACAGAGCATGACCAATTTTGCCTTTTCATGAAACATGCTTAATAACATGAATGCTGATACTTGTAATGGATAAATATTTACTTAAGTGAAGCACTTCAACAGACACTAGCTGGCAATTATTTACTTCAAAGACAACTCCTTTTAATTATTGACAACATTTCTGACTCAGTACACTTTAGGTACAGGCAAAAATTCATCAAGCAATCTCAAATATGTTCAAGCAAGAGAGGCTAAGTTTCCCTATCACATCAGAAGAATTTATCAAAGGGAGATACAGGATAAACTCTACAATGAGAATGCATTCGTCTTTTGAACATCAAAGTGATGGGACATTTATTACAATTTTATTATATAGAGTGGCCTTTTTTAGTAAGAGCCATAACCATGCAAAGAGGTTTATTACCCAGCTGCTTTCATTGTAGCAAGTTTTACATGGTTTATGACCCTGTCTTTGATTACAAATCAAGCGACCACCTTTGTTGGTGTCTAATATTTATCAAAAGAAGATGAAACGTCGAGTTGAAAGAAAGAATAAATATTTGTTAACAAACATGATACAGTAAATATTATGAATGCCAAATTCATTTATCAGAATTGAAAAAAGTCTGAGAAATACACTCAATATTGTTGATTTGATACATTTCGGCTCTAGTATCAAATTGTGATCCGCCATTGCTCTATGTATATAATGAGGTTCAATAGGGGTCAATTGAAGTTATTGCACGCCTCTAAGAAAGGAATTACATCGCCAAGTAACATATATCACCATCGACACAAAGTATAGAATAAGTAAACATTTTACACGCAATGTGATGTCAGTCAAAACACAACAATAATGCACTGTAAACAAATAGTTCTTAACTATAATAATCATTCAATCGAGAAAAAAACATTTCCATACATTGGGTGATCGAAAACACAATTCATGCAAATAGTTTGGAGAAAGACAACGAGTTATATTCAATATAAAAGAAGGATACAAACATTATAAACACTGACTAGTCCAAAAACGCACAGCTCACGAAAAATCAAGTGAAACAATATATTACCTGTGGCTTTGAACTATTCGTAGACCCTTCGGATCCCCAACTATCCGTAACTCGGCCAGTTGTATAAACGTCCCGTATCCGAATATTCCTTCGAGTAATATCACAATCCAAAAAAGAAATTAATTAATAACACTTCGATTTGTTACTGCCATGTTCAAAATACAAATCCAGCTATCAGTTAAGTTTGAAAATAAAACATCAAAGCCACATGCCCGCCGCCGACAATCCTCTTCTGCATGACGTCACGCCTTTGAACTAAACCGCACCAATCAGCGTTAAGATATATCAACATTGAGAAAACTGTGTTGGGCGAACCCAAAACATATGGGGGTGTTTTTTGTTTATACGCAATCACATTTATGTTAAAATTAATAAATGATAACGAATATGGCCATGTTTTTAAAAGCGACCGATTCGAAATATATCCAATAGATTTGATAAGCATACGCCTTGATATTAGTTATATGCCAGACCAATATGATAAGGCCATCATAGAACGGTGATTCTTCTACCCCTTTATCTTTATTAAAGTTAAACCGCTTCTATGGCTTTGTGAAGTTAGGAGAGTATGTAACTTTAATGTATTTTCAGTATTTCACCGCACATTTCTCTAATCTGCTTCACTTTTGTCGTTTCATGTCAAAGAAACTAGGTCAGTTCTTAAGCAATTCTAGTGTTTAGAATAATCCACAAGTCTAATTGAAATTTTATAGAAGAGATATTCAAGAATTTATTTTTCTTTGTAGCTAATACCATTACCGATATAAATTACACAGTTTGCCGGTGATGTGCTTTGAAGTTTTTAATGCGCTGGTTGTTTAGTTTGTGAATCAAAGAAATAACATTTTTTACAAAATATACGCACGAATTTATATTCAAATCTATAGGAAATGGTTCGAGAAATTATCGCTTCTTTACTGAAAATAAAAAATTTAAGCGATGCAAATAATTATTATAATAGTTATAAGTTTGTGATATCGAACACTGGCAAACTTCCAGTTAACTTCCTTTGATCGCATGTGCCTGATACAACTGGCTTTGAAATCAGAATGACGACAAAAAGATGGCGGTATATAATAAGAGATATAATTGAGCTATTGTGGATCAGTGAACGCCTTGTGATCAAAGGATAGCCGCTTTGTAACAGTTCGCACATTATTTATCATAGCGATCAATGCTGTCGGAAATTTTCTGTTTTTGTTAACCATAAGGTACTCCAGTCAATTCGCACCTTTGTGAATGATGTAATTCCGTAAATAAGATTAGAGATGTGTAACGTGTATAGATAACACTTTATTTAGATATTCTGTGAAAGGTAATTCGGATAATCGGGGATAAGTTTACTAGCCTTGATTAACCGTCACACCTAGAAATGATCTTGCTATGATAATTAACATTTAGTAAACTCGGATAAAATTTCATGTTGATTATAATTATTTAAATTTGTACTTCTCTAGGTAGAGAAACTGTAAGTAATTCAATACTTTGAAAATAACGTACAGTTGTTTGAATAAAGAATACGAAATTGCTGTCGAAAGAAGCTTGTAGTAGTAGGACATGTTTATCAAGACGAACAACCCACCTGCTTTATAACATACTTATTTGAATTAACAGATGTTAACAAAAATATTTTCTTAAAAATGTAAAAACATTAAAAAAATTTTTTTTTATTTCGTATCTATTGTATCATGACTTCACAGCCACTAACAGAAATTATAGAGCAGCTGATTTTGTTAAATGTAAAAAGTCGCCATGATCTCAGTGGTTGAACACATTTTAAGAGGAATAAATGCTAAATAAATATATGATTGAATTGACAGTCTATTTATTAACATGAAAGAAAACGGAAAAAACTTAAACTGGTGTTTTTATTTGTCATGCTTCAGACTGATCTAGTTTTTAGTTGATTAACGGTGATGTGAGAATGTAGAAGGGCATCATAGTTCTACTTTCTGTTCGTATCAAAGGCTGATACATGCAGGACTTAAGGGACGACAATATTCCATATGTATATATACATATTCCTATATTTATCTGTCCTGAAAAGGCCATGATTTCTGAGCAAAATAAAAGTTTATGGTCAATTGAATCTGCTCGAATGCATTTTTTTAAAAATCCAGAGTTGAAAAAGGAAACAATATGGTTGAAGGCCTCTTGATCAGCAAAAATGATTTTTAATTTGGCTCTATTGACACCCCTGGTTTGTATCAATGTTTCATGACCCTGTTACCTTCCCTGTATTTCAACATGTACATTACACTGTAGGTGATATGACGAGAGTGTTAACAAACCATTAAATATTGATAGGTCAGTTGCTTTATCTGTCTGAGGAATCTATGAATAGAAGATGGTGATAATTATAATTGCTGTACAAAGAGAATGGAAATATCTTATGAATGAGAAATCAGTATGTTAATTGTATCTTTTCTGCATTAGAAATGAGCTTCATATGTATACTAAAGGTCATTTGTAACAACCCATCAGAGATCACAAATAAATAGCTAGCTTGTGGTAGATATATATGAGTCAAGAGTAATATAGGATGGAGAATGGTGTGAAAAAAAATGTCCCGACAATGCAGCAAGTTATTAATTCCTTTGATAGTTTTATTGTACTATCAGCTAAATCTTATTGATGTGGTTGACATCAATTAACAAGCGATATTCAGCCATATGTCGACTTTAAACACACACACCTTTTTGCTCACCAATCAAATTATCTTGATAAAAAATATACTGATTGCAATAGTGCAGATATATTTCGCTTTATATTAAGGCTCATTTGATTTAAATGATTTAGTTCAAATAAATATACAACTAAATTGGTTGTATATACTAGTATGTTGCTGTTCTTTTCTTGTAGTAACGTGAATGTATTTTACCTTGCATGGTATGTAACTGGTCTTGTAAAACCATTGATGAAATGTGAAAACATAAAAATGAGAAATAAAAAGCAAAGACTATTTTCCCAAAACCTTTTATTAGCGAATACAGAACTAACACATAACAACATAATTAAGCAAACTATAGAATACATAAATATGCATTATTTATGAAGCCATGTCATACAAATGAAATACTGAAGTTTCCATGTTACTCATGAGAACATTTTTAAATTGTCAACTTATACAAGAGTGACAAACAAAAAACATAATTAATAAATTAGATAGTACTTAAAGGATATCCTATAATAATTCCTGTTTTTCATTTCTGATATGAAGTCATATGGTATTAATTCACACATAATATAAACAGACATAGGACAATCCTATAAGAACTGAAATGAAATAATTTTCCTGAAACTATCAAATAATGCAACAACAAAAAATCCAATTACTAGTACTAACTAATTACTCTAACCAAGATTATATGGTGAACATAAAGAATATATGTTATGATTTCATTAACTTATTACAATAAATCAATCTTCAAGCATACCTTGAAATCTTGAATCATTTGGGTACAATAAAATGCCCACTTACAGTTAAAAAAATAAAGCTAAATATGACTGGAATCATTTTGTGACAACATCATGTTACGCTAGTTTCGATAAAAGGAACGTAGGCATGTTTTTACATTTAAAGCACTTTTGTTCAATGCATTGACTTACTACATAAAAATATATCATGTAGTTTAATATCACACCCACTAATACAAGCAGTAAACACAATATACCTAAAACGTTTTGTGATCAACTTAGATACATACAAAGATTTTGCAATAAACTGGACGACTTGACACCTATGATTACTGCAGTGGTCTGAGCAGAAGCTTACAGAATTCCAAGTCATACCAAATTTAAGCAATGTCTTATCACCAATAGTATAACATACATTGTATTTAGATAATATACCACAAAATCAAAATAACATCGACATGAATTTCTTTAAGTCCATAAACCAAACAAATATACAGAGACAAAGTCAATGTTCATATTTTATTACAGAGGAAGTAGAATAGATTTTAAGCAATGTAATCATGTAAGAAGCATGTGATGTCATAATTATGTAAGGTCTCATCAAATCTTAATGAATAATTGGTATCTATTTAATTAGACAAAATAAATATAAGAAGCATATATTTTTAATAAGTAGATGTATCAAACATATTCCAAGATAGGAGATCTACATCAGCTTTTGAAGGTATTTGTTCAATCATTATTTATCAAAATGAGTAAGATTTTTTACATTAAACATGATACACCATATATAAACAGTAGATCAATAAAGAAACAGATCAATGATAGAAATGACTGTAAAAATGGGTGCCTACTAGTACTACACTGAGCAGATTTAAAGATGCTATAAGAGTAAAATATGTCTGTACAAATTTTGAAATAATTTTTAGATCAAATAAATGAGTGGTTCTAAATCTTACATTATGATTATTGAATGAAAATAACTCCCATAACAACAGACTAACCATCTTTTTAAATATGGTAATTCTTTTAGAATTATCAATGTTCAACTGCAGTATTTTTAAGTCAATTTTAAGCACTAATAAAGAGAGAATTTTACAAAGATACATAAATCCTATACATAAATATCAGGCCATACTACAAAAATTGTCACAAAATATGACAACAATGCCACACAAATAATAACTCACACAGTCTAGTACACACAGACCAATGGCTACATCTCACAACAAAGGTGATAGCATGAAATTCAAGCCCTGTCTACTCACAATAAAACAAACTTGTGACACAACATATACTATACTAAGTTTCATACTGATATTAAGAAAAAAAAATCAACTCCAATGCATAAAGCATGGGTGTATTAAACAATAAATCATATTTTATCAGAATCTTCATTACATCATTGCAAACCTTATATATAAATGTGGTTAAATAAATGTGCATCAAGATTCATTAATTAAGCAATTTTAATTAGTGCATCATGAATGAAAAATAAACTTTTTTACAAATACAATATTATAGCAACTGTACTGAATACAAAAATAACAACAAACAAAACTTAACATTATTTTCCTTCATTTTTTCTGTATTTTTTTTTGCTCTTTTTTTATAACATAAACTAAATTACACAGAAATGAAGAGAGCTATATCTATATACAACTAATATACAATGTATGCACAAGTCTGCAACTTGTTAGATGTTACAACAGTCAAACATGTTGGTATAAAGTGATTTCATGAATGACATCTACGAACATCCACAGTGTTTCAGACTGCCCATTGAATGTAGGTATTTTTTTCCATTATTCAATAAAATCTTCCTAATTCATATTTCTCTGATATTCATAACATAGTAGATAAAAATGTATCAAGAATACAAACATCTCAAAACAAACAAAGCATCTATTACTTTAATGACATATTGATTGACTGACATTTTTGTGAATTTGCACAAGGATAATGAGATTTTAAAGACTTTGAAAGAAACAAAAGTATGTGCTATGTATTACCATATTTGGTAGTAGGGGCATAATTAGAAGCTGAAAACAACACACAGAAAATATAATCAGCCTTTAGTAAGAACATTCCATTCATTGGCAAATCACTACAACAGGTGAAACATAAAAAACTTAGAATTAAATTTCTTATAGAATGTCATGCTCTGATTTTGAACAACAGTCCCAGACCATGGACCGAGTCCAACAAAATGGGCGTTGGTCCAATAAATTTGAAAAGGTCAGTGGTCCGACGGTCTAGTATTTTTTTTTCAGTGAAAATCTATCACATTTTGGAACAAAAGACTGGGAAAAGAATACAACTAAACATATGACAGATGATTTCATGGATAAGATTCATATAATCTTCTTGTTCATGCATATCAACTGTTCAAGAAAAAGGAATTACTGTATTTAAAACAAAATGATAAAACACATTTTTGAGAATATTGTTTCAACATGTAAAATAAAAGAAATCAATGCAAGTTCAAAAACAGCATTATTTTTCTACACCAACTTTTAATATATAACTGTACATGTATCATTGGTTAGATTTTAGATCTATGATAATCTTACAAGCAGGACTTGTATTGTAACCATGTGCTTGGAATAAACAGTTCTGGTAACATATATTTTATAGATGATTTTATATTTTTAGATAATTCTATATTTTACAGCTCAAGTTGATGGATTTCTAATGACTTGTTATAATACCTCAATTGTCAATCAACAGCACTTCCATAAAGTTGCTTTATTTTTGGGATATTTTTTTATTGGAACAAGATGACAAAAATTGACAAGCTACATCAGTTATGTATATCAGAGAAACCAATTCACGACCAAGAATTCCTTGTGAGCACACACACACACAACACATACACTGTGGATAGTGTTTTTATTTTTAAATGTTCTCCATCCATCAGCTATACCCTCATTAAGTAAGCCCCCTGGTAGGGCCCGAGAGTTTCTTACATAGCTATGATGGTATTTTTCCTCGTTCTACAGAGACCTTGCGTTACCGCAGCACCACTTCAGTGTGGTCATGTGACCCACTCATGGGTACTGTGTGTTATAGATTTAAGCCCATGTTATTGTGCTCATGTTGATTTCACACCCATGGAGTCCAACCCTCATAGAGCACGGACAAGTTGTCAAGGCTTGTAGCATCTTTGATCACAAAGTCAACCTGTAAAATTCATCGATATGTTATTGCAATAGGAAAAAAAGGAAAGGAGGTTGTTTTTGAAGAATGCTTATCATTACTATGGCAAATTGAAATCCTTGCCTCAATTTTCTAAGTATTTCAAATGATGTATTTGTCTCTTAATTTATCTATTCTGTTTTTCCGGATCTCATACAAGTAAATTACTAATTAGAGAAAGGTAAGATTGACCACATTTCACTGAAGCCATTAAAACCTTGAAAACAAAGTTGTATATGCAAGTTGTACCTGTTCAGCAACAGAGAGACGTTTGTTCTGATCTGGATCCCGACCATCTAACTTCATCTTTACTCTCCTCCACACACCAACAGCATAACTGTTGCGTTCTTGGATGGCTAGAAACAAAATGAAACCCATGTAGACAGCTGTAACGGATGACTAATAATTTCTATGTAGTGATCTTTACATTTCATTGTATTCAAAGACCAGAACAGAAAATAGTATATTTCAATAACTAAAAATTACTTGTATACACATTAGGTACATCGTTACATCCAACAATTCGAAATAAAATTTATGGATCACATAATGTGCACATCATGAGAAATAAAAAATAAAAAAATAAAAAACAGAGCAGAGCAATGTGATATTACATAAACACCGTGTAATATGACGCTGACACCATTTCAGTATTGGAAATGTTGGTAGATTAAGAAATTACTTCTGTAAAAATAGAATTTAAACTTCTTACAGAGAACGAAAAAAACTTTCTATCAACTAAGTTCATGTAATTCTATGTAATACATTTCAGGTTGTTTAAACTACAATACTTCTACTGCCTGAGTATAATATAATCACATGAGCAGTGCATGTTTATTGATTAAAGGAATAGGCCCTGGCTATTCATCAGTGCTATTGGACTTAAATTCATCCTTATCTATAGGTAACTCAATATTTCAGGATCCAGGTGTTTTAATTTTGTTAAACATAAGACTTATGAGAAACTTCATAAGCTTTGTTTACTACAAATGCACACAATGGAAAATTGATATTCAATAAGTATAAATGATTAATACATAATTTTATAGACTCAAAACAAATTAATGAAGCAAAGTTCATGTATACCTTTTCCAGTTTTTGGATCCCTGGATATTTTCTCAGATTTCCTCACTGGAGCTAAAACACAAAATAGGAATTTATTTGAAAATCACTCACAAAGGATCATCATCAAGAGGACAGAACCATAAGATGGCTAAACATTGTGGAAATGGTGTACTGGTATAACAGTGTACCGAACCATATTTATATTACATATATTATACGTATATTATATACATATATACAATGGCTATGACTTCCAAATGGCAGTTTATCTATATGGAAAGTGCGTTTTTGGACTATTTGATTATTTTTGGACCTTAGAGCTCTATTGTGCACTGACCCCATAGCATACATACACTAACCTGATTAATAAGAAGATTTCTGAACTAAGATTGGCTAATACTTACTTGAAACTAGTGTTTTATTGACCAATCCCGAGATCTGAGGACTACCTGTGGGTGGAGTACTTGATACACAGTCTTTATGTAGTACAGATGGACGTCTTTCTAAAACATCTTCAGCACCCATAGGCTTCTTCACAGCTGTATTTTTAAAACATATTAATTTAAATGCACTAGAGAAAGAACTATTAAGAGTATGTGTTAAAGATAAACTGTAATGGATGATCATATAAATAAATTTAATTTAACCAATCATTGGTTGCTAGTTTTTTGAAATAAATAAATAATAAAGTTATCATTCTAATAAACCAATTAGTAAATATACAAGTACAGAATCAATTAATACATCTGATACATAAACAAAGAAATAATGTTACCTGTAGCAAAGCTTAGAGGACTGTTATTTCTCGATTCTTCTTTATTACTGATCAATGGTGGAGCCAATGATATCAGATCTTCATATATCCTGGTGATAAAATAACATTTTTTTTCATAATTAAAGAGAATTGTGAAACAATGAACATTTAAAAAATAAGTAAACAAATAAATAAACAGGATGTAAAATTTAAATATATTAATAAAACATTAATTAATATCATAGATTTTAAGCAATGTGATTCAGTGTTAGAAAATCCAGACTTAATACAGTACAACCTATCCAGAGTGGCCCTCTCTTGAGCAACAACCTCCCTTCAACAGCAGCATGATTTTTCCCCACTGCCAATTTAACTATTAATCTAACCTCTCTAGAGCAACTACCCCTCAACAACAACATAATTTTGCTTCTCCAAAAGGGTGTTGCTTTGAAGAAGTTGCACTGTACATTCAGGTATTTAATGTCTAGCTGGTATATTCCGGTATTTAATGTCTAGCTGGTACATTCTGATATTTACACGCTTACCAAGATAAATGTCTACTAACAACAGCTCAAATACTTACAATGGAATCTGTGCTTGCAGCGCATCAATGAGAGATTTAGTTTCAGCAAGACTATCGTCAGAGAAATCATCATCAACTATCATCTTCAATGCCATGGTTAAGTTCTCAGAGAATTTCTTATAAAGGTTGAGATAATCTCTTACACCCTTCTCACAAACATGTTCTCCATAATCTTGTTCTTCTTGCTGTATAAAGGAAAATTACTTTAATAAGTAGTAAGCAATAGGTGGCAACAAGAAGGATAGAGATTTTTATATTGGCATGACACTAGTCAATTTTATATTTGGTTATATGCTAACATTATTTGGTGTTTATAATATCATTTAATATGTTTTTAGATCACTTTTGATATAATCTAATGACTAGAGAAATGTAAGCATTCTAAAGTCGCAAGATTATAACACTCACAACTACAATGTAATACAATTACGGTATAATATAGCCCCACTCAGCATATTAGTGACATGGTTTTAAAAAAAGACATTAAGTACTGAATTAGATTCAGGAAAGTTACTTTTTGAGAAAGATATGCAATAAACTTCAATGATGGGATACATAATGGGTATCTAGAAAAATAATTTTATCATGTTTAATTATTAACTTCCCCAAAATATCTATTTAAAGTATGATGTTTCTATATGTCGCTGAACTCAATTTGGTAAACAATCATACCTTGGCCAACGACTTAAGTATGGCTCTGATATCTGACATTAGTTTATGATGTGTTGTCAGCAATGTCTTTATATTGTTCACCTCACTCTTGATGCCATCCTGAAACATCATAGAAACACATGTTAACTAGAAACATTGAAGTAGCTAGATGCATGGTGCCCAGAGGACACAGATGCCCCCGCTGAGAAATAAGTAAAAGAGGAGCCATAACTCCTGCGAAAATGTTTGGATCTTAACGGAAATCAAACTTGACATGTATCTTATTATTATACACTTTCAAGTAAGATTTAAAATGAAATATTGCTCGAAATATCGCTCGGAAACCAAAATTTGAACCAACAGACAGGGGTAACACTTTATGTCCTTCTGCCATTTTGGATGGCTGGGGCATAAAAAGTAAAAAATCTCGATAAAAAATCTTATTTTCAATTTCATCACAAACATGTACACATTATTAGCCAATAACTGAAGTACTGACAAAAGAATCATTCGGGAAAAACGCATTAAGTGATAACAATATTAACAATTTGACTATCTTTTTCATACAGTAGGATAACTGCACAAAAGTGACAACCGATACAAAAACATACCTTTGCCTCATCAATCTTATTTTTCAAAGCCAATACTTTCTTTTCTGTGGATTGAAGCTGACTTTTAATTTCCTTCAAAGTAACTTTCAACCATGCAGAGTCTGTTTTCTGTTCTTCCTCTAATGGCTAAAATACACAATTACGACAGATTCTTGTATCTTTTATATAACGACTAAGAAAGAAATTCTATTCATGTTATCACACATACATAATAACCACAGTTAAATTCCTTTCAAATAAGTAAATACCCAAGTTTTACTAAACAATGAATGATGATTGGTAGCAGATTTATAATAAATAAAACAATTTATCAATGCTTAAGCAGTGAATAAATATCCTTTATAACTGTGTAAGTCTTTGTCTACATTTTGCTATGGCATGCAATATTTGAGAAGTCAAATATCACCATTAGATTAAGATACAATAATTGATGGCTTGGTCAATTACAAGATTATGGTAAACAACTGGTGCAGTTCTGGTTGTTGTAAGTTTATCTTAATTTACCTTGATTTCCATCAACTCAGCTTCAGCCTCAGTTACAGAACAACTAGAAGATGATACCATCATACAACTTTCATTACATCTGGAACATTGCAGTTAAAATATGTATATATGACATTATCCTAAATAGGTATTCCAATATTTGACTATACTCAGTTTGACCAACAAAAGCATTAAGATAAATTTAATGATACTTTCGTGCAATATTTATATCACATTAACAGTCTGATTTGTATAAGTCTAAGTATATGTTCACCATAAATATTGTTAATACTTTCTTGCAGGTTCACCAATACATGATCATCTATTATGATTATTCACATTTTATGGTAGACATTATTTACACATTTTGGATACTGGCATTAAAATTCTTTACAATAAAAGAGAATGGGATGAATGAACACTTAATCTCATCCTTAAGCACTTCTGACTTCTCTGAGCTCATGTAATTTTAATATCAGAGGAGACATACTTGTTGATAAGTGTGAGGAAATTGTTATCAGATGCCATGGCTTCAGGGGTTCTTGTCCTCAATGCTTCCAAATGTAAAACACCTTGACACAAGTTTATCACTTCTTGTGAATGTTTTGATTCCTCCTAAAATTATAATACAAAATATTCTTATTGCTTTTAATACGGAATAATTGTGATTACACATCTCAACAAGACAATTAGAAGTCAATACAAGAGTGCCGCAAGCTATGCCAATCCTCCTCTGTTCACTGCATCAGTGAGATCTATCCACCTATGAAGTTTAATGTTGCTACCTCTTATAGTTTCTGAGTTATGAGCTACATTAAAGTTTTTTGCACAGACGAAGACACTGACATAGTGATCACAGTTCACAGATGAGCTAAAAATCATATGAATTATAAAAGTCTGTATAACTTCATTGACAAAATATCCTTGTAAGTTTTACCTCAGCCAGTTGTTTTCTTATCATACCAGCATCTTCAAATTGCTGCAGGATCTGATTAAGTGAAGGATTTGCTCCAGCAGCCCACTTTAACCTCTGTGTAATGCTAGACTCCAGTTGTGTATACTGACTCTGACATGAAGCCAGGCTCGTCTCCTGTGTGACCAATGCTTGCATACACTGAAAGAAAAAATGAGGATTTATTAACCTTATATCTAAAATAATATGATACATAAACATATTCATATATCAAATTACATAGAAAGAAGTAAAATATTTAAACACAATCAAAGCCAAATTAATTTCTAATGTAAACATGTTTAAAACAGTGTCAGAGTTTAAAAACGAAATATATCTAACATCATACATTACTTAATATTTGGTTCAATAGAAACCAGACAAAAGGACTTGCACCAACAAATTGCAAGTTCAGATTCAGTCAATATACTTCCACTTCATTTGTTCAATGTGCAGATTTGTATTTCAAACTTATTTTAGGGCAAAAATAACCAATAGTAAACTACAAAAATGCAGGTCATTAAAACATAAATGGTACTACCTTTTTTATTTCAGACATAATAGTAGCCCTGTTTGCAACCATGAGATGATTAGGCTGTCGACCGGCTTGTATAAACAAATCTTCATGTAGCCAATGTAATCTGGTAACATGAAGCTGAGCACGGTGTAAACTTCCTTTCAGTAACTCAATGTTGGAATCTAATCTCCTGAAAAGTAAATTGATAAATAACTTTAAGATACAACACATCAAAATTTTGATTAAATCTTTAGAGATTTGGAGTCAAATATTTTAACCCAATCATAGATACAAACACAAATAAAATTGCATGCAAAACTCTCACAAGTTCACATTGGTAATATTCCGAACCTGACATGTATACACAACATTACTTACCTGGTGAGGTCATGTCTTCTCCATGCGGCATCATGACCACTGGTCATTGTACTGGCCTGAGTAAAATGCATTTGTTGGAAATGTCCATTCCTCATACACAGTTCAACAGCTTTTTTACAGATTTCTTCTAAAGGAGTCTTAGATTCTGCTCCGATATCCTTCAGTTCCACCTCAGCTGTTACATCTAAACCCATAGCATGAATAACAAGACACAGAATGTAACCCAGTACTTGTGACGGGAAACCAATGATCTGAAAATACATCAACAACATTATACTAAGTTTTAATTAAGATCTAAGAAAAATTCAGTGAGCCCAAGCTAACGAACATAAGATGAATGTCAGTATTAATTTATGTAATAAAACACCAATAATGAAGGGGTTAGTAATAACTGAATTCAAGTAATTATTAGAGAAACAGATTCACAAAAAGGATAAATTTCTTACCGGCTGAATTATGTCCGGGACATTTTCAAAAGACAGGCAAGTAACATTTAACAATACTCGTACAAACCTGCTTTCTAACATAATCAGCAATAAAACGTTTCACTGGTCGTGACAGTTGTTCATCGTCGTAAGAGTTCCCACCTTCCAATCCTTGTACAGCCGCAGCAAATTGTGTACACATGTGGAAGAATTCCTGCATTACTTGTAGACGACGAATGAAGAACAAGCTTGAAAGGAGACCTCTTGTGTCCTGGGTAAATGATGACAACTGAAATTTGAAAAGAATACAAAACTCATAAATACATACATAGAACTTTTGATATGCAACTTATTCAATCCAAGTTTAGATCTAGAAATGTGTCCAGGAGATAAGAGATAAGTCAAAAAGGGGCCATAACTCCTGTGAACATGTTTGGATTTTAAGATAAATTATACTTGACCTGATACACACTCATGTAAAATATGAAATCAATCAGTGAAATATTTCTTGAGTTATCGCTCGGAAACCAAATTTGGACAGACAGACTGAAGGACGAACAGGGGTAACACTTTATGGACTTTGGCTATTTCTAATAGCAAGGGCATAAAAAAGCTTTAAACTGTCATTAAAGATGCAAGAAAACTAAGAAGCACTAAAAGCCTCATCACCTGTAGTGACTTTGCCTCACGAATGACATCCACTTTTTTCCATATTTCTGGGACCTGTAACATATCTACACACTCCAGCAATGTACCAAACTCATCATCAAGTCTTGTGAACAATCCATTAAATCCCATTAACAACATTTGTCCAGGTGTGAGCTCCTGTGAACCACCTCCATCCAACAACTGTAGAAAATGTTGTCTTATACCATCTACCACAGTTAATAGTTCACTGTTGTCAGTCTGTCAATGAAAATGTATCAATGTATCAATTGAATGATGCACAATATGACTTATTCAGAAATATTACTAACTGAAGTATGACTTCTCCCTGGTACTTGCATTAATTCACATAATAATTTAAGATTTACTATCAAGTCAATGTCAATTACTCATTAACAAATAAACAAGAGCGTCACAAGTGGTACTGATGCCCGTCTGTTCACCATCTCAGTGAGATCTATCCACCTATGAAGTTTCACATTTTGCTACCTCTTGTAGTTTCTGAGTTGTGAGCTACATTGAAGATTTTGCACAAACACTGACACAGACCCTGCAGTGATCACAATAGCTTGACTTTTTCTTTGAAAACAGCCAAGCTAAAAATGACACAAATTACCTTTAAAGTACGATCAATATTTTATCTCAAAGCCAATGTGTACACTACGGTAGCGCTATGCACTAACCTGTGTTCATCTGCTCGGGGCATTATGGGTATTTGCAGGAACTACATACAAAATGGATGCTATAAACAATAACATAACGTGACGTCACCGTATGGTACACATTGGAGCCATTGAATAATTAGTGTTATTGACGAAAGCACAAGAATTGAAATGATATAATGTACTTATTTTACACAAATAAACATATTTTGTTAATAATATAAAATCAATATGTTTTTTTGACATTTAAAATCCTTCCGCGGAACTATATTTTAGCATATGTATAACTATCTAAATGTAGATAGTAATCAGTTCTATGTATAGAGGTTAGACAAACGTAGTGACGTCACGCTATGTATAGAACGATCTCAAAGCTTGCATGGTTTATCAAATATGGACTCAATTCTCAGCAATAAATGTCACAGATATACTACAAATAGTTAAAATTTTAATTCAGACGCATACCTTAATGCCCATAACTGCATTTCTATGTAATACTTCAAGTTGTGAGATAATTGTATCCAGTGGAAGTCCAGTTTCAGATAGAATATTTTCTAACTGAGATAACACACTGAACACTGATGGATCCTGGCTCTGTATAATCTTCAGGGCCTCAGGTAAAATGATGGTACGGAAATTTACATTCAAATCCTGAAAACAAGTACACTAATGTAATAAGACATTTTCAAAGAACAAACTAGACATTTATGAGTCATTGATAGGGATGTCACAATAAACCACCATATTGCAATGTGGAGCTGAACTGTATTGTATCGGAGTATGAAATGAATGTACTGGTATTAGCGATATTTTTCATTTAACTGCTTTAAGATATCTTATTTAGTAATTATGTATTCTCAATAACCTAATATCATAATCATCATCATCAACAAAAATATCAGTTTGAAACTTATTTTCAGTATATTGGCATATTAACAGAGAAGAGTGTTACCTGTAGAGCAGTGTAGACATGATGTGTGGACATCATTCCTTTATATAAGATACTAAACTGTACACCATCATCCACCTGTAAAAACAACAGGTAAATTTACCATCAACTGATTAAATGATAAATGATCAAACTTAGTAAACTTAATATTAATCAATGATTACCATCATACAGACTAACATTGATACTATTGATGATATTTGACGGCAGATCTATATAGAACAAAATCAAGAAATGAAGAAAGATCTGAGACTTACACAAAATAAACATATCAAACAAACAAAGGTAGAGAGTTAAAGTACAAATTAAACAGAGGTATCAACAGAGCCAAAATAAAAAATCTTGAAATCATACATAGCCGACCATTTTGCCAAACAAGAGGCCTTCAACCACAATCATTGTATCCATATTTAACTTAGTTTGTATTAAAGAAAATCCTTCAGAGCAGACTAAATAGATCATGACTTTGCCATTTCTTGAGATATTTTTATCAAATAACTTTTATTTTGTTCGGAAATCATAGCTCTTTCATGACAGATATATCTTGAATTCGGACATATCCGAAATACTGTCACCCCTGATTAAAGCTTTCTAGTTTTATAACTAACCTGTTGGCATGTTTTGATCATTTCCAGGAACTGGAAAACATTACCACTCATACTACACAATTCTTCTAAGAACCAATCACCATCTCTTGATGTAAGGTCCATAAGTCTATCCCCAGAACCTAGTCAAGTATTAACACACAAAACTTAACATACATAACTAAACATGTAACTAAACGTAGTATATCAAATTATAGATTGAACATGACAAATTTTCCAGACTTTAATTTTGTTAACCTAGATAGACATTTAATTATTGTAGTAATTGGACAGATATTACACTACACATAAAATTTCGAGGGTTCAATGCAACAGTGGCGTAACTAATATTGAAATAAGAACAAGTTAGGACAGTGTTGTGCTGAGCCCTGGAAATGTGACCAATAATCATTTTCCCAAAATTTTAGAAGAACCATACTAAAGAGTTTTGATGAATACAAAATATGCATAGAATTAATCTGTCAGGTAAAATATTCTGATTTCATAAATAAGTTACCGGTGGCAGCAGCCTCCATCTGAATGTTTCGTTTATTGAGTGAACACAAAGCGGAGACAATCACGGCTGTCAAACTGGCAACTCCACTTTCACCATTCTCTGTAATATTAACAATATATTATGACAATCTAGAGCTTATCACAGATGTGATGAATACCCCTACATGCAGCTTTGACACAGACATGTTCATATTATTTTTGCCCTCATCAGAGTAAAGGGACATTTTTTTGTCACTAACAATAAAGAAATTGGATTCCTTTCGATGAACAATTGATTGGACACAACAGGGCAATTAACATGATTCCAGTATAGCCCCCATCACTGACAGTTAGTGGCGTATAATGAATAATTGAAATATTATATCATAGTTATAACAACAGAAACATCTATTCAAGTAGCACATTAATTTATCAATGCCAAAACAAATAATCAAAACTGAAAATGCAAACTCTTGTTATACATACCTGCTACAAATGTATCAATTGCAGCTCTACTTTCTTGTACCTGCAAGTCCAACAAATGAATCTCTGCTTTTTCAAGACTTCTCCTCTCCAATAACTAAAATAAAATAATAAGGGTGTAGAAAACATCATACACATAAACCCACAAAAGATCAAAGCAAAAATATGCACAAACTTTGTATGGATAAATTCAAAAGCACTTAAGTAAAAATTCAACTTAAAATATAAATTAAGTGTACTCTGGTCAATATGGTAGGCATGTTTCATACCAATATTGATAACTTGCAATTTGTGTAGTGCTTGTTAAAGCAGAGCATCTTAATAGACTAGAAATGTGTCTGGAGGATACAATCTCCCCACTGATAGTAAGTCAAAAATGGGCCATAACTCCCATGAAAATGTTTGGATTTTAATGGAAATCAAACTTGGCATGTATTTTATTATTATAGTTATTGCCCGAAAACCAAACTTGACGAACAGACAGGGGTAACACTTTATGCTATTCTGTCATTTCCAAGGCATAAAACTTCAAACTTAATCAAAGATGAATTTCTAAACTGATTCAAAATTATAGAAAATTTTCAACATTTAAGTGAATGGTTAGCCCAAATTACCTTGATAAGTCTTGTGTTTACATCCTGAATTATATTTTGCAGTTTCATTTCAGTAGCTACGACTAGTTGTATCTTAGACTGTGGGAACACAGATTCTCCATACATAGCTTGGAAATGTTGAACAATCTCAGCACATCTGCAAATCAGAATTTATGTTGAAACAAGATGAAATGACATTAGATGCCTTAGGGGAGGGCATAAAAATATGTTGTTCACTATCATATTAATGATTTTTGAAACCTGAACATTTGCTGAATAAATATTTCAGGAGAAATAGACAAAGAATGATTAATGACGCATTTGAAATTGGATCTTTATATCCTATGATTAACAAACTGTCAGAACAGCAAAGTATGGTATAAAGTTACAATGTCATTATCAGCAGTGTTTGGATGTCCCAATTGTTTGCTTTATATAAGCATTACCTGTGTGTGTTAATAACAAATAATTATCTGTAATACATGGTTATAAGCATTAATGTCATCTTACTTACTTTGTATCCATGAAATCTACAGAGAGTTCTTTCAGCCAACGAAGATAATTACTTGTTCTGGTATTATCAGCAAAACTCACACCAAACTATGATATGATAAGAATAACATAATTTAAGAAGCTTCAAGGGCTTTAACTGATGTCAAGTACAACTAGAGCTCGTTGCAGACATGACGAATACCCACACATGTAGCCTTGACACAGACAGTTCATGTTATTTTTGCCTTCGTGGTAAAGGGACAATTTTTTTGCCACTATCAATGAAAAAATTGAATTCATTTCAATGAACAATTGACAGGCTGCGATGAGACATTTTACATGATTCCAGTATAGCCCCCACCATATAATAATATGGAAAGTCAACAATTAAACAGAGGAATATATAAATTATTATAAAAGGCATTTCAAATTTGAACAATGACTAGTTCTAAGAGTAATCCTACAAAATATTTCATCCACTCAGGCTAGTGAAGTTAATGAAGACTGAATTGTTAAAGTAAGTTAGCTGATGGTAAGGCAGACAAATAAAATGATTCTAACCTGTGAGACAATGGTACCATATGTATGTAGAATATCAATCACTCTGTGTAGATTCCCCCTCTGTATTTGTAGATTGGATGTCAATTCACTCTCCACTTGCTCACACTTAAAAAATACATTAAAAGCAATGTAGTGCAACAAGTACATATCAGCCTAAAGACCTGTCTAGAAATGGCAAATAGGTACTTACACATGTTGAACGCAAGTTAATGATAATAAAACTTTGATTCTAATTTATTTCATGTTAAATTCATTGTAACATAGCATAAGATAACTAAATGTTATATCAGAAGATTCTTTACTTAGCTTTGAGACACCTAATTAAGAAAGAAATCAAAACTAGTTAAACTGGATGCTTTAGCAGAATTGTAAATAAAAAAATCAGCCACAGAAATGTAGAAACTAGCTTAAGATTACCTGCTGAATTATAGATCCCTGTCCTGCACCTTGAAGGAAATCTTTAGCAGCAGCAAAGCTTGGTGTACCAAGATTGAGAGATGAGGCAATGTCAGCACACATCTTCTGGAATGCTGTACCTTGAATCTTTACCATCACATGCTGAAATCAATTATAACATCATTCTTATCTTATTTAATAAGGCCAATTGTTACAGACTAGAATAAGATGTATAAATTATAGCTCATTTTTAAACAACGTAACATATCATTTAAGCATAACGAATCTTTATCATTTACAACTTATCAGTACATTGATACATTTTGTACACATTATTTTTCAGCAAATACAAAGATTTCTTATAATACCCTCATCAGATAGAAACAAAAGAATGCATGAATTCAAATATTGTGTTAGTAATATATCAACATATTACCTTATGTACTTTCTGCCAGCTTAAGCAATCATTGATTTTATCTTCCACAAGTTTGTTAACTGAATCTCGAGTGCTCTTAATCACAACATATTCTTTGTATCTACAAGTGATATCATGTACAAGTAATGAATACATAACCAAACAGCTCATTACAATGACATCCAACAGTTACAAAAGTAATGTAACACTGCATTAATCACTAGAGAATAACACACAACTGAATGTCTCATCCTTAATAAAATTTTTTCAAATTCTAGCTTATAATAAAAGTTGGTAGAGAAGAATTAGCATAAACTTAATTTAGTACATCATACTGCTATGAGTAAAGAACCACCAGCTAATTAACTTACAGTAAAGTGAATTTCATACATTCAATAGTATGGTACTTTTTTCTTTCTTTGGATTTAACGCCATTTTCAGCATTATTTCTATTAGAGGTGGAGGTCAATTTAAACAGGATGTGATATCTTCAGTCAAATTTGTCATGGACAGTGTGAGCCTCGCCTAGGGTTCAAATTCACAACCTCTTGATCAGTAGACCAACACCTTAACCAGTGAACTAATCGGGCGGGCTGAAGAAGCCAATAGTATCGGTACATTTCATTCTAGAAGTTAACCAATGGTATTAAGTATTGACTTGCCTGTCATGTAGAGTAAAGATGGTACTGCTGGTATTTCCCTGGGCTTCTTTCACTACCTGCTTCAGACCTTGCAGTCTCTCACATTCTAACATACAGTTAGAGTAATCAGTAATTCTTTGTGTACGATCATCCAAATGACCTTGTATCCTTGGTAGTACCTGTAACAATTCATCTCTGAAAAATACAAACAACAAGAATATTTAGATAAGAAAATCTAATCAAGTTAAAAAAGGTTGAACATTATGAAAAAGATTTATCAAATCTACATTACTTAGTCTGACAGTTATTAACATAGATATTAGATTTTTTATCAGAGATTTTGACAATTACTGACAGTAACTGGATTTTCTTCACAAAACATAAAAGCTCAGGATAAACTCATAAAATGTCAAGTCATAACCAACTAATGAATTCAAGACTTAATCTATCGAGAATTATCCAAGGACGGACACTGACCTGTTTTGAAACCATGCTACTTTCATTTCAGCCACTCTAATAGAGAACATGCTGGATGTTATCTCCCTCTCCATATCTAACTTTCCCTGTCTACTCTCCAGAGCACTGGTTCCTGTAGTAAGACCTCCCCCATAGAATGCTCCTGTATAACCACTCTCATTCCCAGTCGTCCAATCAACCAATGGATCATACACAAAAGCTTCCAAGAGAGTCAATAATGTCTCTCTTCCTTTCCTTAATGTCTTCATCACATGTTCACAGGCAAGGCGGAATGTACCCTTAAATGACAATCAAGTTATAAGATATAATCAAGTTCATAAAAAAATGCATCATTTCTACATCTGCAGAGGCAACTGAATGCAAGACTCAAACCTGTGAACAAAGGCCACCGTTTAGAAAGACAAAATGTGACCTTTATTCTGAGATCTTTTGTTCTAAATAATCAGTTTTTAAAAAATGGCCTTTATTCACAAGGTGGATTTTATTCAGAGGCGATCACTAACACAGGATTGACTGTACTAAAGTGAGAAGAATGACATTATATGATTGTAACAAATACTGTACAACTTTGACATCATAAAAAGACTGAACAAATCTGTTGCATTTGTATGATTCAGTTAACAAATGTCTTGAAAATTGATATCAAACAAAATAGTGAGTAATTCATGCATGAGTTTGTTAGTTATTGTAAACTAAACAAGCTAGTAACCTCTATGCCAGTAACACCAAGTGCAGCCTCTATATTCTGAGTCAGTCTGAATGGTACCTTCTCTGGAACTCTCAGTCCTTTACCTTTCTCAAAACATACATTGTAGTCAATATGTACAACCTACAATAAGACAAGTGTTTTAGTAATACAAAATGAAAAACCAAGCAATAACTAGAAATGTGTCCAGAGGACACGATGCCCCTGCTGAGAGCTAAGTCAAAAAGGGGCCATTAATCCTGTGAAAATGTTTGGATTTTAACAGAAATCGATCTTGATCTGTATCTTAATATCATACACCTTCATGTCAAATTTGAAACCAATCCATGAAATATTGCTCGAGTTTTCGCTCCAACACCAAAATTGGAAAGGTAACCCTTCATGCCCTTCCACCATTCTTGGAATGGTGGGGCATTAACATTCATCTGGATGCCTAACACTACTACATGTGAATCACAAATAAAACTGTCTTTCATGTACAAGAGACAGTAATATATCACTGACCTCGCCAGTAGCTAAATCCACCATTACATTATCAAGATGTCTGTCACCAAGGCCTATGGTGTATCCAATTATTGACATAACAGCTGTTGATCTGGCATATGTCTGTGTAACATACCACCACTCATTTGGTCCTGTACTGTTACACCAAAGTTCCTTAGCCAACAGATCTCTAGGTGTATCAGCCATCAACTCCTCCAGAACTTTACGCTGAACACTAAGAGGCCAGTCTTTTCTACTATCGGCATCTTTTATACCCTACAAAGAAAAGCTTTCAAGTTGCAATGTATGATATTGATACAAATGCTTCAGTTCAATTTATGTCAGACTATTTGAAGAGAAAATCTTCAAAATTCTCAATCTTTGAGTATAATATATGTATGACTGCTGTTCTTACAAACATCTCTATTATAATTGTGAAGGTTAAATTGCCTGCATAACAAAACAGCACAAAATCTAACAAATTATACGTATTTCAGAGCTGAAGATTCCATGAATGCCTAACTACTGAAATCTAACTTAATGCTGTTTAAACAGTGCTTACCCGTTCTCTGAGAAGTGGGTTTAGTTTGTTATAGTAAACTTCACTAGGTCTTGGTATGGATGGTTGTTGAGCAGAAGCCCCTGATCCAGAGGCGGCCTGTTGTTTTAGTAACTGTATCAAAGCTTCTCTCTGTTGCCATCTCTTATATAGAGCAAACAATGGAGTCACTCCATCTACCCACTGTATTAAGCCTGATCTAGGACCTAATGGAGTGACAGAGTAATGACGAGCTCTGTGTAACTCATGACTTCCTCTACAATAAAGTAAATTATTTAACTTACTTAGTAATCATTATTGTATTATTTAGACATTGTATTAGTACAACAATCTATAATATTTGTTCCTCAAATTTTAAAGACCTACTAAGCAACATTAATAATTCGCTTTTGATCAATATAATCAATGCTAATTGCTACAAAAAAACTAGTTTTAATGAACAGTTGAAGAGATAATGAAACAAGAAGCTGCATTCAATAAACACACATGTCCCCTGTGGGAGCTTAACTAAACCTTGTAATGACGGACGAGGAAATCACTACATGCCGCCACATTCAATGTTGTAGTAATAAAAATGAAGACACCTGATTCAAGAATAATATCTTACTTATTTGAGGAAGCAAACATATTATTGACTATATTCAGGAACTGCATGATTCTTTCATCCAGATGTAAATCTTCAAGACCTTTAAACAAGTAAGGATATCTGAAAATAGACAAATAATGAAATAAATGTAATCACAAATACTAAAGACATTAAGGTGGGAAATAATATCAGGATAATTAATGACAAGTTAGACTTAATCTTTTAATGAATGATTAAAGCCTTGATACACAAACATATGTATATACAGATTATATACAGATACTAGGTTGTTTTAAAGAAACTTTTTTTGTTTGAGTTTTATGCCATTTTTCAACAGTTAGAGTCATATGAGGTGGACAGTTCACCTAACCATCGTTCCTGGGAAGAACCAGAACTAGACTCCCATCCTCCGTAAGCAACTGCCAACTTTCTCACATAAAGAAACATGGTCAATAGCAGGACTAGAACTCACTATCCTGTATCACTGAGAGGTTACAGTAATTTGAAGTCAGCGACCTTAACCACTTGACCATGGAGGCCGGATAAAGTATAATATTATACAGAATGGTATTAAGCAGATTATCATGACTTGTACCTTTTTCCATCTGATCCTTTGAAGACAAGTTTTTTAGGTTTTGTTTTAGATGGAAGTATTTGTACAACATTAGATACAGATTCTATGGTAACTATCTGTCCAGCTGTACCAAGTCCTGGCATGGCTATCACTGTGTTACGTAGTGAGTGAAGTTTAGGACTGATGTCATCCATTGTTAATACCAGACTACTTCTTTTCTGAGCCTTATTCTGTAAGCTTACATGTATCTGTAATATCAAGGAATAAAATATATAAACAACAGTGTAGTATCATCCAATTATATAACTCTTTCAATGCACATGAAATGATCAAATTGACCTCTAAAAATATATCAACTAGAAATTTTTCTGCGAGACATGAATGCCTCTGTTGTGAGCTAAGTCAATAAGAGCCCATGTCTCTTATGAAAATTTTGGATTTTGGATTTTAACGGAAATCAAACTTGACCTGTATTTTATTATTATATACCTTCATGTAAAATATAAAACCTTTCTATTTCTTAAGTCATTGCTTGAAAACCAAAATTTAAACGGAAGGACACTCAAATTTGAACTGACAAGAGTAACACTTTATGCCCTTCCGCCACTTTGAATGATGGGCATTAAAAAAGAATACCAACATTTTTAGCTTTCTTGACAGTTTAAGTCATGACTGTATTAAGAACCATATATACAATACTTGATGCTACAGGTCAATACTTCCATCAATAATACAATACACCGCTTAGGTACTAGTAAATTTTAAACAAGGGAATCCTATATTCTTAAAGTCTACAAACCTGCTTGAAAGGATGCCAGCTAGCTCTAGGGTGACTGGGGTTAGATGGATTTTTTAGTTTTTCTAAAGCATTAGTAATTGATTGACCATACGTCTCCTTGAACCATTTCTCATGAGGAGTTTCTGCAGATTGATTTGTTATCTCATGAAGTCTCTCCATAGAATACACAGTCTGTAATCAAATATTGTCAACCATTAAAGTAAATCAATATTTCATGGAATCATTTTTTGCACAATAAACTAAATCAAAGTACTGAAAGTACTCAAGGAAATTTAACTTATATAGACTTGCACTGCAGCATTAAAGGAGAACTTTGTTAACAATTGCATGGCGGATGTAGCTAAACGTATAACAAAAGGTCAACATAACAATTCATGCCTACCAATGGCTAGAAAATGTTGAACTATCATTCAGTTATAAAAATCGAGAAAGAAAAAATATGAGATTTTAATAGATCTTAGATGTTCAATTTGAAAATTAAATTTCATGAAAACATCAACATGACTTAGAAAAAAGCAAGGCTGCTGTACTAAGCTTTCAAACAATTCTTCATTACAATAAGCATAGTAATCTCACTGGTTTTAGGACAGTTTTATGTTTTTCTTTGATGATAGCTGTTTTTTCCTCCTTGCTCAATGCATGGTTCTTCTCCACTTTCTTGATTTCATTCTCTAACTGAGAGATACGTCTTTCTACATCTTGATGTTGTTGATTCAATGTACCTAACCATAATTCATCCCACAATAATGTGATACGTCGTAACTCTTCAATCAGCTGTTTCACATCAGATATCATCCTAGAATCAGTAAAATCAGTATACTCATGAATAAACATTCAATTAACACACAAACATTTTATGGTAATTCATGATACTACTTTGTTTGTTTGATTGAGTTTTGATTTGAAGTCAACAACCTTAACCACTCGACCACAGAGGCAGGTCTCATGATACTAACAAAGCTAAATATAATTCATTAATTAGCTCTATTCTTATCCATTATATGATTTTGAACCAAATAATACATCATCGACTGAGACTTACTGAGGAAAGTTGGCAGCCAATGTATTCAACATTGACAGTATACAGTTATGTAACATTGAATCTGCTTCCAACTCTGGGGGTAATTCTTCATCTTCCTGCGATACAGCATCCTCATTGTTATCTACACCACCCTCACATTCTGTTCCTTCATTCAAATAATTGTTCAGTAAACCTATAATACAGAAATACAAAATGGGGATGAACATATCCCTTACAAAAAGGATAAAGCAGTATTTAATTATCACTGTTTACTGTCTTACTCAAGATCACTCAAATTTCATTGTCAATGAAAACCTGTCTTGAACTGTCACAGAGGTGACTAATACCCCTGCCGGCGCTTTGACACTAAGAATGCAATAGTACACCATACGGCTAAGTTCAAGGGCACATAACTCTGCAATGAGTGAATCGCTGGGCATGAAATTGTGTCTTGCACATCTACACTCGATGGTGATAACATATTTCAAGTTTCAATGCAATCGTTCAAAAAATCTTAATTAGCTGCACAAACAACCGACCAACGACGGACAGAGTGACTCCAAATAACCCCATCTCTAACTTCGTTTGCTGGGGTACAATAAGTGCCATAAAATATAACAAGCCTACAGAATATACAAATTAGCGTTACCTTGTGCACATAGTATAATAAACATATACCATAGTCCTATATACTAATACAAAGCACAGTCAATTGATTAAAACTATTGTAAAGGTGTTCAATGTATCTTCAGGCTTTTGCTTTGCTTAAATATGTAACTCAGAACAAGATGCGGTCAAACCTGTGAACAAGGGCCACCCTTTGGAAAGAGATAACATGGCCTATATTAACATGTGGCCTTTATTCAGAGGTCATTTTGCTCTAATTTTTAAAAAAGAATTGCCTATATTCACAGAGCGGTCTTTATTTGGAGGTGGCTGCTAACCCAGGTTTTACTGTACAAACAAAATGTTCAAGAAAGATACAAACCAGTTTCAGATTTAGTTTCAAGTTTTGTGGTAGAACTACCAACTACAGCAGGGTAAACAATCAGATGTGGTGCATCTTCAGCTACACGACATAACAAATCGGATATACTTTGTCTCACATAAGCTTCAGGATGACTGAGTCTAGAGAAGAGTTGTGGTATGATACCCTTCCATGGAGCAGTGGGGGTCACTGCAAGACCATTTTCTAGTACACCACGTAGCTCCCATGCGTGTTTAACAAGAAGTCTCAACAAACGTAATGTACTTATTACATTACAGTCCTCTGAGTTTTCCTCCTTCAATGCATCATTCTGCAAAACATGTAACATGAATATATGACAATATTATGCGACAAGAAGTGTTTGTGAAACAGGGATGCTCCCAAAAGGCCTACTGGATAGTATAGCCTTGACTTTGACCTTTGATCTACTAACCTCAAAATCAAGAGAGGTCATCTACATGTGATGACCAACCTTCAAACTAAATCTGAGGAGCTTAGGTTAAATACTTCTCTAGTAATAGCCCAGACAAGGTTATACAGATGGACAGACTGACATGTGCAAAGTAATAAACCCCCTTTTCTTTGAAAGGGGGCATAATAAATAGGTACTGTTGTATACATTTGTGATAAAAA
Source organism: Lutraria lutraria (assembly GCA_964023205.1). Classification (NCBI taxonomy): domain Eukaryota; kingdom Metazoa; phylum Mollusca; class Bivalvia; order Venerida; family Mactridae; genus Lutraria; species Lutraria lutraria. The sequence continues at coordinate 28,357,707 of OZ026836.1, forward strand.
GTTAACAATTGGTTTAGTTAAATATTGTTTTCATTTCTTTTCTGTAAAGGTATTATAACAAATCCATAAGAATATGCTAAAACAGTGTATAGAACTGTACAAATGGCTGTTAACTCAAACTAATGCTTAAATATGAAAGGCTACTTACACCACCATTGAGTTTTAGAAACTTGAAGTATGAGCTGGCTGAGAGCTGATAATAATGATATATTCTGTGTACAACACCCTGCCATACTTCCAATAGTCTGTCCGCTGTGTTATCTCCCATAGACTGTATACTGGTACATGTAGCTAACAGTTGACGACGAGTTGTCTCAGTACCATCATCATACTGACTCTGTAAATAAATATACATCTAGTGTAAATGACTGAATAAAAACACTCAAATTCTTAGCAATATCAACATAAAAGAAAACACAGATGAAGACTTCATGATACTCTGTTTAAAATTATTTTGTGACACATATTACATTTTGTAACAAAATTATGCACTGAACTAGCCAAAATATATTCTTTAATATTCAAGTGCACTTAAATGAATTGCAGAAAAATTATGTCATGTATATCTACCTTCAAACTGATCATGTTATAAAATTCTATTGAAATTTAAAAAGCTTGATAAAATAGTCTACCAACAAAATTTTTGCGACATTTTAGGTGACCAACAGTGAGCAGACTTTAGTATCTAAATATTATAGTGAGGGTATGATGGTAACATTAATGACATATTTATCTGGGGATTTAATGCAGTTTTTCAACAATTTCAACAAGTCCAGTGCACTATCTACTTGACCACAGCCTGTTAATGATGTAAAACCACTCAATAGCAACATAATCAGAAGCACAAACCTGATCTTGATCACTAATATCTTCTTCACTAGTCATACCAGAATGTATCTGTCCAAGAATATTCATCACAGCTTCTTTCTCATCTGGACTTACAGACTGAATGTAAATAACCAAGTTTTCAACATACTGATGTACTCAAATGATCAAATCATGATGATTAACATATCAATTTACTATATACAAGTATATATCAACAAATAATGACTTGATGCAAAAAAAGTCCAATAAACGCGTATGCCCCCAGTGGCATGCTTGTGAAGCAAAAGCCATTTGAACAAGGTCAATATCAAACTGGGTGTTTAATAATTATGGGTGGATTGAGAATGGTCATAAGCAACAACTGTATATGTATCAAAGTGTTCTAGTAAGTGGTGTTGGTGCTAGACGAAAAGGTAAAATCTCCTTAACCTCCTTACCTAGTTTACAATAATTTTAAGTCCAAGTTAAGTCAACGTCAAGGTGAGGTTGGATGTGTTGGTGCTAGACAAAACGGTAAAATCTTTTTAAACTCGTATGGATGGACGGACAGGACAATCAATATATGCCCTTATATCATAGATGCCTGGAGCTTAAAAATTAAGCAAACCTAATACATTAGTATTTCTAGAAGATTAATTATGCAAAGCAACATACACCTTTGTCTTCAAGAGGGGGCATAATAAGTAATGCCTAAGTGATGCAACTAACTACTATGATTAAAAATTCAATATCATAGTAATTATGTATCTTACCGGTGGAAGCAATGAAAATATCTGTGTCTTTTCTTCAGGAAATAACTGAACACTACCATGGCTAGCATTGTCTACAGCCTTCCTTCCCCATTTGTAACACCAGTTGGCAAATGTGTACCATGATTTAGGTAGATCCTCACACTGTATTGTACTCAAATGAAGAAGTCTACCAATGATTTGTTCTGTGTCTGTCAGTATGGGATTATCTCCAATCTTAAGATCTATAAAACAAATACCACTATTACATTTTCAATACAAGATAAACCATTAATGCAAAGACATAAAGAATCTAATCATTGCTTATTTGCACTTAAAAGCTAAAACATCAGTTTATCATGTATCAATGAAACACAAAATGGCAGATTGACAACAATATTAATGTATTGGCAGTGTAAAATGTCAATAGCACTATGTTTACAAATATGACTTACAAGTCAAAAAAAGTTCTATATGTTAAATAAATGTCAAAATGCAAGTAAAGTGGATTTTCAATTTAATGCCTTGATAAAAACTAAGTACATCTGAAGAAGAACTAACCAGGCATGGTACTGTTAGTTAGAGTATGATTCAATGAAGCAGATTTTTCCTCTATCTCTAATAACTGTTGAACTTTCTGGGAGATGAAATTTACACCATCCCCCTGACCAACTTTGGCTGCTAAACTTGACAGGAACTTGTGATCAACCTAAATATAAAATCATTTGTTATCAGATATACATATACATCAAGTTTGTTCCAAAGCTGCAATATTGCATTTGTAATGAGTGATAATTAATTTCAAATTAAGGCCTGGGATCTTGCAAAAGACTTATTTTATTAAATATTTCATCAGACTTAACAACATTTTCAACATTATTTCAGTTCCATTGTGGCGGGCAGTTTAAATTCTAACCAGCTTCACTGCACTTCATTTAGGCCTTAACAAGTTCTAACCACATTCTATCCACAAGCTACTGCCCAAGTTGCTTCACATAATTCAGAGGTGGAGGAAAATTTAACATAGTATGTAATATCTTCAATCAAATTTTTTCAGACAGTGTGAGCCTCCCCCGGGTACAAACACACAACATTCTTGATCAGTAGACCAACACTTTCACCACTGACCTAACTAGGCGGGGCTGGCCTTAAGAGACTCATTATAACAAGCATTTGTCAAAGACTATCAAGAGGCCAATAATTAATGATGTAAAAATAATAAAATTACAATTATCAGTCCTTCATTTTCAAGCCTTATGAAAGGCACAATGAATGATAATTTCTAACCTACCTGTAGCCATTTAACTAATGTGAGCAATGAGCGAGAACTCAGTTCACTACAAATATCCAGTTTATTATCATCTATGCTTAGATCTATCAAAGAGTTACACAACACAGACATTGCTTCATGTTGATCACTGATACAATGTAATAACTTGGCCGATTCCCTTCCGATCCTTAAAATGTTCTGTTTTTTCAAGCCATTCACAGAATAAAGGTCTTTCAATCCAGCTTGAAGTGAGACTGGTTTGTTTCCATTTAACAAATTTGTGCTCAAATCAAGTAACAATCTTTCAGCCAGAGTGTAGTTATGTTGCTTTCTAGCCAGGGAAGCAGTAGCTAGGAGTAATTTATACAATTGATCTTTCAATTCTAAAAATAGAACAAGACACAGAAATTAGTTTAGCAAACATCACATTAGGTTACACTTATGTTATCATATTATCACATACAATAGGGTTTTGACTATGAAATATTAAACAGAGTATGGTCTCAAAAATGGGCGTAATAACACAAAATAAAAATAACATGCATTAGTAAAACTGCACATTCAAGGTAGTGCTAAAACTCCAAACAATACAACATTTTGAAACTAGAAATGTGTCCATAGGACATAAATGCCCTGCTAAGTAATGTTGGACACAATTAAATAAATCCTAATCTGTCCAGGAATGGATCAATTACTTTGCACCAAGCCATACCTGTATTAGAAGTAATCATATTTTGATGATTGACAACTCTTATAGCTTGTAGAAATGTGTGAATTTCATGATCAGCTTCATTCAAAGGCATTCTCTCACTCAGAGGCAACAAAGGAATCTGCAACAAAAAGGATTTTCATTTGTAACTAACACCTTTAAAGACAGGATATTAAATAAAACATACTGTATAATTAACATCAGTTACACTAGATTGTTTCTGTCTCTCTAATGGAATTTTAAAAATATTAGTAACACAAGTTTGTTTCAAATTAAATTCAAACCATATAAAATCAGATATTAAAAGTAAAAACAAATAAGTTCCAGTCACCTTTCCAGATGAAGCATCATTGATATGTGACTTCAGAACAGATGCTGATGTAAGCAAGGCCAATATATCAGGTGAAGCCAAGACAGGCCAATCCATAGCCTGTAACCTTAATACAGACTTAAATCCTTCCATTGAATCCTTCAAATGACCCATGATATCTGACCTGAATAATAAATGGAAAGGATTAAATGATAAACAAGATGTGTTTTTGAAGCACAATGCCCCCTCCGGGTGACATTTGACCTACTGACCTTAAAATGCATAGGTCCTGTAGAGGTTGTCATGAGGAACCAACATATGAAGTTTGATGACTGTAGGTGGAATCATTTTGATTTCATAGGCAAGGTTAAAGTTTGGTACAAACAGACAGACAAATGGACAGACAGGTCTAATACACCCTGTTCTATCAATACGGAGGCATAAAAATATACACTGTACAACAAAATTAGATCATCTGACTTCACTATTGATCTTTAAAGAAGGAAGTTTTTTACTGCAATAAACTTATTTTCACAGAACTTTAAAAAAATGCTTAATGTAAGATGTCAATCAAAAGTCAGTCTATGAATAATAGAGTACAATGATATACAAAAAGATAAACATACTTGTGATTATTGACAGAATGTTCATTAATTATTGAAGTAGCTTTCAGTAAATTGCTGTGGGCCCGACACTCCCTGTCAGTAAGTCCCCACTTGGTAAGGTCAGCAAGGCCAGGAATAAGATCTAGCTGTTCTTCTACAGTACTTGACACATTCTCACCATCAGCTGCCATTGATCTGAAAGTTCAGAATTCCATTAAAATTGATGCACATTCAAATACAAGAATCTTTGATCTAAAAGGTAGATAATAGAGTAAAATAGATTATGAATTTACACCTTAAGGTGTATACATGTATATCTATGTTACATTCATGTAAATAAATGTGATTCGTTACCTAAGGAACCACACATCAAGATTGAGCTGAGGTAAGTTCACGATGGATTCAGCTTGAAGTCTTGAGTATTCCTCATACCATTGTACAGCTGATTCCCAGTCTGTCAGTTGAACATAACAATCCAGGATCTGACAAAAAAAATAATCCAATGAAAAAATTAAGTCAAAGTGTAATGAAAAGAATTCCAGTAATAAACCCAAAACTCATTTAAAGCATATTAAAAACCTCTGAAACACCTGTTTAAAAAAATGCAACCTAAACCACTCAAAACATTCGCAATCTACTTGAATAAAACACAAGTCAATATAATCTGACATGGTGAAAATGTTAGTATTTATTCAGTGAACACATACCTCATTGGCTATGTTAACCTTGGATATGGCATCCCCTGGTAGACGTGAAGTATCCCCACTAAGTTTGCCAAGAATACCAACTTTGATATCTTCAACATCGACCATGTCATCTTCAGTTTTATCTGACTGTTGCAATGTTTTCATCACAGATCTGTATTCGTCTACAGCATCTTCATACCTACATAGGAAATGTCATTAATTTTGTGTACATAGCATTTGCTAAGTAAAATTTAATTTCCCACCCTTCAGATAAAAGCACAAAAGACACATTACTTGAAAACAAAGAATTTGAATCACATATACAAACTAGAAATGTGTCCATAGGACACGGATGCCCCCGCCATTTCACACTGGACACAGAAATTAGTGTTGTGTGGCAAATATGTGAATACAACATAGAGCAGGTTGCTCGTGAATGGTGCCTATAGTGGGAGGTAAAGATCACCTAAGGGTGGTAAACACACAACTACATGTACATTCACTATTTCAATGTAAGGAATGAACATAAATATGTAAGTGTCCACTGTGACCTTGACCTTTGAGTAAGCGACACAGTTTTTGGGCATGACACGTCATCTTAATATGATGAACATTTGTGCCAATTTATTCCAAAATCCAATCATGCATGACAAACTTATAAGCCGGACACAAACATACACTTTCACTATATCCATAATAATATGCACAAGCGTTTAATGTCCACTGTGACCTTGACCTTTTCATGCTTTTCATGGCGGGGGCATAATAAAACAGACAAATAAGTAGCAAATTTGTTCAGTCTAAATGTCTGCCAAAGTAGGAGTTCTTTTCACAAAATATCTATTAGAGCAAACTGAAATCTAATCAGATCACAGGAAGTGGCATTATTTATATTCTTGAAAGAAAGTTTTACTGGAGTAAAAAGAATGCCACATGATTCATATAACCACTTATACTTTACATGATTCATATAACCACACATACTTTACATGATTCATATAACCACTTATACTTTACATGATTCATATAACCACACATACTTTACATGATTCATATAACCACTTATACTTTACATGATTCATATAACCACACATACTTTACATGATTCATATAACCACTTATACTTTACATGATTCATATAACCACACATACTTTACATGATTCATATAACCACTTATACTTTACATGATTCATATAACCACACATACTTTACATGATTCACGTAAGCACACATACCTTCCAGAAGCTTTGTCAGCGGAAGCTTTCATCCATGTAAATTTTCTACCAATAACATCTTTACACCAAGCATAGAGACCTTGTACAGCATCAGAATCTCCAAGTTGACACAGGGCAAGACTTAAATACTGTAGAACAGTCTCAAACTGGGAGCCCTTTAACAAACACAGATATAATAAATTAGTAGTGAAACCTCACTTTAGTATCATTATAAACTATAATGACTTTTACAGTCAAAGGTTGTTTTTCACTGTAATGATGAAGAATGTAATATGAACAACACAAAGGTAATTGTAATCAACAAGGCTGAGTTGATATTCCAACTAAAAAGAATGAAAGAAATTTCATTACAGAGTGCATCATGATGTCACAAAATTTATGACATCACACATACCTACCTATGGCAACATAAATATGACACAAGATGAATTGTCTTTTACACATGTCTATCATGAAATGCAAAAGCTCTTCTTGTTTCCATATCTTTGCAAAACATGCATCAATCAAGGCCATTACAAAACTCACATGATACATAAACAACCATTATCTATGTTTAATAACTCAAAAGTTAAATTGTACCACACTGAATCATGAATATACTTAGTATCATATACAGCCACACTTACCTTAGTAAGTTCAGCATCTTTAAGCTCTTGCAGAATTTCTGAAGCATGTCTGATAACACAGGCATAGTTACCAAAATGTAGTGCAATCTTTAATACATAAATCCGTATACGAGCTAACCATTCCTGGCAGGTATTCTTGTTAGTACGGAAAAAGGTACGAACAGCCTAAAATTGATGAAAAGTAAACATCAGACACGCAGATGAGGGATCACTTTAAATATTATCAAACTATGACATAAAGTGTCCGTACAGATAAATATAATATATTAACAAAATATTTCCTTGATTCTATACTTGTAATAAGAACACAATATATTCAAAATGGAACCATGAAAATCCACTTGTAAGTACAGTGAAAACCTGTGTTAGAAGCTACCTGTGAATAAAGGTCACTCTGTGAATAATGGACATCCTTTAAACACCATCATTGATTGTTTAGAGCAAACTGACCTCCAAATAAAGGTCACCTGTCATTAATGGCATTTTATGTCTTTCCCAGGGGTGGCCTTTGTTCACAACTGTCGTAGCTAGCTTTAACTATGTAAAGGTTGAAACCTTCCACTTATACCGGGAATATAAATATTTCATAATTTGATAGAATCGAGTCCTAGAAATCACCAATTTGGTCATAGCTGCAGATATATCTAATTAATCATGACTTCACATAAAACAGGAAACATTTTACCAAGAACACATAGCAAATCATTAATTGAAGCTGACAAATTTGGAAAACTTACATCAAGAGACATAGCAAAACTTACCTTTGGTATTGCAGGCATGGAGACAGCAGCTCCTTCATATGCATTATACAGTTGTTTCTCTAACTGTTCCATAAACTGTAGTAAAAGTTTGACTCTCGTAGCATTGTCTTCTCCATCAGATTTCTTACCTACCAAGTAAAATCAGAATGTGTGAACTTAATACTTCACATAATCTTTGAGAATCAACATATGTTTAAATTAAATCAAACAAATGATTGCCATAGCTCCACCAAATAGGCATGAATCATTAAATAAAAATGACGACTGGGTCTAATTTCAAATTAGAACAAGAAGAAACACTGATGCCCTCTAAAGGCCAACTGGATAGTAAGACCTTGACCTATTGAACTTAAAATCAATAGAGGTAATCTACATGTGACGACTTGCCTCCTAACCAAATCTGTGGAGTTTAGGCCAAATCGTTATCTAGTTATTGGTCGGACAAAGTTTGGTTACAAACGGACCGACCGACCAATGGACCAACTGACATGTGTGAAGCAATATACCGCCTTTTCTTCAAAAAGGGGCATAATTAGGTTGAACATTTCTCTGCTCTCCTTTCACTTACTTCTTTTCCCATCACTGAAGTTATTACTATGTCCGTTTTCTGCTTCTAATGCTAATGACTTGAGTACAGCTTCTATTGATGTAAATGTATCCTGTGGTTTACCAAGAGGAGTCTTCAATCTTGTCAGAATACAGAACTGTGCTGCCTCCCATGTTGCCCAGAACCATTGTACGGACACATTCTTTGATATCTTCAATAAATCATTCAGCATTCAGTGAGTTAACATATTTACAAAATGGAAATATTTTAACACTGAAATAACACTTACGCCAATAACAACAAGCCATTTAATAAAACAGTCTTAACTATTAACACTTGACTATAGGAGATGGACAAATATCCAGAACAGTAAACAAAACCAGATAATTCTAACTATGTACAAGTTGATAAGCAAATAGCATATAGTGATGATATAAAATGATAATGGTATAAAATAGAATGAAAAAAATATTATCAAAGAAACTTTATTCACTGACATACTTACATAATTTTGCATGATAAGCCCATCAGCTGATTTACAATCTGGTTTACTGCTCACCCTTTGTGCAGACAGATACATAGACTCTAACCAAGGCAAGGAACCAGTGTGTCTGTAAAAAAAACAAGAAGTGTTTTCCAAGCCTAATGCGCAAAATTATTATCTCAAAATGGAGCAGACAATTTTGGAAACATTTATACTTATTTTAGGTTCCCATGATAGAAAATAATTTACCTTGAGACTTTCAGTAATAATGACATTCGACTGAATTATTTTCCCTTTAGATTTGCATTAAAGTCAATGGGAGTAGGCCATTTATCAAGTATTACAGAAAAAAGAACAGTAGGTATTAGGCTTTGAATACCTTAACCGACAATTATAGTCCACCAATGTAGATATTTAATAATTACAGCTAATATAATATCAGATATTTCAATAAATAAGTGAACTAAAACTTACTTGACATGATTATTATGTAACAAGTATCCCATCACTTGTCTAAAATTGTGAGAATGAAATGAACCAAGGGGTGGTTTATTGGTGTACGACCTACACACTTGCCACATGGCTGGTAAACCAACTGTAGTATCATTGTAAACAATCAACACATCTTCATCCAACATGTACAAACCGTTTTCTTTACTGAAATTTAGCAATTGAATTGGCTTTAATTCTCTGCATCAGAAGGATTAAGTCACTAAATGGGAATGGAAATAGAATATAATAATACAAACATAAAATTTAATTGTAACCTTCATTTTATGACCAATACTTCTGTATAAGCAGAAAAATATTGCTAATATGTGTATACAGTCCAACCTGTCTTAAGCAGCCAGTCAAGGGAAATGACCAAATTGGCTGCTTAAGGCAGGTGACCACTTAACAGAGGTGTAGAATATCAGTACCATTTTTCACAAATTTTTGTTTTATTAATACAGCTGTAGTGCTATACACTATGATTACCCAGTAAATATAATAATCAGTACATGTATCAATATTTAGTACAGAAAAATACAAAAGGAATAGAAATTAAAAATTTATGTATTACATGTACTATTTATTTTAGTTACCATCCAATAATTAATTTATAATTATAATAAACAGTATTTTCCTCTACATTTTCCGTAAGATACGTACATACGTCTCCATACTTTTTAATACCGGACAGTCGGACCGTAGAGCGGGCGTTTATTCATTATTATTATAATTAGTTTTATTTGGCGATGTTTCGACCTTATCATTTAACATTGACAAAGCGAAAGTAGATTTTCGGAAAGTCGTTTGGTCATCAGGTAGATTTAAAACAACTGTGGCATGTATTTGAGTGAAGACATATTTGTCAATTATTTGTTTCTGAACAACTGCTTTTGAATTAGTAAGTGATGAGTATTTGCATGTTGAATTTCCATTTCGGTTTACGATCATCTCAAGTTATAATGTCCCTTAATTCATTGATTACAACAATAGGTGTTATTTTCTTTTGTTGAAGTGCCTTAGATTTAATTGCATTGACGACAAACTTCTCAACACCTCACCTTTTTGATAATTACAGCATAATTTGCACGTTGCTTGCATCAAAACACCTACCTAATTAAATAGAACTGTGGTAAACACGTCGTGTGTTGCATAGACGAAACATCGTATCTGATTGGATGCCGATATATAGCGGAGTGTGTCGTTAATCTCCGCTTAATTGTGGGTCAAAGGTTATCTAAATTTAGCGGTTTTTTGGTGACATAATGTGTATTTCAGCGATGTTTATATTGGAATTTCGCGCTTGGCTGGTGACCGTTTAATGCGGATTAAATATGGTTTTTGGGATGAAATTAACTGGCCGCTGGCCGGTGACCATTTAATGCGAATAAAATATGGTATTTGGGATGAAATTAACTGGCCGCTGGCCGCGTTTGCCAGGTGACCGTTTAATCCATGGTAAATATAGAATGAATTTTGTTGGGGGGAATGAAACTGGCCGTTTAAAGGAGGTGACCGCTGATTCCAGGTGACCGTAAGGCCAGGTTAGACTGTACTTCACTAAATGAAAACAGTTCTATTCCAACAATACTTTACAGTTCATATCAGATACCCTGGGAGAGGCTCACACTGTCCATGACAAATTTGACTGAAGATATTACATTCTATGTTAAATTGTCCTCCGCCTCTGAATAATGTGTGGTAGCTTGGTAGTAGCTTTTGGATAGAATGTGGTTAGTACTGGATAAGGCCTTAAGGAAATCCAGGGAAGCTGGTAAGGATAGCTACCCGCCATGATATGACTGAAATAATGTTGAAAATGGCATTAAATCTGATGAAATAAATAAATAATATCAGATAAAATGGGGAGCATTTAAATCATTTGTAATGCAAGTATTAATCAAATACCAACCTTGAAACAACATTGATAGGAAGGAGACACAGAACAGAGAAGTAGTTTTCACATAGCTTGGAGCTGCCTTCTGTAATTCTATATATGCACAACTTAACACACCTGTCAATAAAATATCATTACATTAAAAAAAATCAAACGATCTCACATGATAAGCACTGAAAACATTATAATTGAACCCTGGTAATTTTAAGCAAAAAGACAATCTAGAAACAAAGATGTTTCAAATATTGAAGATTATTTCAATAAAAATAATCAAGTTTATTTTGTTAACCAATTACTTCGATGCCCAGATTTGTTTACTATATTTTACAGTAAGGGATGGAATCTGAGGTAATCCAAATGATAGGGTGATCACATAAATTGTGACTCTGAAATTTCATGACCTAAGGGAACCAGCATATATATGTAGTGGGTTCATATGGGAACCAATGCTTATTCTTCACTTCCTTTCCAAAGTTTTCGTCTGCAGTACAACTACACAGCATGTTGTTATCAGTTGGTTTATTATAAAATAAGCACATATTTAACCCAGAATACAACTTTAAACACTTTATACTTTTGCTTTGGCTAAACTTCTGTAATTATCACTTTAATATGAAACCCCTTCATACTGATATACTTCAAACAGACAATCTATAAATCTGCAATGACCCACCTCCATGGACAAGTGATTAAGGTCGCTGACTTCAAATCACCGTAACCTCTTACTGATACGAGTCATGGGTTTGAGCCCAGCTTACGACCATGTCTCTTTATGTGAGAAAGTAGGCAGTTGTTATGTAGGATGGCAGTCTAGTATTGGTTCTTCCCAGGAACAATGGATAGGCGAACTGTCCGCCTCATCTGACTCTGACTGTTAAAAAGGGGTGTAAAACTCGAAATAAACAAACAAATAATAAATTTGCAAAGTATTAATTAGCCACTTACCCTCTAACAATGTATCTTGGATACGACTTTGGATCTTTGAACAAGCTAACTAGACAAGACTGTACAGCTGAAGCCACTTCTTCTTCCTGATCATATCCTACATGGTACAAAGCTTGAACCAAGGTGAGAAACTGACGAGTAGTGTATACATGTTGACTGGACTTCAAGCTTGTAATTATCTCAGACACCCACTTTAGTGAAAGCAATCTGTAGAAATAAATAAAGTTAACCATTGCAACAAAATAGTTCAGATTTTATCATTCGAACAACAAATTAATGGTTACTTTTAATATCCAATAAAGTTGATTATACCCGATCATCTTGTTTAGATATGATTTTGTTAACAATTAATAGATGTTACGACAATAGAAGAGTGTAGTGGAACACAAACAACCAGTAGTTTTTTCCAATTGATTGTTTCAAACTAGTTTTGACTAAAACATTAGTTTTCATCAGGGATTAATAGATGAAAAAAAAAAATAATAAGGAGAGTCAAACTGTCTGAAAATTAATATCAATGTTCAATTTTATGCAACTATTCTTATTGTCTATCAAAATAATCATTTTGGCTGCTGGCACTTACTTGCAATCATATGATGAATATGAATGAGTAAACAAATCAGCCAACAATTTGAGAAGTCTAGTAAAGTTAGCACTTGTTGTAGGATTGACATTTGCCAGTAAGGCTCCTTCTAGAGGAGTATTCTGAGTAAATAGGGAACTGGTGGATATGAAATTGCCATGTCTGAAAAATAAATGGTTTGATATATATGATAACATTCATGATTTCATTTATATTTGATAGCAAGCTAGATACAAAGATTCAAAATAGCAAATACTAAAATAACTACATAGAATTTAGAAGTGTGACACACAAATGAAAATATAAATAATGTATAACATCCCTCTTTAAACACAGGACTTTTATGCAAACTCATCTATCATCAATTTAGGATAGGTATCATATAATCTTGCCTTGTTAGCACGAGTTAGCATCTAGTAATGATATCTTTAAAAAAAGTTATTTTCTCCATGAAAAATGGTTTAGGAGTTAATTAACTTTCTTGAACTCTGTCTCAAAAAGTTAGAAAAGAACCTATTGAATTATGTATACACATCACAGCCAGTGCTCTGGTATAGCTTGACCATGTGATTTAAGCCGTAATAAAATTATTCAGAATAATCCACTAAGTCAAATAAGGATATGGATATTCTGAACAAATCTGACTGAAACCCATTGATAAGATAAATTTAACATGCTCAAGTGATACATATAGCCAGTTGATTTAGTGTATTCTTCTGTCACGGCTCAAAACACATGGTCGAGCTATAGATCAATGTATCAACATTGTTATCCAGTAATGACTTAAAGTAATGAATAATACTGACCTTGTAGCATGCAAATACAATGACTGTAAGATAGCATACTGTAAAGCTGGATACTGTACACTGACAGATGGACGCATCACATCTAAGTGCTTACAATATAAATCAAACAAGCTTGGAGACAATGCCCACATCTAGAAAATAAATACATTTTAATATTAGTGTAATATTCAACAAAAACTGTAATCAAATAACAGGCAAAAGACATTTTACTAATATTTTATTACACCAATAAGAGTGTTTAAGACAAAAGAATAAAAATAAAATGTACTTCAACTTTTTTAAAAAAAAGTTTACTTACACCAATAAGGTTGTTTTTTGTATTTCCAATCTCACCAAGTACACACAGACAGAATATACATGTGATCTCAGATTCTCTTTTAGTATATACAACATTACAGTAGGGATTGTTTGGAACAAGATCCAGAAGATTATCATCTCCACTACTCTCCAGTAAAATGTTGAATCCACATTGTATGTCTCCTAGTAAATGTCTACAATACAAGCGAGATTATTACATAATTATGAATTAGTAAATAAATAATAAATTATGGATTGGTGAGGTCCAGGCTTGATAGCAACATTTATATGAAAATCACCAACAGAACAATTTAACCACACAGTATATTGGTTTACAGTAGGACATGATTGATGCAAAAAAATGTATGAACACAGAGAAAACATGAATCTAATACCATGAATTAATACTTCTTTAATTTTAGTCACATGGATTAAACATTATGCGCAAAAAGAATTTTTTTAAATCAATTATAATGAATTTTGAAGTAGAATCATGCTACGGTAAGAATGAAGTTGTACTGAGGTGAATGTTTTGATATTTACCTGTATGTCTCCTCTAACAATGGAATACTCTTAAGACTGAGCAGATTCTGGTAAACTTTGGTTAGTTCCTTCAACACCTGAAGTATTAATTATATTCACATACACCATGCCAGTATAAGGAAGTTATGTTAAATAAGAAATACATATCAAAAAGGAATTTACTAAAGTAAATATTCAGAATTAGAAATGTGCCCATAGAACACAGATGCCGTAACTATATTGATCTAGTTGTGTAACACAAGATTTTCATACTTGTAATACCAAAATACAATTTCAAGGGCAGCTAAACCCTTCAGACACAACTTCATGTGCTAAGAGGGCACAACAAATAATCAGAAAAATAATTTGTAAAAGCATTCTTTTACCTCAGGTGATCCAGATTTAATACACTGATGTAGTAAAGACTCTGGCTGCAGAACATTAGTTAACCACTGTACTGGTAATTTTGTCCCATACAACTCAATAACCTACAATAAGGAAATATTTGTAAACCTGTAATACCATGCAAGAGTAAAAAGCAAATATATGTTGTTTTTCATAAACAGCCATTCTGGTGCTTCCCTTTAATTTTAAATTATGATTTATTAGTCATCAAAATAGTATGAGCAGTTACATCGTATTTTAATAGTCATGTGCATATACATTTGTTTTAAAACATATAAAAAACAAAATGCTAAATGGTAAAGATACTTTAATAAGCACACCATATTTTGTGACTTAAACTGTCAAAGACAACTAAAAATGAACAAGATAATTTTAAAAGATGACATTTCAAAGACTGGCATTCACAGCATGGCATACCAAAGGAATACTGAAGACAATTCAATATTTAATGCAAAGAAAACTAAACCCAAGAAACTGTACAATTGGTTTGAAATAAGAGTGTCTGGTTTCACAGGATGAAAATATGGTTCACCACTTTAATCCAATAGGTAACGAAAATGTTTTTATCAACGTAGTCAATAAAATGAAAATTATACCTTTGCTACAAGTTTCATTGTCAAAATGCAATATCTGTTTCTCACTTTATGTGTAGGGAAAATTACTGTAGATAAATAACTCAACAAAGTATCCTGACATGACATTGCATCTTGCCTCAAGCAGTTCAACAACAGAAATATGCACTCATTGGCTGAAAATGAATGAATAAGAACAATAATAAAACAAATGAAGATAGAAAAACTTTGATTCAATGCATGGCTAGGTACAAAAATACATTTTCATACTTCCATTCAAATCATAAATATATGAAGTTGGTATCACAAAAATAGACAAAATAAGAGTCTTCACGCTAACCCACTAGCCCACAGCCCGGGGCTAGTAAATTTCTGTTCGGGCTAGTGAACTTTCTCAAAATTGTGTAATCGGACTAGTGGTAATTGTCTATTTTCATTAGTCCACTAATAGTTTGGGCTAGTGCTTTAAAAAATTAGTTCGAACACTGTATCCACCTGTGAAGTTTCACATTGCTACCTCCAAGTTTCTGAGTTATGAGCTACATTAAAGATTTTCCGCAGATGACAATGCAGATGTCGTAATGATCACAATAGCTGGACTTTTTCTTCAAAAACAGCTGAGCTAATAATACTGTAAGCCAAACAATGCAGATATCAAAATCAAAAGAAAATTATTAATGTTACACTCACCTGTGACAACAACAAACTCAGAGAAGTAACATCTCATAGATGTATCAATTGCAAGAACAGTTTTGTCAAAAACCTGCAATATAAATTTATATTACACTTCTGTTATATAAACATACATATAGACCGATACTAACAGATAAAAGCAGAGAGGTGAAACAAAGTTACATAATCAAGTTCTAGGATTTTTAACTGTAGGACAAATTAGGAAAATTGCAGACAAATGCAGAGCTCGGTATTTACTTCAGAAACTATTACCATCAACCCTTAACCAGCTGTAATTTCCTGAATGGATTTGTCTAATTTCTATTTTGAAACAGTCCATTATCAGTATAAGGGATAACACAATGATAATTTAGAAGTTAGTCTCTCAATTTCCTGAGTGGATTTGTCCAATTTCCATTTTGAAACAGTCCATTATTAGTATAAGGGATATTGCCATGAGAAGTTAAAATTAGTCACCCAACAGTGAAGAGGCTGGTCAGACAGCATGGATCTGTAGACTGGTCAGGATCTATTCTGGTGACAAAAACTTAGCAGTTTCTGTTCCAGCATTGTAAGGGTTAAATGAAAATTGAGCAGCAGTTGCTTACAACTGATGTGTGTACCAGAAATTCATTACACTACACTATCATTTCCAATCACTATACATTTGTTTAAATCATATATACAGATTACATGAACTTCAAATTAAGTTTTACAAATTAATGAAAAAAAAAGAATAAGGTTCACCTCCAAAAAATAAGGCATAGTCATGAGACGAGATTTGTTCGGATCAAAATCTTCCCCTAGACTTTTTATAACTGTAGAGAAAACTTTGAGAAGAGAGCCTATCTTAATAACTTCATCTGGTGTTACAGTTAACAGCTTTGAATGTCCATCTTGCATTAAAACATTCAGATCCTGAAAATAAACATCATGTAAATCAAGGTTTCAATGTCATAAAAGCTTGCTTTAAAGTAAATATTCTGTTCTATATATGAAGAATATTTATGTATAGAATGAATTTTATCATACAGAATATGCTAGACAAAACACAAAATTATCAATACTACAATTTTCAAAACATGTTAGAAATTGAATACGCAATATGTGTAATCAAGACAAACTTTGGCAACAAATAAGTGGCAGTTTGATAACAACAAACCTCAGCATATGCCTCCATGTCTTCAAGAAACTGTCCAAGTAGTTCCTGAGTAAATGACTGATCAGACACCCAGAATTTTTGAAAGGATATAAGAGCTTTAGATGTGAAATCAATCACACGGTCATGCTGCGATGAGTCAATATGCCAACCAACCAGTATATCAACTGTGTCCTGAAGTTAAGATAAACTGTTACATTTAATATATGAGCAGTACATTTGAATACAAGTTGACCTGCCTCCGTGGTCGAGTGGTTAAGGTCGCTAACTTCAAATCACTGTAACCTCTTACTTGGTACCGACCATGTCTCTTTATGCGAGAAAGTAGACAGCTGCTTACAGGGAATGGGAGTCTAATACTGGTTCATTCCATGTACACTGGTTAGGCGAACTGTCCGCCTCATATGACTCTTGACTGTTGAAAAGGGGCGTAAAACTCAAACAATTGAATACAAGTTAATATGTGACATCCAACATATTACACACCTATCATGGCTAACAAACACACTGTAAAACCATTCACTTACAAAATAACTTCAGTTTATAATACAGACAAGAATAATTCTTTCAAAATCTTTCACATTTCTTTATTGGTCATTCATTCATAACCTTATTATCTATCAATGGATTAATTTAGAAACACTATGTTAATAGTGTAATGAATAATGTACCCTGAAGTAATCCTGGAAGATGTGAGGATATACACTGGTAACTTGTAGAATCACAGATACAATAGACATCAGTAATTCTGGTGTATCAGCATTCTCCAGCAGACTCTGTAGATTGTTCAGGACCAACTGAAGTCAAGATGATAAAATATAGAAATGCATGTCAGGAGATTAATAATTAGAAATATTTTTTATGCCCCTGGCATCAAGTGATTGCCTTGTCTGCCTGTCTATCTGTCTAAGGTTAAGTCAAGCTGCCACCTGAGGGTATATGTGTATACTGCATGCAGCTTCTTGGCAAGTTCTTGCTAAATCATTAATCACTTAACTTACTAAAATCTAGACTAAATTCTGCTTTGCAATCTTAAAAACGTTTTGATTAATTTTGTAATCTGTCTTATTTACTAGAAATTAAGTTTCATAAAATATTCAAAATTTATTATATTCATAATACTGAAATATAAACCCGTAAAAATACACTTTAACAAAAAACCACTTACAGGAACAAACTCTACAAGTAATTGTTTCTTTTCATCACATTTCATAGTCTGTAAAAGAGAAATATAAAAACTAAAGACAAAATGGTAACAAAACAGAGATTCTTTGTTAATAAATTCACAGGGCCTCCATGGTTAAGTAGTCATTGTCTCTAACTATTAATCTCTTGTCCATATGGAACCAAATTTCATGTAAAGAGTGACCAACTCACTTACGGAAGCTTAGTTGTTCTACCCAGGTGCATGCCTGGGGTCTTCCCACACCTTAAAAGCTGGGAAAGCCAGCGAAAAAAATAATACCAGTAGCATAAAATCCATATAATTCACATTAAAAATAGTAAAATAACATAGAATTACACAAATCCTAGCCAGTGTGCTAGAATTCTAATCATGGAAAGATTTGTTATGGATTAATTAGAAATAGTGAAAAGAATGTAATAATGAAATCAAATGTATAAATGTTTGTCAAACAACTGGTGAGAGTAAGTGCCTAGAAATATAATATTATCAATATACCTCTAACAGAGATTGCAGAAAAAGTGATCGGACATCATCTTCCAAGACAGTATTAACCTGTCCAAACAACCAGTTAAAATATCTGAAACACAATGATAAACCAACATGATTCTCCATAGAATTAACATTATCAATGAAAAACTAAAGCATTCAATTTACAATAATAAATCCATGGGCTGAAGATACCTTTATTACCTAGACTTAGACAAAAAAAATCACAAAGAAATTAACTTTTCAAAATGCTCCTGTTTAGTTTCCACAACTATGGCCGAGTGGTTAGGGTGTGCACCTTCTGAGTGGGATAGGTTTAAACCCCAGTGGAGACTGATTAGAACTTATGCGGTTGGTTGGCAAGCCGCCAGCTAGTTAAATAATGGTTACTGTAGGCCCATCTCAGCCAGACGCCCAACAAAAAGAAGGGATTCAGGAGGTACTGCGCAAACAAAGAGAGGTGTCTCATAAGACAAGTTGACTGGCCCTTTCAATAGGAATGACACCATAATAAACAATAACCTTTACCTGATAGGCACATGGATAACTTTTAAATAGTTGTTTACCTGTGAGCATCTTGTGCCATCAAACTTCCTATTAATCCAATACAGTAGACAACTTCACTCTTCACATCCTTCATACCCCTGTTAGGTGTTAATATAGATAATGAAGTTTTTGTATAAGATCTATAACAAACCTTGTAGTCTGCCTAAAAAATCATATTCATCATTGTGTTGATAAATTGATCAGGGGTGTCAATAGAGCCAAATTAAAAATCCTGAAATCATACATGACCGACCATTTACCCAAACAAGAGGCCTTCAACCACATTGTTTCCATACTTAACTCAGTTTGAATTAAAGAAAACCATTCACAGCAGATTAAATTGACCATAAATTTGCCATTTCTTGAGATATTTTCATCAAACAATTTTTATTTTGCTCAGAAATTATAGCTCTTACAGGACAGATAAATCTGGAATTCCAGATTTATCCAGAATATTGTCACCCCTAATTGATATTTTTACAAAAGACAGGTCATGGCAGTATTTCTTATATGTCAGTCTTACTTCCATTTTTTGTGTAAATAATATAAATGTATCTCAGGATGATAATGGAATTTATCCAAAATGATACGTAGCTTAACTTTAAGGGCTAAGTTCAAGCATTTTGTAGTCATAACTAAATACATTGTATTTTAAACCTAGAGAATATCACCAATTGATCGACAAATTGAACTACAAACTGCTCTTAAAAAAGTGTCAACATAATTGGGATCACAACAAACGATATAAAAAACAATTTCATATGATATAATAAATCTGAATGCAGACTAAAAACAATCTGTTGAAACTATTTTCAGAAAATCTATAATTAGACTGATGTTCTATAATTAGAGGTGTCATCAAGTTACAATTATATATCAATTTATGCTTATGTAGTCACTTTAAATACTCCATTACACCATACATAGCGCATTGCAATATCACCACAGATAAATAAAAGATAAAAAAAACACAAATAAAATCCCAAGGTCAACGTAAAATTATCCAAAAATATGTGACTTTTTCTGAAAACACTTGCCTGTCATAAAATACATCTTTCAGAGTAGAGAAAACTTCTTCGCCATTTCTTGCAGCGTACTAAAGCAGATAAAACAAATAACTTCCACAGCGTATTGATTTACTGTTTTATGACAAAATGGTTAATTAGCAGCTTTTAAAACATTTTTAACACACACACACATGCCAAGGCAACAACACTTATTTTATTTGTGTAAAATAGTAGAGAACTTGACTAGATATATCATACAGACATACACTAAACTTTATCCAAACTGGAAAAGTGACTACAGATGAAAATTCTGACTTCCTTGACTAAGGTTTACTATAATAATTACAATTACCTTTGACCCCTCTGGTGAACGAAGATAATCAACCAGCTGCTTAGCTAGTGAAAGTCTTCTTTCAGGTATTAATTCCCTTAGAAGTCTTCTAGCAAGTTTGGCTAAACGAGATTCCTCAACAAACGGCTTACCAGAATCTAAAAGTACAAGAATTAATGTACCAACATGTAGATATAATAGATCAAAAATTAAATCCTACGAGAAAACAGTAAGTTATGCCTACCATTATTGTTATAAATTATTGATTTAAAACAACCCGCCTCCTACGTCGAGTGGTTATTAAGGTCGCTGACTTCAAATCAATGTATCCTCTCATTATCTAGGGTCGTGGCCAACCATGTCTCTTAATGTGAGGAAATAGGCAGTTCCTTACAGAGAACCGGCATCTAGCACTGGTTCTTCACAGGAACATTTGTTAGGTTAACTTCAACTACTGTCACTTTAGTACTAGGCAAAAAAGCAAAACAAAAAAATGTATGTCAAGAGTATAAAGGACAGTGTCCTTAACTTGTAATGCGTAACTTAAGCATTAGCATTACATTGATAATAAGGCTACTCATTAGACGACAAAAATTGAGGGTAAAAAATGACTCTTGGATGATAATAATTTGAAGAGTCAACTAAATTTCCTTTTTAGTCCAAGTAAATTTGACCCTTGTACAAAATCTTTGTTTATTTAGCTATTTTTGAATGTCATCCAATGCTTCAGAAATGAACATTAGGTTGTATATTTGGCTGTTTAAATTATCAAAAAGGCTCAGTAAGTGTTTGTATAACTACTATATATCCTCCGATACTCTATTCTGACGCACACCGATTACGACGCCATTTTTGTTTTGATCTCGTTTTCAATTTTGTACTATCGTGTGACGTCATCCCCGCGGAAATTTACAAGTAAACGTAACAGCGCTTTCTGCTGGGCGAAAATGTGGGGATTTAGCCATTTTTGATACTTTTTTAACAGATTTTGTAAACAAACACTGAAAACTATGTATTTTTCTTATTACTTAATTGTGAAAATGTTGAGGCAAAATATTTTTCTTGAAACAATGAAAAAATAAAGCGATCTGCTGGCGCATCCTCGCTCGTTATTTTTATAAAGTCACGTGATGGTCATATGACCTGTAATGTGATCCACAAATGAAATATTCACTGTCTAGAGATGTGTACTCGTTAGGTAACAAGGATCGCTCAAATTGCAGTTAACAAGAAACAGTGGGTCTTATAAATGCTGCAGAATAACTTAATTCTTGATTTCTCTTTATTTTTTTCACTTTTTTTTCTGTAACTAAAGGTCAGGTGCGAAATTATTCCACAACTTAAATGAGAGAGGTCAATATCATATCAAGTGTAAGGAGACTGGTGCCACCACAAGAAAAGCAGCTTCACATTTATGCATTTTTTTCTGCAAAAAATACCATTAATTATATTTGTTCATAAAATATTTTTGCTACACAATTTTTTTTATAAATTGTATCATACTGTTGCTAAATGAGTACTAAGTATTCACAGTGAAAATCAGGAGTTATTTATGTTTAGCTGTAGTTAAATATAGAAACCAATCAAATGCGTCGTTTCATTGTACTTTCATTCAGCCATTGTTGACAGTCGTCACTTATGAAACTATGAGTTCTGTAGTTGGAAAATGTATTTTATATATGTAAAAATGATGTAAAACGATAAATAAATGATCAAACTTTGCAATGCAAAGGTAATTTATTGCTTTATTTTTTACTTAGTTATCATAAATAATAATTTATTCTTAGGTGCGTCAGAACTGTGTACGCGAGGATACATTAACTGTTTATACTGTGCTTTTTCTAGCAAGTAGTGGTAGGACGAGTGACATCAAGGGCAGGATGAGTGGATTTTATATGTCACTCGTCCTGCAGGACGAGTGCCCCTCAAAAAAAATTTCATGCCTTTTTTTGTGCCTTTTTTCAATGCAAATGCTTACAGGAGGTGTGTATTGTTATATATTTTCAGTGTTTTTTTATTTTATGAAGCTTGTTGCATCCCAACCAATTTCTGATCTTTAGTGCCATGCCATAAAAGCATACCTTCAGCTCCATAATCAGCAATTACACCTGTCAGAAATAATCCAGTATCACAATGGAATGTGGGATTCCTTCGTTATCAGTTTAGCTATTTTTAGCAGTTAGGTATTCATGTGTGTATTTAAGTCATTGGCAAAAGTAACCAACAGAATTAGACTACTATCACTGACATTTTCTGCCACAGCAGTTCAGATGCAAAAAATATTCTTACCATTTTTCTTAACATCGTTCTCTTTGCGGTAAGAATTGGAGCTCACAGAACCCCTACTATCTCTACCTTCTTTACGGAATGGTTTGCTTGGACTTGATCTTCTGTCATCCTCTCTCCGCCCTCTCACCCCAGGGCTGGGTCGGATACCATTGACACCTTTGTATGGAGGTCTATCCCGAAATTCATACTTCTTGTCACCATTAAATTTATCACTTCTTGGCTTCTCTGATTTCGAATCTGCAGCAGACGTGGATTTCTGGCCTGCGCTTTCGACCATTTTCGTTGGCCTACTTGCGTTTTCGTTCAAGTTTGACGTGGAATTTCCATCACTCCTATCCTCAGTTTTCCCCTTCACGTCATTTTTGCTGTCGATCGATTTATCGCCTACACCATCAGACGCTTCATTCATTCCCAAGTCCTTTTCAAGTATTCATTTTGTGTGATTTTATTCAAGAATAAACAGAAAGTCTTGCATTTTCCAAGTTTTTCATTCGGAACTCCTTTGACCAAAATCCAGAAGTGGAACAACATCCGGTTTACTTATAAACGAAAAGGACATCTTTTCGCGGAAAGAGTAAACCTTACGTGTTTTTGCAATGTTAATAAGTTTAAACATAATCAGAAAATCTTGATATAATAACATAATAGTTATATTGTTCTGCAATTAACAGAAATATATATTCTAATAAATTTGATTTCATATAATCCCAAACAATTGTTCTAATCAAGGTATATCCGGGATACGACTATGAATATATTCTGGGGCTGGATACATATTACACATAGTTTAGGTCTTTGGTTGTAAGGAGTACATGGTTACATGCAATTATAAATCTAAACCTTTTTTTGTCCATCAAATATACGAATCCAAACATGAATTATGAAAACCATGGTCTAAAGTAAATATCAGTTGATGTAGTACCGCTATCGCAGATTTATATGGATATCATTGCGGCGTTTTAGCCAAAGGTATATTACGATAAATGCGACATTTGACACTTTTTACTAATCATTCTAGTTGATTCAGTATAAACTTTAACTGATACTTAGAATATCATAAATTTCATATGATAACATAAAAGAATCATATGGAACCGTTATATGGTGTACGTGTATGTCATATACGTCTGCTGGTGTATGTAGACTTAATTTCTTGTTCACGCATCATATAAGTTGGAATTTTTGTATACATGTATTTCGGAGCTCGAATTCCATCAGGTACCATACAAAAAGGTTGGCCAGCTTGCTTACGGTGAATGTCGATGGTCCTATCTAAGGTATGTCAATGTTCTTCACTTCTGTTAAAACTGGATACTCCAGTGGGAAAAACAAGATAAACAACTCCGTGTGTCATCTTGTATACGCCTTCTAGATTAGGGAACTTGGTCTTGGTTTGAGGTTATAAACATTGAGTTATCTATGTCTCTGGTAATACTTCGAGAACGGAATGGACATTTAGCTCAGAGACTGGTATCTATGTCTCAGGAAATATATGTTCAGATAAATCATGCTGTCAGACTTATGTAACAATAAATATTATCATTATTATCTGGTTACTATTAACGTAGAAACATTATAAGACAATATATGAGATTTGAGGGGGTCTTTTGTTTACTAGTATTTATCCATACTACACCAAGGACTTATATACAGTATATAAGGCCTTGACTACACTAATTGTTGTACCAAACTTTCTCTAAAAAATAGTCTACATATTATGTTAGATTTTTAAAAATATATTTTTATAAACTGAAAAGGCTATATTATAAAGATAGTTTTGTTGTTAAACATATAGAAAGCTCGCCCATATGGGACTTCCCAGTGGCGAGGGTAAATAAACTCAATATTCGAATTGTTGTATATTATTCTACGCTGGTTGATTCACTAAGCTGTTTTCCGGGAGATGATGTATGGTGACAAGCAGTAAAAAAAATGTTTAAGCTTTGATGATGAATGAGAACTTAATAGTGAATCACATTACTGGTTTATATGTTCTTAGTACGTCAGAAAATGACTTAAATAGTCCAAATAATATATTAGCGAATAATATGTTTCTGTTTGCTTCAGCAACTATGACGTCACACAATCTAGCACCATTGAACTCCGAAGGCAAGAGCCCAATTCTAAGGAAACAAATAAATAAAAAAGTGCTGCACTCTACAATTAGAATATTCAGTGATATAGTAAAAACATTCATTTTGATATTGTTTCCATAGATTCTACATAATTTTTTTGGAAGAAAAAATAATTTCTAGGAAAGAATACAAAAGATAATTGAACATATGAATTTGCGATTGTGTTAGCAAGTGAGATCACATATTGTTTTGATTTTGTTTTATCTTAGATTTGAAGATGCAAGCTTTAGACTGTTTCTGAAGCCTTGTTCCGTTGGAGATACACCCCCCCCCCCCCCCCCTCCTCTTGCACAAGAACGTACCTATCTTTTCAGCTAAAATATATCTGAATAATAAATAATAATGATAAATGTACTAGTATTTAATTGACATTGTCTTGGCTTTTGATAGCCCAGTATAAATGACTCGCAACGAATAGTCCAATCAATATCATGGTTTTGTAAATAAATATTTTGTTATTTAGTTTTATTTATTGTTTTTGTGAATTTTGTAAACTTGAATTGTTGAACACGTAAAATAAAATATTTTATATGAGAACAATTCCAAAATATTTGGAGCAATGATTCATTTTCTTCTGTGCAAAAATACATTTGTCAGATGGTATCAGATTTATTTTAAAAAGCAAAGGTTCTAAGAGTACTTCTAGTTTGTAGCATTTGGATATCTTAAGTTAGAATGTAACCCATTCCAAAAGATAATTCCACTCAGCATTTTCTATATTAAAGTACTCATTCCATTTTGATTTGCAGTAAGCATGTTAGTGAGTGACTATTTTCAATGAATTTATTGTATAACAATAGAGGACGTTCCACTTCTATCAAGTAGTAGTTGCTTTAGATAAAAAGGAATGGATGATAACAGAATCTCAGTATTCTACATTCAATGATTTCAGGTATTTTTTGTGGCATTTTTCATACCTTCATGTAGTGAAGAATTTATGTTTGTGCTAGGCCTTGTTTCTAAATTTCTTTTGATAAAAATGTCCATTGTTATGCAGGATATCTCTGATGTGAAATCTTTTGATTTTGTTAATTTTAAAAGCACATTAAAGCCAACTATTTCATAGAAGAAATTTAAATAAAAACACAACTACATGTAATTAAAGATGAACTTTTTTTTATTTCAAGTCAGAATTGTTTTATTACAATAATACATGCTACAAACATTCATTTACTGAGGTTAACGATCCACTAAAGCTAATAAAGACGGAAGTCTAAATTACAGTGCACAACTCAATCGACGAAAATTAAAATAATTTCTGAAAATTGTAAAAAAAACTGTCACGGTGCTGCCTAGGAAAATGCACGGGCAGCAGTAACGGACCCATGATGGTATAAAAATGTAATATATTCTATATAAAACACCACCATTTACCCAAAAATTACCGGAAAAAATATTGTCACAAAATTCGACCCCGTTCAACCGATACATGTACATTGTATATACAGTGTGTATTTATATACCATACTAAGTCGAATTTTGTGACATTTTTTTCATTTAAGGTAATTTTAGGTTACTGCTGCCTTTGGGGAATTGTTACACGTAAATCCTAGAATTTTCAACAACTAGTCAGTTTCCAGTTGACTTTTTCCACGTAAAATGTCCGCGTCATTTTGATTTTACTTCATCATGTTTTTAGATATAATTATATTGTTGGGAAATAGGAACATTCTTTGTTTTGGGCTGCGTGTACTAGTATACTTTAAAAGAATAAGTTTCATTATCTGAAAGTTTGTTTTTAATTCACATGTAATTTCATTGAAGTGTTTGTAACACTTCTCATAACAGTATGAATTTAAAAAAATCATAACCCAGCTAACAGTAGGGAATATTAACAGAACGTTTCTCCGAAACACGACTAAACGTATCCAGTCAAACTGAAATTTTAAATGTCAACAGAAAAACTGTTGTCATGTTGCTAAGTTTAATTGCCCTCTTGTCTTGATTACGTCACCATATTTTATCATTTAGTTTTCAATATAAAACCAATCCCAAGTAGTAATTAAGTTTATTTACCCCCCCCCCCCATTCGTTTCCATGTATATGAACCAATGTTTCGTGATTTTAGTATTTGTATCTCCTATTCGCTATAATTATATTAGACTGCTCCTGTCTCCGTTTTGCTTGTATGTTTGATTACATAAAAAAATGTTTTCAGTATGCTTGCAGCCTAATTGATATGTTGTCAGTTTTTACGAACATCGTCATACACTGGACTACTCGTCTGAGTTTCTTCGTGTGGACGTACATGTACTTTTATTTTCTATCTATAATTCACTAATTTATGACCTTCCTTTGCAATTTCAAAATGATCGTACAGTTTTATAATATCCCCTCATTAACTGCCCATAACAACACATTGTCTCACAACGTCCATACTATACGTACGTATACTTTATGTGATTAAAGTACTAGAATAAAATTATTATGATAATATACATGTACTTACAAAGGACTTGTTTTACGACAAGATCAACATACTTCTGTGCAATTGAAAATGTACCCAACTCAATTGCGTTTAGTCAATTGTGACTAAATTACTAATTTGTTGAATCACGATTACTTTCTAGCACGCTTTTGGAATGGTAAAATCAAACACATCGCTTTTTTACCAATTGATTATTTCTGTTTTTTTCTTCTATTCATTTAAGAATATTCTAACCATAAACCCATTTTAATTATCTTATATATTTTCTGTAAACTTACACAATCATGACACACTGTTATAACATGTACATGTATATACAATGCATATATTGTTATATTTTGTGCATTGGCCGGTGGCCTTGTATGCCACAATAAAATAAAATAAAGATAAGGTGACTTAAAAGCATACTCATCGTTGGTTTGACTTAAGAGCATGTACCGTTTGTTATTTTGACTAAAGAGCATACATATTGTTATTTTGACTTAAAAGCATACATATTGTTATTTTGGTAGTTATTCATCATGTTTAGAAGCTGGAGAAAGATTAAGACGCATACACTAAATATGAAGAGAGTTGTTTGATAATTTGTATACGCAAATTCTTAATTATTTGCTCTGTAATTCTAAATTTCATTTAAAAAGTTATTACAATAATCCACATTGTGAAATACGAATGTGCTAACCTTCTTACATGTATAAACTGAGCAAAGATAAAACCAGATGGATTTACGCAGACGACACATTTGTCCTGATCAAAAGGGCCGCCATGTTGTCTCCGAGGAGATGATCCTTTTGTTTTTAGCTTGTAAGTTATGCTAATGGAGACTCGTGTTTGAAGAGATAAACAACTGTCTAAAATTCTATAACAAATAGCCGTGGTGGATAAAGGTTAGACTTAATACCAGACTACTTAATGGACCCAGCGCGAATAGATTCACCAAATGATAGATAAACTATTATAGGCGAATGTTATATTCAACTTTTTAATATCCATTGCCTTTACAAAGTTTGACACAATCTTTTGTTTTAGAATATTATAAGATAGATTTAGAAGATTAGGTTTCCAGTTTTAGCAATTGATAACGATTTATGAAAACTGACACGATGGTATCTGTCAGTAATATGTCTTCTTCACGTAATTTTAATTTGATATAGAACCACTACGAGTATTTCTCACGTATGATTTACAAAAAACTTAGTTGTAAATCAGTCCATATCGTTGTTCATTAGAACATGTGATTAACATAATGTCCTTCTGTCAGTTTGCGTTTTGCTGCGACTACATTGCCGAAATTGTTTCTCATAACTACTATGGCTCTTAAGTGTCAATTTACACGTGACCATGTTACCATATGAACAATGTACACCTCATACGCGACTATGTTACCATATGAACAATGTACACATCATACGCGACTATGTTACCATATAAACAATTCACATGTGACTATGTTACCATTGGGAATAATTCACTTATTTATTGATATCATATAGTGACATAATTATGATATGTAGACAGTATATTTATAACTGTCTTATCTGCTGATAAATATCCCGACTTAATGGCTGCTTGTGCAAACTTCATAACACCTTTATGTAATAGACTTGTATATATCGACATGTAAGAGAACATTTAAAAAAGCAGGACAGAATTAACACTAACGTTTGTTAAAATTTCGATTTTCGTACTTAACTATGTAAGACAGTGTTACGATTGTCCGATCAGCTGCTAAGAGGATTTTTCCCATCATTGTTCTGTTCAAAACGTCTTGAAATATTTTCGTTTTAAGGCCTCATTTTAATGTCAATATGTCTCCTTTATAAACTATATATTCTATTTCATTAAGTGTAATGAACGTAACGAATAACTTTCATTGCATTAAAACATAGTGTTTTCTGTTTGAACTTGTACATATTCTACGCATTGCTTTGTTTTATATTTATCCATGTATAATGTATATCATCGAAAATTCGAAGACAATAAAGATGACTATAATATATATACATGCGTATGGATTCATTGCATAAAGAGACCAGGTATATATAGTATCAAAATAAAACTTTAAAATTAATGGTTTTAATATTTTATTTATTTAATTTCCCTTGATATACATACAATAATATTTCACATTTATATACAGCAATATTAATTTACCCTGCTTACCGTTGATACTCGAATAACAAATAAAAATACACTTACAATGAAATTTGTTATTTTTACAATTATGTCAAATACATGAAAAAAAACGTACACTATGAAATCACAAACAAACCGCGTTTGTTGAATTTGTGAAAAAGAATTCATGAAGAATCTATAAAATAAACACAAATGGTGACTTCATTAAGAGTACATATACAGTACAAACTCTCCAGAGCGATCCTCTCTTGAGCAACAACCTTCTTTCAACAACAGTATGATTTTCCCACTGCACAATTTAACTATTAATTTGAACTCTCTAGAGCAACATCGTCTCAACAATAACAACATACTTTTGCTACTCCCAAAAGGTGTTGCTTTGGAGAGATTGTACTGTGAAATATACAGAATACATTCACACACAAAATGTTTTATGACAATCACATACATGGTAATAGCACGAACAAAAATACAACGACATGATAATTATGACCATCGTGGATTTTTGTCGATGTGATTTTTTTTCAGACAAATCACTCAATCTGACTCTACAATAACGGAATACATTAAGACATCAAAATCACCTGTATAATTTATTTTAAGAGTTATGTTAGCAATTAAAGAAAAACATTAATAATACATGTATACACACATCTAAGTTCGAAAATGTATGTTTTTTATTTATTTTAGAACTTCTAAGTGTAACACATATTGAAAAAAAAATTCTGGACTTGTAGAACGCTAAGAATAGTTTTGTTTTTTGCTATACATGTTTAACAGTCTAACTTGTGTGCGTATTTTTAATATTTTTTATTGATTAGGTCCAGTAGTTCAAAAGCATTGCTTAGTAAGGTGCGTAATATCTACAATTTGTCATAATTACTGATTACATATTTGTTGTATCATTTGAACAAAGCTGCATCAATGCAAGTGCTAACTAACTTGTATGTAAAATCATATGAAACAATATTTTATGTACTGTACTTTGACTAGATAAACATCATATTTACAAAACAATACACGTACTTATTTTATACGCATTTAAACAAAGTATAATATTAAGACAGAAACCCATTTACATGTACAGGTGTTTTAATTAAAAAGTTACAACATATTGAGAAATAAGGACACATATTAAAAAAGTACAGCTTAATCGACTGCGATATTTGTAAACATACATACAGATCTACAATATCAATGTACAAAACGTGGCGAAAAAAACTTACAAAATCGCCTGAAATGCATGTTGCTACCCCCGCTATTCATTTGTACGAAAATTAGATATTTTGACAAATTTCCAATAAGACAGTCGAAATTGTCTGATGCGCCTCGCAACTTGTGGTTCATAAATACATCTAAACAGACAACAACATAATCAACCTAATTATAAAACATATAACACATTACAACTAGAAAATATCAGATCAATTCTTCCGCGCTCAGATACACAATTGTATCAACATATCAAATTAACATCAGAATAAACAACATTACATGTTAAATATGTAATTAATCCATAGACGCGCACAACATATACAAGCATACGTGATACGCAGACGACAAATGCAGACAGGTTTTACAACAGACAGAGAAACACCTAATTTGTATACAAAATACATTGGATCACGTGACCAGAAACATGACAGATAGAAAACATTTTGTTTTCCAAAAGGCTAAAAAGCCCACAAGGATACAAATTTACGTTACGAATAAAGAATATCGAATCCATTATGGTGAAATTATGTCGGTGTCAGGTATCAGAATTTTTAATAATTTCGAATCTATCCTTCGATGTTTTTTTTTTTAAATCCTGTAGACCATGTTGAAATATTCAAAAAGATTATCTTGAATTTAGCAAAACTGCATGTTTGATAATAAGTTCCGAGTAAATAGCATTTAACCTATTCTAATTCCAATAAATATCTTTAATCAATGATTCAATAAAGTTCTAGTTTGAGGTCATTTTGTTAAACGGAAATCTCACTTATATTTTAATAATAGATTTGAAAAAAATCCTAAATAAAACATGTAATAAAAAGTCAGGTAAACATTGGTATGTTTACGATCATTAAAATCATGTAAAATGAAGAAAATTTAAAAAAAAGATCAAGTTTTATTCAGAACGAGAATAAAATCATGTTGCTTTGAATGTTTCAATGCTTTGGGTAACGACAGGAACGATTCCATATAAAGCGCACAGGCAAATCATCTGAATTGATGTCGGAAAGACGTGACACTAGAACATACTCCAGTTGACGAGTTCAAGCAACTCAGATTTCAGAAGCATTTACATGTAAGTACATTTGTAAATATGAAGATGAAAACTGTATTTACAAACCACTTCATGGCGTCAAAGAAAATACTAATTGGAGCAACAATGATACACAATTTGAAGACTACACAAAGGCAAGGAATCAAACAGACTCCGGAGACATGCTGACTTCGCTCGACGACGTAATGTCACCACTAAACTCATTCCTGTCCAATCTCCAACTTTCCAGGAGATCACTGAAGTCGGGAGGATTGTTTGATTGTAAAACCGAGTTATTGCCACTTTGTCTGGTTTCCGCTATATTTGGAGGCTGTGAGCCGGGTTCTTTCCAAAACGAAGTTGGGAGTTTCCTAGTATGCATCGGAGTGACACTTTGAAATTTCTTAGATTCCGGTTTTAGTCTTTTTATTTCTTTGTTGTGTTTTAATTTTTTGTCCGTCATAAAATGTCTGAGTCCGTATTCGAAGAGTTCATTAAGCGGTCCTACACCAATTTTCTTGTCAGGTTTTCCCGTAAAACTACTCCTATTGTCTTTAAGTTCACTAAGAGAATTTGAAATATCAAGAAGCGGAGACGACTTATCAGACTTACTATTGCCTTTATCCTCACCATGAACAATTTTCATGAGATCTGCGTAATATAATTCTCTTCCTGACTTTGTGGAGGTCCATTTGTCTTCATATATATCACACGAATCATCTTCCCCCTTTTTACGACCAAAGAATTTTTGAATATCATTACTTACTATTGATGCAAAATCTAATAATTGCTTTGTCATATCTTTTTTAGGTTCCAAGTCCATATCTATATCTTCCAGATCCTCAGAATAATGAGAATCATGGTCGCTAAAGTCGTCGTCAATCATTGCGTCATCTGGGTTTTCAAATCCATCATCATGTATGGTGTTGTTGTTGTTGTTTTGACCATGGTGCGCGGATGGAACAAACGAATCTACGGAATGGTCCAATTTCTTAATGACGGATGTATGATGTATTTCATGGGCCACCGGGTGTAAAGTTTGTAACGAATTTCCCGGTGACATCCGAGTACCGTGTGAGGCGGACATCCCACTGTTGTCGTGCATTCCGGGAAGTTGCCGAGGAAATTGCCCGTATCCAACTACGTCAATCATCTGTCAATTATGTCTGAGCGGAGCTCTTCAATGCTGAAATTAGAAATAGTGTATTTAGTTATTCACATATTTATTAGAAAATAATTTATACCCAGCACTTCATTGTAGAATCCAAAATCCAGCAGCCTTGAATGCTAACTATGAGTCCGAGAACCAGTAATATACATTGTACCAAACATACAGTTGGAGTACCAAACTCGAAAATAAAACTGGGAAACGGATGAATATCTTTTTAATTAACACGAACATACGTTACCATGAGATTATTCTGGCAAAACATGTTGTTTTACCCTGTGGACTATGTTTAGTACGATAACGGACTAAAGGTTACTGAATGGTCATCAGAGCTGGTCCCTACAAAAGATGTGATTGTTTCACATCGTTGTCATTCAGCAGAGAAGTACTAGTGTGGAACCAGAGGCAAACTTAGCATCAGAATTAACTCCCACACCCAACTGTATATACATGTACATGTACGTTGGTTAATTTTGAGGTTAGATTAAATTTTGGGTTAATGTTTGGTAAAGCGATTGTATACAACTTTGGATGAATTTGACCAGTAAGTAAGATCCAAGTTTCTGATATTTGTTAAGAAGCCGTCAAGATCCTCAGTTTGTCTGTTTATTCGTCCGAATGGTTATGGTCGTCAATCGCTTGGTACAAAACAGGCAGCCATCTTGTTTCTGGTTAACCTTTGGTTAACGTCTAAATCTTGCCTAAAATTTAACCCAGAAGTTAAATTTAACTAATGTTTGTACAACTGGGCGCGGTCGTCAAAACTGAATTTCAGAAACCATATAACCCGAAAAGACACATACATGTACTACTAAGGTACACCATTTGTACATGTTGTATCATTTCGAGTCAATGGTTATATATGTATGTAGGTCGATCAAGTGTTTTTTTCACTCTTTTTATGTAACTTATAATGGATGCATCGATTCTAAATAATATTGAACTGCCCAACACAGAACGAAGACTGATATTGTAGACAATATGATAGAGATATCGAACTTGATCCTAATGTCGGACAAACTGTTGATGGACCTAACGGTTTATATGTGTTGGTTTCTGTAAGCAGCTAAATAAATCATCAGTGGTGATAACATTCATGCCGTATCAATAGCAATATTTAACAGTTAAATTTTCTTGTGTGTAAAATTTAATTGAATTGCACTGCTTTTGTAGGCATTCATGTAAAGCTGACACAATGAAAGTATACAAATGTTTTTTCGGTATTTTGAAGCTGACATAAAAAAGTACTGTGCAACCTTTCCAAAGCGGCCCTTTCTTAATCAACATCCTTCAACAACTGCATGCTTTTTCCACTATACACTTAATTTAACCTCTCTAGAGCAACATCCTCTCAACAACATAATTTTGCACCTCCCAAAGGGTTTTGCTTTTGGCAGATGTTGCACTGTATACAGATGCATTTTGACATGGATTACAACCTTGAATAACGCTGAAGATGTTACATAAATCGAAGACGGCGAAATAAAAAGGCAGAAGCGTCAATTGGTCGCTTTTTGTATGGTTATAATAATGCTAGTCTTGTATGGCTATATGAATGAATTCAAAAATCGGGAATTGGGGAAAAAACTTTTGAAATATAAATGTACTTTTAAAATAAAAAAATATCATACACGCAGTTTTTACAATTTTTAAACGCTAACACTACTGTAGTATAAATATTCACTACAATATTTGTATTTATTTTTCTACAGATAAAAAAAGGTATAAATTGTTCAATGTCGACACGCTTTTCTAGTTACTGCTCCTTACCAGTTATGACTAGGAAAATGTACTCGTTGGTTCCTCAATATGGCATTTTAATCAACTAGGAGATTCATTGATTGATTGTTTTTTAAGTAAATCACTGATGATTTTAAAAGATGAATATTTTGTTTTAATTCAAAATT
The DNA here is from genome assembly GCA_964023205.1 of Lutraria lutraria. Taxonomy (NCBI): domain Eukaryota; kingdom Metazoa; phylum Mollusca; class Bivalvia; order Venerida; family Mactridae; genus Lutraria; species Lutraria lutraria. Next base: position 28,392,714 of record OZ026836.1, read on the forward strand.
ATTCATTTAAACATCTCTGACAAAACGGAAACGGGGAATTTCAGTTTGTAATTTAGAATGTTTCAGATCAAGTAGTCCATGTGTACCCGATTATACAAAAAGCGCACCATATAACACATAATACGTTCATTTATTTAAAACTGATGTCATTTAAGACAGTTGTCATATATGCAATATTATTTGGTTGAGGCCTTTTTCCTGATTGCCAACGAGAAGAAATGAACACTTATGATCGATCGATTGTTTCACGACAAATTTATCATTTATGCCAACTCAACACTCCGCACACAAGTATAACAATTCAAATCTGCCTCGTCATTATATATTTCAGAGACGTTTGTCTGTGTTAAATTGTTAAATTAAAATCCAACAGTAAATAAGTTTTATAAATATGAAGAACTTTTTTGAGAATGCGTTTTTGAGACACGACCGCTAAGACGCCATACAAACCCTTACGGGTGGTGTGTCGTTAAATAACAATTATATATTGCCAAGCTCGTTACCACTTAAAAATATCATATTGTGCTGAATAATTATCGTTCCTATTTGACATATCGTTAAAGTGGACTTGCACGGAAATAATAATGCGAGGAGTGGCCTTGAAATTAACACTGGCAGCCCAAACCGGAAGTAAAGGTGTTTGCAAGGCTTATGGAAATGGTAAGGCAAGTATCGCTATCAAAATAAGTCCCTGTCAAGCATTTACTTAAGTCTGATAATATTTAACACTTTTGATTATTTAAATACTGTTGCTAGACTGAGGTATAGGGTTTGTTTATCGAAGCGAATTGACATTAAACACAGCAGATTTGCATTATGGGGAAGATGCTCTTATTTTCAACGACTAGTTCCATTTAAAAACTCGAAGCGATAATGGTATCATTGTATATGTGTCACACCGTGATTTATTCTTTGACACCTGAATGCTTTTAAGCTTTTTGGGATTACCGATTATTTTCATTGACAACCACGTCCCAACATATTGATATGGAGTTGAATTCTTCTAAATCACATTTATCAATATCTTACACCGTCTTGTGATTACATCCTTAACTTCTATAAAAAGATGTCGTTTTATTTATATTGTATGGGAAAACTTTGGATGAAATCAGCAATTCTGTTTTCATTAATTCCCAGCAATTTATATTAGTCGGAAGAATTTGTACAAATCTCATTATTGTTCAGGTCGATTTTAATTAAACTTGGCGAGTAGAACGTTACGACAAACAAACCGTGTTTACCCGGTCGCTTCATAACGGAGAGAGCGTGCCCATCTGGGTTTTCGTGCGTAGTAACCAGCGCTCATCGCCAGGCGCATCACGGCATGTACAATTTATTTTAACAATTCCAACCTACGTTAATTAATAATAATTATATTAATTTCCAGTTCAGGAAATAATTTTCCTGTTGTTCTATGGATATTAATATCTGTTACAGTCAGACCTGGCAATCAATATCGCTAGGTTTGCAGTACCATGTGTTCTTAGGGAAATATATATACTGATCGCTGAAGCCGAGTTGCTACCAGACCGTATACGTCTCAGTTAGCGGAGGTTCGACCTTTAAAATAATAGGAGAACTAGTCTAAATGAAACAATCAACGGCCTAGTCGAAAATGTTATCTTTTTTTATGAAATCGACATAGTTGGTCGGTTTTTGTATGGTTATAATAATGCTAATCTTGTAAGGCAAATATGAATGAATTCAAAAATCCCACGTCTGTTCAACTCAATAAAAGAACATTTATTTCATTTTCCAAGATATTTCCGAAATAATGTCACGTTTTAAAACTTAAATAAACAACATAAGTTGACCTAATCTTTGGAGACAAAGATAATACACTGTATTATATTTGTTGATGATATTTCTCCACTAGTCTTTTTTCAACATTGAATTTCCTGCCAGTTTTGTAAATCCGTTAAATGTAATATTAAACAGGTGACAGGCTAACGGTCGTGTATAAAAGGTAACGGTTTTATTTACAGTAGTATAGTGTCATCTCTATTGAAAGGGCCAGCCAAGTTGGCTTATGAGAAACCTATCTTTTGTTCGCACAGTACCTCCCGATTTTCTTCTCTTTTTGCCGGGCGACTGACTGAGACTGGTATACGGTAACCATTATTTAACTAGCTGGCGGCTTACCAACCGACCGCATCAGTTCTACCCTGTCTCCACTGGGGTTCGAACCTTCGATCTCCCACTTCGAGGACGGACACCCTTGTATTAACACATGTTAAGTAAAGACTAAGAAAAATCACTGTAAAGTTATTGCATTATATATGTTTTTGTTACAGTATTCTAAGTATAAGAAAACATGTGCTGAGTATATTCCATTGACACAATCTAATTTAAGTTATCTTCGTGTGAGATCATGACAGTGCAGATACAAGTATATACCTGTATGTTTGTCTGAGTGTATATGACAATGAGGCGACTATACTTTGAGTCCGTTAACCCACTGTCTTATGATCAACGGGTGACCAAATAATATATATGCTTTAATAGATGTTACACTATTTAATAACATATCTACGAGAGAAAAAGATAACATTTTCATGAAGTTTGCTGAAAGCACAGTGGTTTATTCAGACGTTTGTTGAATCAAGATGTACTTTTATGTAATACAGTATGTTCAAGTTTTGTATCATTGGCAAATTAATATACAGCTTGTTACGTTACCCGTTCAGCTTATAAGAATATACTAACCTTTGTAATTCATATTGATTATAAAAAATACAATTATTTATTAAACGTCAATTATTTCAGAAAATGGTCACGTTTGCTTGTAACGTACGTTAAATTGTAGCGCTCTACTGCAGCCGCGGATAGATCCAGTTTAGTGAAAGGACAGAAATACATGTAGTTCGTTTTCGTGCACAAAAGCTATGGACGTCATTAATGTCGAACTTTTATTGAACTACAAAAATGTAGTTGTGTTTAGTCATTATTCCTTCAAGAAAACGTTTATAAGGTGTTAGAAAATAATTGCTTCGGATTACCTAACTTAATATACCCCCGCGACACTAGACTTTCTATTAGGCCCGAGGAACGGCACATCCGCTTTCACATATCTTAAATTTCCACAAGATTTCATGGACAAATAACCCACACCCTCCTTACCACCCCTAGTTTTAAGAGCATGTAACCAGAAACAAATATTTTTTTAGCCTTAGTTGTTATGTTTCTTTATTCTAACAATTTTATAAATTTTAGCTAGTTTAGAACGAAAATTGTAACGACTGTAACCAAACGTTGTAGCGGGCTTTATTTCGTTGTATTCATATATTTTGATTACATATGAAAAAGTATTCCCTTGTTCAGAGATATAATATTACGCACGTCAGTGATATAAGGCAGCCAAGTACACCAACTTGGTGCTAATTTAACAGATATGATTAGATAGATTATATAATCATGAGTTTTTTTAGGGACCGACTATTGATACGTATCTATGAAGGCTCATGTTCGCATCTGCGCTTCATTCATGCACCTGTAATTACACCTGTGATTTAGAGATAATCTCGAGTCATCCCTACCGACGGTGTCAGTGATGAGAACATGTTCTGACCTCTATAACAGCTTGATCTGTCATTGTTCTAATCAAGAATTTCAGGTGGAGTTGCATCTCACGCTGACAAACTGAGAGACATGACCATTATCGTGTTAAAGCATGATAGTGTTTAATACTTATATTTAAAAACTTCCCCTTTTGTAAATAATATACGCCCTGGTTAGAGAGACAAATATATTTTATACAAGTATGTATATGTTCATATTTGGTGGCGAGATTGAAAGCATTTGTTAAATAATTATAAAATTAATTAAGTCTATGTGTATAGCTCTCTTTTAAAATGAAAACAAGCTTTATGACGACGGAATAAAGTAATTAAGGAATTTACTAAGGAGACTCGATTTGTCTATATATAAAAGACAGAATTACTTGTCTCGACTTAAGTATAGCAGACAAGTAAACTTTGAGAAACATGAGCCTACCTTATGCTGGTATACATGTCATCTATATATGTATAAGGAAAATTTCAGTTGTTCAGCTTAATACTACTTATCTATATGTATGGTTTGTATTTTCTTGCTGATTTCGTTGTATCTGTGTTTCTAACAAGCATCAGCTGTCGTTAAACATGTTTTGAAAACTTAAGAACAGAAGAGCATGATATTTTTTAACTTTGATTTATGAAAACTCAGTATATGAAACTGTACTTCAGCATCCATGTTTATAATTATTGAGTGATTTTAGGCACTGGGCTAAATTTCTGGTAAGGGTGGAGTTTGGGTAAACGTTTGAAAAGGCGATTGTGTAAAACGATGGTTAAATTTGATTGAAATTAGCTAGGGTATGTAGATATATTCCATCAAAATCCTTAGTTAGTCTGTTTACAGGTCTGAATTGTTTGGCACAAAAGGGCAGCCATTTTATTTCTGGCTTTTATCTATTCTTCAATTGGTTGCGGTTAATTTTTAAATTATTGATAACATATATTTTACGAGACGGCTATAAAACAACGCTCATTTACAATGTACAATGACATTTTAATGTAATGATTATATTTTAATCCCAAAATCTGTAAAATTCATCAGTAAAACTAACCATCATGCTGTAGATTTTTTAGTATTCATGTAGAAAGTTGCATGCAAATTACGTTAACGCCTTGAATATTGGTTGTGCTTTTAAAGTTAGTGCAAATGACATTGATGGTAGTGACAGCATTGTGTATGATATCTAAAGTAATGCATTCATCAATTACATAATATCATTTGTGCGATTTCCGAGTATTTTTATATCAAATTTATTAGAAGTACAATCGTGTATAAAATCAGTGTAGTAAAGTGAGTATGTTGTTATCATATAAGCAAATCATATTAAATGTAATGCATAAAATTACATATCATATCCGTGATAAAATGTAGCGAAACTGAATTTTGGCAAGAAGCACATTTTACATAAGTATTTACCCATATATGGACAATCAAATAATAAATATGAATAGTGTTACCTCAAAACGAATTAAATTAACAGAGTAAGAAGTATATTAAGTATGAATAATAAAATACTTATTAATTAATAATTAGTTTTAAAAATACTCGGTACATGTACAGTGAACTTTGTCACAAGTATCCGAATTGTTCGACGATTTCTATAGAACCCAATCTCTGTAAGAGACACACAGTTAATACATTATAAAGAAATAACTTAACTAGAATGTGAATGCGAAAAGCGACAGGAACATGTTGCTGTAAAAGTTTGTTTTCTAACCAATAAGGAAATAGAAAGAAAGCTTAAAATATTGCGAAAATATACCACAATGTGCAAGCTCATCGGACTGACAAATACACAAAAATGTACAGTTGAGTGGTGGCAGTACTTGATGTATTCAAACATGCACCAAATGTATGAACGGCTTTGACACTTTTGGACATATCGTAATTACTATTAAACATTAATGCATATTGGGGAACTCCTGTAAATGTCTTAGAAACCGCTCAGAAATATAGAAGCGATAATAATCATGCTGATAATACTCGTAGACTGCCATGACAGCCATATTAATACATAGTTTTACGCAAGCGGCTCAGTAGCCCTAGCGACATAAATGCATCGACACTAACTTAATGCAAAACCTTCGGATAAAGTATAAGATATATCCCAAATTGACGAATATTAAACTAGTAAAAAAGATGAGGAGTTTGTTTTCTAAATTTTCTTCTATTCCAAGTCAATGACTTAGACCTCTTGTCCAATCTTCGGAATAAGTACGCAATGCTTTTGACATGCATAAGTCGCATTAATTTTTACTGTCATATTACCTATGAATGTTTATAATGTCTGACCAACAAAATGGCGTTAAATTCGATGAAATAAATGAATAACACATTTACACATTAACCTATCAAATACCGTATTTGCGTGCGATGTGTCAGGCAGCGATGCCATATTTCTAATGGTATCCATGTGTAAACGGCTGCAAAATGGATGGCATCGAAAGTGGAAATCGAACATTCAAAGACCCGTTCCCAGTTGTTGACTACATCACTTGGCCACGACTGCCAGAAGATGTTAATAACAAAGCAACATAGATTGTCTGACCAGTTAATTGTTATCTTATGTTGTGTGCTTGTAAAATGAGCATGACCTTCACGAATAAGAAATAGATTTGTGTGAAATTTTATCGCTTTTTATATCCATTGTATAAATTCTGCGGTGTAAATTTTAATAAACTTAATGCATGCACACATAAATGCGTTTTTATATTATTTATGAAATGGTATGTTGTTATCGTAAGGAAGTTGTGGTAAAGAATGGTTTAAAAAGATCAGATAATAAATCAAAGCTTGACAGGATTGCATTATGTTCTCAAAAATCAATTTAAAGAAGGAACCTAAAGACTTGAGCTTTTATCTAAAAACAACACTTAATTCATACAAAATAAAATCACATTTTTTTTGTACGAGACATACCGAGGTTTGCCGTTATTGAATATGCGAAGTTCTGATATCTTAAAGGTAATATTTATTTAATTCATCGGATTTAACGCCAATTTTCAATACTATTTCAGGTACATAGTGGTGGGCAGTTATCCTAACCAGCTTCCCTGGAACCGCTATTAACCACATTTTATCCTACTGCCAAGCTACCCCACATAATTCTGAAACAATTTAACAAAGGATGTAATACCTTCAGTCAAACTTGTCACGGACTGTGTTAATCTCGCCCGGGGTTCGAACTCACAACATCTTGATCAGCAGACCTACGCTCTACCAGTGAGCTAACCCAGCGGGCTTAAAGGTAACAACAAAGATGTTACATTATGTACATTTATTTATTTCATCGGATTTAGCGCCCACATCTTGAAACATTTGAAAGGCAAAAAGTTCGGTTTAGAATTAATTTTATATTATGTAACAATCATATAACCTTTTGAGAATTTTGATCGATACAAATATTTTTAAAATTTTTATGGCATTCATTCAAAGTCCGAATAATTCATAATTATACCCGGATGATTAGTACGGAATTTAAACGGTTTTAGTCTAACCAGCCGAACTGAAAAGTTTTCATTCATGAATTTGCATATTTTACGTTAAATTAATTATTAATAAATGGTCCGGATTTTCAGTGACAGTAGTGTGTATGATATAGTATAATCATTGACCAGTAATACAAGATACAAATGATCAAGGTGTTAGTTCATATCTACATACAAACAAGACTTATATCTGACACTTGATAATTTACGCCAAAATTCTATTGTATAAGCCAAAAACAAACATGATAGGCGCGTAATGAAAATGAAAATATATATTGATAGGGAACGATAGAAAACTCGACTGGTTATCGAGTTTTATCGCTAGAACACGTCAGGTGTCTCGATAAACCGAGACACATCAATGATAGTGTATAGAATTTAATGGAGACCCCAATCTTTCGTGAGGATATTTCACATAAAACAACAATTTTATTTGTTCTGGATACTCGAATTACTTGAAAACAACCCTCGCGAACTTAGACCACAAATAAATGAAGATTGTACGAAACGTCTCCGTGTGTAATAGTTCTCTATACGCTCCTTCAAACGAGCATAGCAATTTCAATCTAGAATTGTTTCATCTTAACTGCATTTGTAATATGATATCTTTGCAAAGAACACTTAAGTGTAAACTTAGAACACTTCAAGTGCACCGACGTGAACATTTAAAGAATCAGGTACAGAACTGCTCAAATTCTTTTCTGTCTAAAAGTTTCAATCAATTTAACTCATTAATTATACAAATTTGGAATGAGCAGGTGTGTAGGGGTAGAGCGACGGATTCCTAACCCAGAGGTTGCGGGTTCGAATCCTATCCATGGCGTAATTTGACCGGAATCTTAACAATCCCTTCTTTCGGCGCGAGTACTGGCCAGAATCCAGGAAGCAGCCATCGGGAGTACTTAATATAATTATAAGAACTTGATCTACAATCGATGTAAACTAAATAAGTTTAAACTAATTATACAAATTTAGGATACTTGTTAATTAAAGTAGATTCGTGCTTTTCCGACAGGCATCTGGGATGCTTTCATATGTTTAATGATGAAGATATTAACACCCTTGCAGGTTCAGAAGAAACGCTTTCATGCAAGCACATCACGTGCAGTTTAGCAAAAGCAAATCGGCGTTGCACGAGAAATACTTCATTAAATCTATCGCATCAATCACTCATACAAACCATCATGCGTGGTTGATGGAATCAGACATTAATGCTAAAAATCAGTAATAATTAAACATTATCATCTTTAAGTAGTCCGTAAGTGTAATCTAGAATCGCTGTAGTAATGGGAATCAAGAATTAAAATCAAGTAAGAACTCTGTCAACGACCATAAAGTGCGTAAGGGTTAAAACTTTAAGAGATCCAAGTTTTTTTTTCTAAATCAGCCTTTATCATTGTTAATTAAATTGCCAATTACACTGATTGACGACCAAAATCAAGATGAGAAAATAACGGTATATCTTAGTAATACTTACAGTGGTAAAAACGAATGTCATGAAGTGATAAATTCTGAACTTCTTGTTTCCATCTTTAGATTTAGTCACATAATTCACACACTAGTGTCAACCGTATTTATACTACGTTTTTCTTCCACATACGCATACCCTTAACACAAGAAGCAAACACCAAATGCTTTATAGCTTGTCAATTAAATGATCTATAACCGTCCTTTTTGATTTCCAATTTCAGTCGAATAACACTCCAAAACTATTGAGTTAAGTTCTATTCGCAAATAAGTCTATGTTTAATTTTAAGATGTGTTATCGCTTCAACTCATTTATCAAAATATTGTCATTTTCTCACCTAAACGTGGGTGGTGATAAACGCACCGCCTGTCCAATGAAATGCCAGATAAGTTAATCACAATTTAACATGAATATTCAATAGATAGACCCTTGGTATATCAGGTAGGATAAATAGAAATTGTAGAGAAATCCTTCAGGTACAAGAGACTTCCATTACTAAAAGTCAACTTACGATAAGATGTGACAAGCTAATCTCGCCATATTGACCCGTTTGGTTTTCATTTAAGCCCTAATGGAAACCCCATAATGTGTGATTTATATAAGGTATAAAATCAAAGTTTTATCAAATAACGGCTCAAACATTATGTCATTGTGCTATATTCATATTGCAAAGAAATCCATTATTTTTCACATAAAACAGATCGATACATGTTTGTTCACGAGGAAGACATGTACCAGTGTGCACAAATTTACGACTTCAAGGAAGGGACAGGTTTTTTAATATTTTCTAAAGAGAGTGATTGCATACTCCAAGATTTTATGAATTCATGTGTTAATAATACACTAATGCAAATTGTTTCTTTAATGCTTTTCTACATTGATGCATATATAATTATGAAAAAATCATAGTATATTTTTTACTGATACAAAATTATGTTGCAATAGAATGAATTTTTTTGTCACAGACGCTACATGTTATGCTTATCGGTGGATTAAAAAATCTTTGCACGTAACACACATGTTCTCACCGTTGGGTGCGGGCATGTTGAGTCTTGGCACGGTCCAAGTAAAAGAGTAAACGAAAGAAAGAACATTGAAAATTCTCAATCAAATCCACGGCAACTAAGTTCAATATTTGAGATATTTGTTGATGCTGGCGACGCAGTCGTATTTAGTTCTGTTAATATTTGAAAACAAATCGGCGACCAATAGTTTAGTTATGGATAGAGATATGGCTCCTGATAGAGATTGTCCCTAAAAATTATTGGGACTTTAGCTGAACACCTTGAATAGGAACTACATTTATTTCAGCGAATTAGTTATCAAGTAAAACAATTCAAGCCGAATAGCCAGTTGCAATTACAAATGTAACGTTATTGCATTTGAACTGAGCGTGCGAGAAAATTGACCGTATTCCGTATAATCGTATTAAAAAAAAAAACGAGTGTATTTTGTAAAGTTTAGTGAACGGGTGTTATTTTTTTCATTTTCTTTCTCGCTATGATACAAAATGTACAACAGAAGATAGATCTATGCATGTTCATTTATACATTAGGATAATGATTCGGCTGAAACATTCTATGTTTGATCTATATTTTGCTACCAATAAGTGGTGTGTTAGTTAGATAAGTTTTTTCATGAGAGGATTATTATACGAACTGGGAACATATCACCAATATTGCACGACACGTCAAATATAATCTTATTGTATACATGTATAATATTTGTTACCACCAGTTTGTTCAATGAGATTTTTCATTTGGCGACAAACATATCTTCTGTTTATGTAAATAAATATTTTGACTTTATTTCCCCTATTGTATTAAGTTTAATGAAATTGGTCTTATTACAAAACTACTTGTTCATGTAGTTACATGTTTTGGTAATATTTTCGCCAGTTTGTGTTTTCTTCTCAATGTGTATGTATCAGCTTATTTGGATGAGTCTAACCTATTCCTTGAACAGTATGATTATGAAGATCCATAGTAGTATCAGAAACACTATCTTGTTCTTCGTCCTGCAATTTTTGAAATAGGAATATTTATATTTGATATGCTATTTTGATTCAGATAATTTGATAAAGGTATGACCAGAATAAGTTCAGATTTTAGTACATTGTAGTTTAGAAACAGATGAGGATAATTCGGAAATACCCTTTAAATATAAAATGCAGAACAGAACAGAACATAGTATTATTAAGTAACGTACAAGTGTATCTAGTTTCAAACATACGCAAACATAATACGTCTTATTCCTGTTCTGTTCTGTTCTGATGAATACATGTACATTTTTTGTACATCCAAATGCAGATGCAACATTTTTGAGTTAGTCACTGGTATTTATAAAATCAACATTTGTTCGAACATTCTTAATGAAATTTTTAATAATTCGTAATCTTCCTTCATCATCAATTTCGATTAAATAAATAGTGTATATTGTATATTTATTCATAATACAATATGTTACAACTGTCTGTCAACACAATACATCTATGAAGAATGAAATATTTGTGGCATAATGTTCGGATCGAACTTTCGGGGGGTCGCCATATTGTACGGGCATATCCTGGAAACAAAACAAGATAATCCACGCTTATCTTAAACACGCGGAAAATGGACTTGACCTGTCAAAAATATTGATCTGATATAACAAAATCACGCACATCACCAATACGGACTATGAATATATTAATACAAATGTGTTACCGAATGACAGTAACAAATAGACAATATTTATTGCAATTTCCTGTGAGGAATTTAATATGCATATTTGATAAACTCGAAGAGTAAATACTATCATGTCCGTTTATTCGGTTTTATTTAATTTCGTTGTAATTTTGGACTGTCCTCTTTCTGTACGATAAACTACTCGTATTTCATACATGATTTATGATAAAAGGTTCGGTATATTGTACAACAAACATAGTTTTTAGAGAACTGTCAATTTCATATTTATAATGAATATAACGTGAAAGTATTTTGTTCATATATGTTGTATCCTTTTCTACATGAACACCGAGCGGTAAAAGAATATGAACAGAACAGAACATACTTTATTCAGTAACTTGTACACAAACTTGTACATAACACACAATATAATGTACATTTTATAGGTCACAAACTAAATAAAGATGAAACATGAGACTTTTTATAAATACTATGAAATTCAATGCGATATATCTTACGTCCTACTCAATTGGAAATATGTCAACGATAGCTAATTTAGTAACTTATTACCAATACAAAATATAAAATAGGCCTATAATTATGTAAATGGTAGTTTTGTTTAATTCTTTTAATATGGGTGTTGATGTGAACTTCAGGGAGTGCTATCTATCTTGAGGTAATATTTTATCATTACTTTGTGTCTCTTATTAACTCTACATTGAGTAGAAAGGTATTTTATGTTTCATTAACAGTCCAACCTCTCCAAAGCAACACCCTTCGGGATTAGCAAAATTTTGTTGAAAGGTTGTTGCTCTAGTGAGGTTAAATTAATAGTTAACTTACGTACACTGAACAAAACTTAATTATAACCCCACTTACTTTATAATAATAGTAAAAAAATGCCAAAAAATTATTTGCTAGGATTTTCGCGAGTAGGTCGGAGCACTGCAAACAAACTTATTTTTATTTTTAGCCTCAAACATTATTGTTACTGTCCCATGAACTTAAACTTATAATTAAGATGTCGTCAACTGCGAGAAAGCTTCGAACATATGTTATTGTAATAACATTGTTTATCTCTATTGAAACACGAGCACGTGACAACACTCTTCAGTTCTAATTGCTAATAAACCCAATTGGTCATTTTACCGAAATGATAACATTTATTTTGGCACTTGAGTTTATCAACAAAATTGAAATAATCCCAAGAAACTTATCAATAAATTTTGACACACGAAGAATGGATGGATGATTTGACTATCTACAGTAATATGAAGATACATCAATACTATATGTGTAGGTATCATAGATGTGTCAATCAAATCCCTTATTATTGATGGTCCCCTACGACCCTTTTGTATTCCCATCAATAGTTATCCAGTTTGTAACTAGGGATAAGCAATCAATGAGAGAGAAGGAATTTAGCTTAATCATGGCGTAATCTGTGACTCAGCTCTCGCAAACTCAAACTCTCTGTTGTATTTAAACAGACTCGTCCTTATTTTGACAGGAACAAAACAAACTGTATCATGTGCATACCAAAACATCAATGTTCGAAAAATATCAGGTTACTCATTCCCTTGGCATCCCTTGTTTTCAAAAGAAACATAATATTATACATTCCTAGGTGGCGAACATTTTTGTAGCTGGTACGTTATATTTTCACGTCGGACGTCACTGACTTGGAGTGATAGTTGTTTTTAAAATCTTTATTTCTTGAATGTAACATATTTTGCTCATTGAAACTAATATTATTAATGTATAAAATGAATAGCAATGGACCCAGGATAGAACTTTGGGGTACACCAGAATTGAGAGTCAGTTCAGATTATTTAAAAAAAATTTATTTCAGTCCTGTCGGGGTGGGCAGTTATCCTAACAAGCTTGCCGAGTACTAACTACATTCTATCAGCAAGCTACTACAAAGCTACTCCTTATAATTCAGAGGTGGAGGGCAATTTAACATAGGAAGTAATATATTCAGTCAAATTTGTCACGGACAATGTGAGCCTCACCCGGGGTTCGAACTCACCACCTCCTGATTATGTTTTATTCATATCAAATATTTTGTCTCAACTTAAATAAAATTAATGTAGCTCATGCATTATGCATTGTATGCTGTAGTTTAGAATCGTTGGGAAATGCGTACACGAAACACATATTAATTTAATCATATGTGTTTCATGTACAAATGTATATACATATTACATGATAATACATAAAATATATTATACGGCTTATATGAGGTATACTCGTATAATATAATGTATTCATGTATGAACTTGTTCTTCGCTTGTAACATTAATATTAATAAAATCAAAATAGAAGCGTAATTTTATTATACCTCACCCTCAGGTCCAAAATCGCCTATACACACGTATACATGTATATAATGATATATAACCAACACTCGGACCTCGGCGCTGCCTCGGTCAACATTATTTTTTCGGGCTGACAATTTTTAATAACGCCATCTCTAAAATTATCCTATTGACGATACAGTTATATTGTATATATAAAGTTGTACAAAATAATTATTATTAAGTCTAAATTATAAAAAACATAACTTACGTAGAATATAATCCGTCAACTTATATCATTCTAAACAATTAAATAATAACAGTAACCGACTCTAGTGCAAATAGAATAAAATTCACTGTCTTGTCATAGCACTGAGTCAGATATCGGACTTCAGTTTATTCTTTTTGATAAACGTATCAGTAATTTTTAAAAAAAATCGCGTTGATTTTTCACTTTTCATATATTTCATAACAATATCGTATGAATGTTTAATATAACATGTATTATTCCCAGTAAGTCGCAATTCCTAAAATGAAATACAATGTACATTCTATTCAATTAATCTAATAAAAAATAATATTTCCTTCAGTATAAGATCGACTGTATTAAGCATGAGTTCATCTCATCGTTTTCGCCTGACAAATCAATTGCGTGAAACAGATTCAAATGATAGACTTTAGATATTCGGGATTATCCAAAAATATATAAATCTGTGCACACGCAACATGTGGAGGGCAAGAACAATCAAAGACTTCAGAGGTAGACTGCATATTCTATGTTTCATTGTGCCAAATGTTACAACTTACAAAGATAAAAAATGTAACAATTAGCATATGTGACAGCTTAATATGATAGTGACAATACGTTTAGTATGAATGTTTACATTTTGTATTTATTATTTTACTATTTTACACATACATGTAGATTAATTGGTTACGGTAAAATAACTGTACAATTATTAACACTTTTGTAATTTTTCGACAGAGTTGATGGTAAGTGTCGGAAACATTTCGAGCTTGTGTTTTAAGAAAGACCATCTTGCTACTTCATGGAAAGTAGACCGTAAATAAACTTAACGACAAACGCTTGATTTAAACGTCTCTGTTCTTTGTCTAATATGTCTAAGATTTCAATTATTAAAATATTATTATAAAATTATCATTAACCCATATAATTATTAGAATATGACTAGATTTAATACCCACTAGACAAACAATGAATAATTAGTCATAATATTATGTTATATAATTACAAATGTATCTCTACTTGTTCTCGGCAAATACGACAAAGTGAAATTACAATAAAGACGAGACCATATAAAAACATAATACATTTAATAATATATTCAATATATTAAACACGACAGATAAACTTTCACGAAAGCTTCGAATTCTTCTGTTATTACTTGTTTTGAAAAACCGCAACAAGGGAAAAGAAATTAAAACTATATAAGTCGCGAGTGTATGATTCGGTGATGTCGGCATCATTAAAAATACTATGAAAAAATACACTTCCAAACATACTCGGGAATAGCAATGTATCCGGAAGGCCATGTTCAGGTTCAGGCCCACGCTAATAAAGGATGATTGTCATTTCTTTCAGAGGGCAGAGCAGGGGATAATATTCAGAAGGTGAATTGGCCTCAACAGGCTCAATGCACACATATGCACAGGAAATGGAAGCTGATCGAGTTACCTATTTGTGCCTGTAGGGAGGAAGAACAGGCACCAGATCACCTACTCCAGACTTGCATGATGTGTACTCCAAAAAAGAAGAGAGGTCTGGCCCAAACCAAATTCTTGTCACATTTTTTCTTACTTTACCATACAAAATGTATTGCTTTTGTGATCAGTTTTTTATTATTTATATATTTTTTTTGTTTCGGTATAGACACTTTTTTAAACTTCATTTCATTTTATAGCACTTATAGTAATCATATATATTCTTAGCATTTATGCCAGTGCAATCAGTCATTACAAATTATCTTAGATCGGCACGTTGTTATCGTTTAGGATAATTATTGTCTGTGATAAAAATGCCTCGCTATGTCATGGACATAAGAGATCGTCTCTTTTTTTTGTGTCAGACTCGGTTTTGATATACTAAGTACATGTCATGTACCTTATTTCATGTGTCTTTACCGAAATCAATGTATCAATAAATAAATTATCAGAATATATATAAATCGATGGAGGACCTGAAAAAGACCTGTGTCTTCATCGATGCTGTTGGTGTGTCTGTGTGATAAGTTGCGAACGCGAAAAAGAAGAAATACTCGTCCATGCCTATCTTTGATTAAACAGAAAATAAATATTGTTCATTGGTGACTTTCATAAAACAATTCTTATTACTATATGCGGATTTTATCATTAAAAACCTAAGATGACTATGTATTACGAGTATACATGTACATGATAAGAACACGAGCGTGGGAATCTGATAGCTTGATATGTCGGGGGAGATTTGTGCTTAATACAATTTAATAACTAGAACATGTTGATTGTTTTCAAAACTTCGGGAAGAAATCCAGATCAAACATATTGGTATAAACTAACCAGATTAGCTCGTGAATCATGCTTAAACCCGCGCAAAAATTTCTGAAACTTGTTATCAAAAAGTTCAAATTCAGATCATCGTATGTGGTGATGACTTGGATATTTTAAAGCGATGATATATTAGGACAGTGGGAGGAATCGGTGTTCGTGAGAATGATAAATCATATTTTTCACATTATAGTTACCAATAACACAGCGTTGTCAGAGACGGGGGTCATTTCGGGTGTTCGGGATTTCGTGCTTTACAGTATCATCTGTTGGCGGGCAGAGCCCCGTTGTCCTATTTCTATGGATATGGTATTCTGAACAGAAAGAAAACTTACAAATAAAGCGATTCAATGTATAATCTAAAAATCTATTTTTACATAATATATTATATATGGTGCCGGACGGGTAGTCGATCGTACAAAACAACCTGATGTAAAAACAGAACAAGTATTTATCTGAAGAAGTTCTGCTTAATATATATACATAAACATAAGACATTAATAGTTGATATTCTTCAACTAAAATACAACAGAATATTGTAGGCCTCCACTTAGCTAGATCTGAGTGAACGATCGCTTCCCTATTTTAAAAAGCCTGTTACATGTATAAGGTATGTATAAGGTATTAAGATTCTAACTTCCATTTTTTTCTAATGTATTTGCTCAGTGCTACACAAAGATGTTAATATTACAAAAAATAATACTGCACGATTCTCATTATTTCTTTGATACCTTGGATACTATAATTCATGTTACGACATATTTCTTTTTTAAATGTAAGAGTAGTTGCCCTTGTTGAAAATAGAAAAATATGAATTTCTTTCGATATTGAATGCTGACTTTCATATTTCTTTATTAAAATATATTGATATTGTGTAATTGCATCTTTTTACCATGAATTTTCATTGAAATGGATGTTCTTTTGTTTTTAATCTTTGAACAATTGGTAACTCCCTGGAAAATATGGTTTTTCAGGGTAGGGAGTTCGGTTTTCAGGGATTTTACTCACTGTAAAATTGTATAAATTAAAATATTTAAGCATATGTCTGCACAAACATTAGAAATGTGGTTGAGCGTTACGTCCGGGTAAAAAATGCACCATCATTCGCAGCAAAATCTTATCGAAAAAGCTGCTGTTTGCTATTGAATCAATTTAGTTGGTACGTGCAAAACAGCACCAATAACGCCCACGCATAGAAACGATGGTGTTAGTTGTTACCCCGTAAGTCCTGATAAATTATGTAAAATCCTTGTAATTATCAAATCTGTTTAAAAAATCCACACACGATGTCACGGCATTGTGTGATTACCGAGAGAAAGGCAATGTTGGCTAGATAAAAATAATAACCAATCAAGTCCCTTTATATATGTATTGAACGATAATACAAAACAGATTGCAGCTTCAGATTATAACGGTTGTGCATTTAAACTACATTTGTAATTGAAAGACATGAAAGGCAATATTTATAATTGGTTATTTGTCCGCGGTTCGCTGTTTTGGCATGAGTCCGTTATTACGAAGGCCAATATACAGATGACCGAGGACAAATACTTCGGCCAATATGGAATTCAGTGATAATAAATAAGTATTTTATTAATAACTATCTAATACATGTACTTGATTGGTTGAAGCAAAATAATATCGAGTATCATTGAATTGCTGCTCATTTTGGATGTTTGATGAAAAAAAGGCAGACATTGCTTTCATTTCTTATGCCTTCACTTAACCAGTTTCAAGTACCAATGAAAAGCTTGCATTTCATAACTCCATGTTGTGCCGAGTTGTTTAACGAATGGGAATGTATGGAATCCCGTATTGTCGAGTTCTGTCTGTCTTAGCCGACTTTTCTACTCTTCTGTATTGAGTGTCTTTATCTTCTAATACCCCTCTAATATTAGATACATGTAGTATAGTAACAGTACATAATACGTAGTAACAATTGATTACTAGTACATTTTGTATATTCATTTGCAAAAACCGGTGACATTCTCAAACTATCAGAAAAATAACCGACCAGCTAATTTTTTTTCGCTAAATGCAATTTCGGATACTGGGCTGCAACGTCCATGGTTTTGAAATACAATACCTTAATCCCATTGGTCGCTGCTTGCAATATCTTGGCTATTCGGGAAAATATTTGGAATTATAAATTAATAATGTAATAGATTTGTATGCAGTATTTTTTCATGATAATGATATTTTCTGTCTTAATACTTGATCTAAGATAATATTACAGTATTTGTAAAGATTTCAAATCTGATATTAACACTATTGATGAAAGGCTCGGTGGTTAGCCTCAGTAACCATGGCTACTGAACAACTGACAAAATATTCTTTCATATTCTATCTGATTCTCATTTCTGACACATCGACCCATCACATGAAAGCAGTGTTTGTTTCAACTGGGATGTACGTAGAGTTATCAGAAACATAGCATGAGTTATCTTCTCCTGAGGATTAAATAAAGAGTCTTCTTAGATAAGAAGATATTGTGATGTCTTGTTTAAATACAAATAAATGATTGGCAAATGGTTGGCATACCGCAGTTTTTCGTTTCTATAAACAGACAAACTTATTTAATACATTGTGACGGAGTAAATTAGCGTGCCTTAAATGATAGAGGCGTAATGAATGATAATCATTCAACTATTTAAGGATGGTAATTACTTGATACTTTATCATACACGTTCTTTGTTCCAGGTTACGAGCTGATAATCCTACTGAACAACTTCAGCATCTTGGTTATCAAATATCAATATAAAATATTAAACAAGAACAAAATATGTCCACCATAATCGATAGGTAGTGTTCCAGGACTGTTCCTTAAAAATATATCATTTCTTTAAAATTTTATCGAAATCAAAGTACTGAAAGTACTCATAGAAACTGAACTAACATGGGCTTGCACTGCAACATTGAATAAGAATTAGTCTGACAATTGCATGATGGATGTAGACAAACGTAGTGCTCGTAATTAGGTCCGCATAAAAATTAATGCGCACCGCGCACCGAGCGGGTGACGGCTATGGAAAACTGAACTATCGTTCAGTATACCGTAACTTATACATCCTTTTTTAATATTTATGTTCAACACTATATGAGTATATCGTATATCAAGATATGGGCAGGTAATATCATAAAAGTATATGAATAATGTTTATAATTAATATATGCGAGTATTATGTTGTTATAGATTTATTATCATGTGCAGTCATTTTATTATAAAAGGAAGCTGTGGTACAAGTATTTTATAGTTTTAACGATGTGTGATCAGAAACATAATATGGGTTTACGGTTGCATGTTGTAGATAATCTTTTTGAAAAATCTGAAGAGTCAGGGCTTTTTGATTGCAGAATTCTTGTCCCACGTGAGGTGCGGTGCAGTGTGGAGTATTCCGGTGCGGTGTCCATATTTGGGCGTTACCGAGCAGTGATATCACCATGGTAATATTACTAGTATAGTAATTAATTGGCACAACTAATTACGCTAAAATGACGTTTTCATTAACATACCCAAATTCACATCATAACAATATAAGGAAGACTACAGACATGTACATAGAGTTCTTCATTTATTTTAGAACTACATCATATTAAAAATTAGACAGAAGTTCCTTGTACCATTCGCTTGTCATTTTCCACGGTAATATTGCTGTCAGAATATGTCGGCAAACAGTGGCATCCGGGCACTCGGTGTAGGGGTATACAAAAAACTCGTCGTGATCTGGAATAATGAATCATTTACGCTGTTGTTTATACATATGATAATTTTATCAGTTGATTCCAAGAAATGTCTAAACAATAATTCAAAGTCGGAGCTGAAGAGTTGCGACGGCGTATATCTTTAAGATATGCCTGTATTCGTTACATCAATGCAGAAAATCATTAATGTACGAGAAATTCATTCAATTCTTCAATTGTTTAATAATAATAATACTCTTTATTTAACGAAGGTAACATGCATAGACATATTATATACAAGCATATATGATGTCATAAATTACAACATGGCCTTCAAACAACAATATTTAATGCAAAAACTGAAAAGAAAACATGAAAACAAATAGTGACATAGATATCAACATATTGACAAACACTTAAATGACCACTAGTCTCTTTTGTGGATATTTCAGCCATCTTGTGTATTCAGTAGATATTGTTTTAAAGCATTCTTAAAGGATCAAGTCTTAGATCTTGAACGTATTGAAAGCGGGATATTGTTCCAAATTTTTGAAGACATGAATGAAAAAGATTTTTTGACGTAATTAGTACTATGTTTAGGTGTTATTAAATTATTATTTGAAATTGATCGTAATTCATATGCGCTCTTATTAGAAAATGTTAAGAGTTCATCAATATAATCAGGGCCAAAGTTATGCTGTTATTCAAAAACTAACAATGCAACGTGATATTGACATCTATTTTTAAATGCTAACCAATTTAAAAAAATTAACAATTGATCTGAAGATGTTTTTTGTTTACAAATTATTTTCGCAATACGTTTTTGGATCTTATGGAGAATGGTGGAGTGTCTTTCTTTCATACCCCAAATTGTGCAACAATAGTCCATTGATGACAATATGTATGCATTGTACAATAATACGTTCATGTCATCAGATAGAAACGGGGCTATTCTTTTCAAAAGATATATTTTAGAATTAATATTAGAGCAAATCTTATTAAACTGAGTGTCCCAGGACAAAGTATTATCAATCCAGATACCAAGTTTTTACAAACATTTTGTACTAATAAGATCATGTACATTGTATTAGACATTCAACATTCAAACGAGGTTCTTCGGTAGTAAAAAATCTTCTGGAAACAACAACTTAAATTTATTACATAAGGCCATCCTTAAAATGCTGGTTTCCGGTAACCCGAATCAAACTTTTAAAAGGGGATGGGAGGGCGGGTACTTTTAGATTTTATTCTTTCTGGACATAATATGCCTGTAGCGAAGACGAAATGCGGAATAAAAACCGGAAACAAATTTAATCAACATCGCTAAAAGAGGAGGCTGTCGGGGATTTTAAAATGAGTCCGTTGTGAAACTGCAAACTACAGACTGTACGTGTAACTACTATAAAACCCCTGTAAACCGAATCCCTTCCGGACTGGACCAAAAGTCCGGTTTTCTGAGAATTATGTTTTTCAGTGAACTTTTGATATATTCCGTATATGACATGGTACTTGAAATATTGTCCGATTTTCAGGGACTTCCGGTTACAGGGAGACCGATTTTCAGGAGTTTTACTGTATTATGTAAAGATGGTCTGAATGTTGTCAGAATGAGTATTGGTTTCCCCTTTCTTTTTACTGTCTTTTACTCATTGTGACAGATGGAAAGTATAACACAATACTGGTCATCCTGATAAAGTGCATACTGAAACATTTCCTGACAAAATAATGATCGGTGAAATTAAGAACTACACATACCATGTGATATACGCGAGTTTACTTCAGCATTGATAAAATTACTATCAGGCCCGCATAAAACAAAATTGGATGTGGAGGGGTAATTCAAAATTTTGGCTGACAACGGGAGAGTAATATAGCCCTTTAAGCTACCGTAGCCCCGCCCCTATTTCCTAGGTCCTTCAATCAACATGTGGAGCTAAAGAACCGAATAACATTATTAACAAATAAGTATAGCAGGCATATACATATGAGTGACCATGCAGCAAACATCGTTCTTTATAATTATACAATAGACCTATTCAATTTTTGATATTACATAATTAAAAATACCGGTTTTTATATATCATAATTCTATATAGATAGCGTTTTTATATAATATATATAAATGCATGTATATTATTATACTAAGTCTTAATTGTTACCTTGACACATGCTCACCACACTCGTGAGTGGACGATACTGATGATGATGGTGTAGTATCCTGGCCTCCAAGATTTTCACCATCACCTGGGTTCTCCATTCCTTATCCGAACGTGTATTGATACCTTGACGACAACGAGTGACGTTTTGATATCATTAATTATGACGTCACTGGTCTTAGTGAACAACGTTTCGACGTCAATATTGTAAAAGACGTTCGGAAGGTTTATTTCTTTGTTTCACATGATTTTGACTTTCTTTCAGTGTACAGTTATTTTATTTATTTACACATATTTTTTTATAGAAATCAAAGATCGCTGGATATGAAAAAAAATTTAAGAGTCCAGCGTCTCTAAGAAACATTAAGTTTATTTAAATTTTCATCCAATTCAGTTATTTTATCCAAACTAACGTTAGTATAATCCGACAACTTCCAGTGATGAGAATATATTCCTAATAATATCTACTGTTATCTTTTTATTATTATACCAGTTTTATAAAGTGTCCTTCCTGATATAAAATTTTACGTTCAAAGGCACTGTCTGACCCTTTTTATGCCATTTTTGGGGCCCGGTATTCTCCCCCGTTCCCCAACTAAGAAAGTATATATTTTCCCCACTGAGAGAAAAAATCCCATAATTGAAAAAAATCCCCAAATTTAGTGTTTCACGACGCAAATTTCCCCCATTAAAGGGAACTGATACCAGATCACCGAAACAGTAAAAAAGGTCTGATTAGTATGTACAATTAACATTTGACAAATGTATATAAACCCATAATAAAAATTAGCTTATGAAACCAAACTGACTAATAGAAACGAATAATATACCGGTAAAACATTTTTAGAAAATATAGGATTCGGTTCCTAGTACATAAAAAACTTGGTTCCTGATGGATACAATTTTTAGCATTAGCGAAACGTTTGCATCGCGAGCTTATAAGGTGAGTTACTGGACACACGTGATTAGCTGATTAAACGTATGAAATAAATCAAATCAATTTGAATGACCTATATTTAATTACGAATTTACAAATCAAAATATGTACAATTAAAGGGAGAGTATTCGCTCATTAGTATAAATAATACTAAATAAAATATACTGTACATGATAACCTCCCTTCAAAAAGAATTCGATGCTTGCAAAAAGCGCTAAACTGGTTCCCGTTGACTTGTCTGTACAAAGCCTTTGCCTAACTGCAAAATGGAACGGAAACCAGTTTAAGAAATTTACATTCAAGCCATATTTATACATGTGTTCTTCTGTACAGGAATTCTTAATAGTTTGTTGAATTTGACGCCTTCTAGTGAAATATTTACGGACAATATACAATACAGGAGGTCTATGTCTTTATTCAACATTGAAATCATTGATTTTGTTTTGTTTTATATGAGAAATTATTAACGAATTTTCTCGAATAATAGTCAGTAAAGTTCGTTAATTATTTATCAAATAATTCTACAATAGAATAATATAATCTGAGGATAACGGTAGAATATAATTTTATGAATGTACTGAAAACAGTGTACAAGTTAACAACTATTTTTTAAAAAATATCTTTAAAGGCCCATTAGCTTATTGAATTTGGCAATACAGAACAAAAGGTAAAATGATAGTAAAATATAAGAAATATATTCTATTTGCTCTGAAACAATATTTACATAATGCCTTTCTTTAGCCACATCACGTAAAAATGTTGTCAGATGCTTCTGCTTATTTTTGCAAGGCCATTGAAAAAATACTGTGCTACATTTCTGTATGTACTTCGTGATTAAAAAAGAACATTTCAGATTTTTTTTATTGCCAGTAAAAGTTAGTTTCACCGATAAGATAAATGTCTAGGTACAATAAGATCTACTTCTATGTAAAATAAGATCTACGATACTTTAATTTTAACATCCAAATAAGCTAATGGGGCTTTAATTATTTCTGGTAGAGAAGACACTGCAGTATATCCGCTATTGAAAATCTAACTCTGACAGGTGATGAGAAAAAGCCAGATATTTTTTCTTAATATTGTGGTTTATTGAAACGCATGGTTCAGTACGTTCTTGCTTTAAAAAAATGAATTTTGAATTCAATGAATCAAACTGAGAGATTTAACCGACAATAATCAATGAAGAGTGCCACCAATGTAACAGTATTTCACAAATCATTTGGTATAAATGCTGAAAAATTCCAAGTGTCAAATACACGCTACGAGTGTTTATAACGGTTTGTTAATATTTCAACTTACGTGACTACACAATAGACGATATTAAATGGTATTTACCTAATAAAGTATAAATTAATATACATGTTTTAATTCATTCACTTTAATAATATATTATAGATTAAATGTATAGATATTTATAATTATACATATTCGCAATTGTAATTATATAGTTACACTAATAATACATGTAGTATGTCACTTATCATTTTGGAGTCAAGTGTCTGTCTTGTTTATAATGTACTGTAAGTTATTTGTGTATATAGTTTAATTAGTCTCAGTATTTGACTGACATTCGTTATATAATGAGTCTATTGTTACGCATGTGTAGTTAAACTGTTTTCTTTTCTTTTTTTTCATCCATTGTTTTTTTGTTTTTTTTTCTTTACTTCATAAATTAATCATAAAACCTGAGATATTCTATATTTCGTTTCGGTAGAATGTTATATCCGGTTATTATTTATAATACTTATCTTTTGAATCGTATATTATGTGTCTATAAATTGTTTAATTTTCAATTATCACAAAAATTATGGATTTATATCTTTACAATCAATTTTTAACAATGTATGTATGTATATTTATAATAATTGCCTTCTCCGCAGCACAGATATAGTTTGTATATTATGTATATATGTGCATGTACAATTGTTTTTTGTTGTGTTCATACGTGTAAATGTCCTCATGGGCCGCAAGGCTTAATGGATTTACTGAAATAAACATCATGTAAATAAATATATGTATATAATGCCTATTCTATACGCTTATCATTTTAGCAAAGAAATAAACACATACAAACGTGTGCATTTTTAGCATGTATTAAATGCTTATCAGTACAAAACAAGTAAAAAAAGAATTATATACATGTATCACTTGGCATAAAGAAACCAAACAAAAAACTTTATGTAAAACGTATGTACAATATTCGCATTATTATGTCAATGATTAATTTCATGTCACAAAAGACTTTTCGAAATAACTTACTCCATTGTTTTATAGACCACATAATAAAATTTGACAACGTTTTATGAACAAACAATGTCTCAAACAAACACATTTCGTGTTTCTATTATATATTCCTTGTACAGTCAATAACACTTTTTTTTTATTCCAAACACTTTAACATTTATATTTCTGAATAGTTCTTATTTTCTGCTTCAGAACGAATCGTATGAGGACTTTTAGCAATTTGGGACGAATCTGTCTTGACTTTCGATAAAAGAAGAGACTTCCGGTCTGAGAAGATATTTGGAAGTCCTCCTGACGGTGTCGTGTTACTTTTTGGTGATTGGTTGGCGCCAGGAGAGTTGCTCGATGGTGATTGGCTCTTTTTCAAACCAGTTAATCGTAGATTTCTCTTTAGTTGCATCCATTTTCTTGCTTCCGAATCCTTTCGTCCTTATAAAAACAACATAAAAGGTATTTTAGGTAATTTCAACCAAAACATTCTAGCACATCACAAATTACTAAATTTCACCAATGCGAAATATAACAAAATAGTTAACCTTTGTAAGTTTGCTTGACTTACTGAAATAAAATTAACATGATTAAGTTTTTAATGTTGTTTATCTGTACAAATATTTTCTTATGTTGTAATTTAAGTATGCACTTGGCAAATTGTGACAATACATTTTGAAGTATCAAAATTAATATGACCTGTTTATGATAATATTTATCTAAATGTAAGACTTCTTATATATTTCTATATTTACCTTTGCCTTTTGGTTTTGGTGTATCACAACGTTCCTCTGTCACTGGATATTCTCCTTTTACAGCTGTTTGTCTGAAGGATGTAGACATCTGTTCTTGCTTCATACCAAATATAGCCACAATATCGGCCGGAGGAGGTGCTACTTTCTTAATTGGCCTCCCTTCAATGATGGTACTGGCAACTGAATCGACTTCCGATTCATCGTCACTGGACCCAGCATTCTGGATACTACTTCCGGTTAGAGATGCAATGGCTGAAGGTGGGATTTTACATGGCGGCACGTTTTGAAATGTTTTTATCATAGGTGTGTTCATTCCACTTATCATGGAGGAATAGATATTGTCTTCAGGTGCGGCTAGACAAAGTCCTGTACTAGGATCGTTTTTTAAACCATCATCATCAGACGACGAACTGCTGTCGGTATCAGAATTTTTTAAGCGGTTTCCAGCTCTTCTATTTTGTCCCTCAATAGGCGGGAATTGGGACTGTTTCGTTTTATTTTGTGATATTTTAACCTTTGACCTGTCTCTCAGACTTGATATCGCCCATTTGTCTTTTTTGCTATTTTTCTCAAAATCTGTTAATCCAACTTTCGCATTACCTTCATAAATCAATATACTCTCACATATATCATGTCCAAGACGCATTGCATGCATTAATGGAGTGAAACCACGACTGTCCGGTGTGTCTGTAGATAGTCCATATTTTACTAAAGCCGCCACAACCAGTTTAACTGTCGCAGCATTTCCGGACGAAACAGCGTGGAATAGTGCCGTTTGCCCGTTAATATCCGCCATATTGAAATCCATATCAACATCAGCATGTTCAATTAAAAGTGCTACGTCATGGTCTCGCCCGTACAAACATCCCCACATCAAAGCATTTCTGCCAACAACATCTGCCTTACTAACTAATGCACCTCTCTTCAAAAGAGTTCTCAGGATTTTGTCCCTGAAAACAATCATTTTACTTATCAGTACAAGTTAAACTACATGTATATGTTTATATATTCATTACATTTACGTTTTAAAATAATTTGTTTCATGTTTACACGCTCAACAAGTACTTATAATTCTATGAATTTAAACCTACTTATTGAAAATGTTATATTACCATGGTAACATGCAACATCTAGAAATGATAACGTCGATTTGTTGTATATAGAGAGGTTAAAAAAGTAACTTATAGCTCCAGAAATATTTGCTTTACGTATGAAAACCGTATCCCTGTTCTATAATCAAATCTTAAGACAGTCTGCGTGGTACAAAGAAAAATATCTAAAGACAGTAACTAACGGCCTCGTATAATAATCAGGAAAGCAGTACAGAAGTTAAAGTTTGCAGATTTTTAATCAGACGCAAAACAGTTTACTGAATAATCTCATTTTATAAAACGAACACATTTCAAATTAATATAATTCGATATTATGAATAATTTATGTACTTTTGTGAATGACTTACCTGTTTCTGTCATGTTCTACAAGAACTGCTCGAATTAATGGGGTTTGGCCACAGTCGTCTAATTCCTCCAAAGATGCCCCTAGATCCAAAAGCAGACGAACTTGTCTCGAGCGCCCAGCTGACACAGCTTTCAACAAGGACATTTCGTCTGTACTTGTGTGAAGGTTGATGATAAAGTTATAGTAAAAAAAAAGAATTTAGATATTACTCCATTAACTGTAACTAAAAATTATGTCATATAGAAACAAGTCTATTTATCCATACAGTATTGTTTTAAAATCCATTCAATGAAATATGATTTGAAATGAATTTTTACTTTACTGCAACATTTTCTTTTATAAATAAAAACTGCCAGAGACTCCGTGTGTAAACCAAACTGGAAATAAACTATAAATATAAAAGTCTGTATTATATCAAAGACACAATTTGAGAATATTTCCGTCAAGCTGCAAAATTCAATATAAACATTTAACGTATTGTAAAATTAAATTTTACCAAGGGTAGCCATTTCATGAATATTCGAAAGACGAAACTGCGATATACACAGTGTACAACCGTTGACATGTTTAACATTATAAGAAAACATTGTCCTCTCTAAAGTCTAAACGTCCAATAACAGTTATACACGCATTGAATTATACAAATTTTACAAAACAACAACAAAAAGAAACGATAAGTAATCGATGGCGGAAATCATTAATGTTTTATAAACATATCTTCTGCATTTGTATGAACTTATACAACGTTGAAGAGAAAGTTGATTACAGATAATTAAACTGTCAGCGTACGATGATACTTACGAGGTAACATCATCAATTTTTACAAGAACAAATTTTAAACTTAGGTGTATCTTAGAAACCATTAAGCCAGATGTAGACCAGACAAAGATAACCACTGAAAGTACTCAGTGAAACTGAGCTTACAAAGACTTGCACTGCAACATAAAACGGGAACTAGTTTACTAGTGACAACTGTATGACGGATGTACATAGATAAACGTAGCAAATAGGTCCGCATAAAAATTCATGCGCCCCGAGTGAGTGACAGCCATGGAAACTAAACAAGTGCTCGTTCATATAAGAAACAGCATATATAAAGGATAAATCCGTAAAATCCGTATTTATGCAAGATGCACGAAGTATGTACATGTATACGTAAACATATATATGTCGTGAATGTCTATTATAGAAAACTGCATACATTATAATTATTGTGAAGATTCTTGTAAAAAATGTCAACATTTCTCTCTGCGTCATTCCCACCATAACATTTTCGTTGTCATATTGTGAGATATCTTCATATTGACAGCAAAATCAGCATTTGTGTGGTACCTTCATATTGATAACATAATCAGTATTTGTGTGGTATCTTCATATTGATAACATAATCAGTATTTGTGTGGTATCTTCATATTGATAACATAATCAGTATTTGTGTGGTATCTTCATATTGATAACATAATCAGTATGTGTGTGGTACCTTCATATTGACAGCATAATCAGCATTTGTGTGGTACCTTCATATTGATAACATAATCAGTATTTGTGTGGTACCTTCATATTGACAGCATAATCAGCATTTGTGTGGTACCTTCATATTGATAACATAATCAGTATTTGTATGTTATCTTCATATTGATAACATAATCAGCATTTGTGTGGTACCTTCATATTGATAACATAATCAGTATTTTTGTGGTATCTTCATATTGATAACATAATCAGCATTTGTGTGGTACCTTCATATTGATAACATAATCAGTATTTGTGTGGTATCTTCATATTGATAACATAATCAGCATTTGTGTGGTACCTTCATATTGTCAACATAATCAACATTTGAGTGGAACCTTCATATTGATAACATAATTAGTATTTATGTGGTACCTTCATATTGACAACATAATCAGTATTTAGTGGTATACCTTCTTATTGACAACATATTCAGTATTTGTGTACAACCAGTAAATTTACAATTGCATTGATGGACTTTAGTTTAAACATATTTATTTGGCAAGAATTACAAACATGTCTTATATAAACAATACAATCGGTGTAATTCGTAGTTTAGTGAGCTGCACCCGAGTCGAAGACGTGCATGGTTTACTGGGTGATTCCTGGTTTCAACAATTGAGACTGTTAGTTCTGGAGTTGAGTTAGTGTTTGAAGATGCTAACAGTGGCGCGTATCGTCAGTCATGTGGAAGAGAACTCCACTACAGCATTTGTGTACACATACTACCTGTTTGCTGACAGCATAACCAGCATTTGTGTACTACCTGTTAACTGCAACCTAATTAGCATTTCTGTACTTCCTGCTTATTGACAGCGTAATCAGCGTTTGTGAACTACCTATATATTATCAGCATTTGTATACCACCTGTTTACTGACAGCATAACGAGCATTTGTGTACAACCTGTTAACTGACAGCCTAATCAACATGTGTGTACAACCTATAGATTAACAGTATTTGTGTAATGTCTGTTTACAGACAGCATAACCAGCATTTGTGTACTACCTATTTACTGACAGCATAACAAGCTTTCGTGTACTACCTGTTAACTGACAGCCTAATCAGCATTTGTGTACTACCTATATATTAACAGCACAAGCAGCATTTGTGTACTACCTGTTTACTGATAACATAACCAGTATTTGTGTACTGCCTGTTTACTGACAGCCTAATCAGCATTTGTGAACTACCTATATATAAACAGCATTATCAGGATTTGTGTACTACCTGTTTATTGACCACATAACAAGTATTTGTGTACTACCAGTACCTGTTAACTGACTGCCTAATCAGCATTTGTGTACTACCTGTTAACTAATAGCATAATTAGCTTTTCTGTACTACCTGTTTATTGACAGCATAATTAGCATTTGTGCACTTCCAATATATTAACAGCATTTGTGTGCTACCTGATTACTGACGGCCTAATCAGCATTTGTGTACTATCCATGCATTAACAGCATTTGTGTGCTACCTGTTTACAGACAGCATTACCAGCATTTATGTACTTTCCATACATTAACAGCAGGTATGTGCTACCTGCTTAAATCAGCATTTGTGTACTACCTATAATATATTCACAACATTATTGTCATTTGTGTGGTACCTTCAATTTTATAGACGACAGTGTAATCAGCATTGTGTACTACCTGTGTATAAACGGCAATATCAGCATTTGTGTACCAACTACAGATATTTATAACATTATAATAAAGTATCACCTATGGCTTTCAGGTTTTAGAATATTGAGAACATTTTCTATCATATCTATCCAATAATACAATGAACAACAATATACAATGTATGAAATTTAATTAATAATCCAAAATATTAACAATGTTACAACATTGAACATGAAGTTCCACATAAATCAGCTTAAGAGTAAGACTGATGCGGCCAAGAACATTTAATAGAAAATTTAGGCTCATTTCAAATGACTTACGTAAGTAACTAATGTAACACTTCAACAATTATCACCCTGTGGCGTAATCATGTGCAATTCATATCATTAATTACATACAAATCCTGAATAAAACTATAACATTATGTTCTTTTTTTACTAGAAGAGAAGAAATATATTGATGTTAAACTCAGTTTTAGTAAATAAACTGACTGCATTTCATGTGAGAATTGTTAGTTGTTCTACCCAAACAATTACAATCAGGATACAATATAGAAGTTCTTTTACTTTCAATTTCTAAGAAGACAATTTACGTAATCTATCTTCAAGATGCTGTGTATAAAGTCCCATTTTTTTGTACTTCTTAATCTTATTCCTTAAGTCTCTAATTTCTAGGTCTGGCATAGCAGGATACAACAATTCACCACAGTTATCATCCATATCATTTTCTCTTCGGAAGAATGCATACAAGATAAATATCGCAAGGCATACTGTTATAACATGAGGCTGATATTCCCATGAAGCAGATTCAGGGGTCTGAAATGTATCAGCTGAGTTATATTTATTTTCACTGTATTTTGACATAAACGGGAAAGGCTTGTCCCCATCACCGGTGGATTTTGAATCCAGTCTTGTTTTTGAAGTAAACAATCTTGCTGCATATCTGCAAAAGAAAGAATACAGGGATGCAATCAGTGAGGGAGCAAATGGAGAATGCCCAGTGTAATGCACTTGTCAATATTTTGCCTGCACGGAGGGGGGGGGGGGGGGGGGGGGCGACTGGCTGACCCAAAAGAAATTGACAGCGCACTTGGCCAAAGTCTGATTCCTGGGACCCGGTGTCATTAAGTTAATAAGTATATCAAATCCCACCTGTCTGAAACAATCTTGACCCACAACTCTCCCCCCTGGTGAGCAAAATATTGAAAGGTGCATAACATAGATAACAGAATAGGATTATAGAATAACACTACAAATTTGTAAATATTTCTACAAACACATCACAGTCAAACTTTAAAGTGATGCTTTATTTTGTATAACAAGCATACATGACCATATTGATATTTGAATATCAATAATTTATTGTCTCAATTACAGTTAACTGGCTTTTCAAAGTCTTTCGTACCAGGCCATCCTTAAAAAATATTTTGTTTGGGTAACGCTTGTAGCTATACTAACTTGATCACCCAAAAAAGCCCTACGCAACTTTTGTATCAATACATCTAAATAGCATTTTGACAGGTATTTGCATTTAATGTAAAAAAAGAGCTGTAAAAAGTATTTCCTTCCCTCTAAAAATTCTCTAGGCAGGGTTACCCCCCCCCTCCAAAATTATATCCTCAAGTGCTTACACTGCACCAATCTATGCTTTAGCTGTGAAATGCTACACTAATACTTAATATAAACTATTTAAAGCTGATAATTTGAGAAACTTACACTAAGACTTAGTCAGGTCAATGAATTAACATAAGAGTATTAAGACACTGGTCACACTTTAAAATCATAGAAACAATAGCAGTCCGTAAGACTTGAGGCCATACAAAAAAACGTTAACAACCCATAGACTGCACAAGGTTGAAACCTCATGAGAAAACTGTTACATCGATAAAATGGAAGCCCCAATAGAATGAGAACCCACCATACAGTTCTATACATAGCGTGACGTCACTACGTTTGTCTAACCTCTATATGATACATAAAACTGATTACTATCCACATTTAGATAGTTATACATACGCTAAAAGTATAGTTCCGCAGAAGGATTAAAAATGTCAAAACAACCATCTGTTGTATGTTATTAACAAATTTGTTTAGTTATGTAAAATGAATACGTAGTACCATTTCTATTCTTATGCTTTCGTCAATAACACTCATTATTCAATGAAACGCATTGTTGAAGTACGCTTGGCTCCAATGTGTACCATACGGTGACGTCACGCTGTTATTGTTTATAATTTCCAGTTTGAAATAGTTCCTATAAAAATACCCATAATGCCCCGAGCAGAATAACACAGGTCAGTGCATAGCGCTACAGAAGTGTACACATTGCCCACCATACCCTTAGGTATTGAGATAAATGACATTGAAATTCATAAACACAGGATTATTGGTCCGTAATATATCATGGTCAACAAATAACTGACTCGTGAGATAAATCTACAGAGAAATGACATAAGAAATAAACAACATTAATGAAATAGACTAATAATGCTTGCTTATTCTACATATTATTATTTTGTTAATGTTATGTAAATATAAGTTCGCGAAAACATATTACACTTTAACATTACAACAGTTATCAAAAAATATCGATCAAAATCACCTTTGTGAAGCAACGATCCTGTTGACTGGGGTTCGTAAAACACCAAAACTTCGTGAAATAAGCATTATTAAGTCTTTAAATATTTAGCATTCTTTTTACAACTGACAACTTGTGTAACTATCTTTCTCTTAAATATTACTCTTTGGGTTAAATTAAACGACCTTAACCCCTGAATCATGGCGGCTTATTGAAAATAGAAAAGAAATATGTTATTCCGCTCGTTTCCATTACTTCGTGTCATAAACATTAATTCAGTCAGAACGATGGTGAAGGTTTTGAATGTAGCTGAAAAAAATGATGCGGCGAAATCCATTTCAGATGTGATGTCAAGGGGACGGTTCAATCGGGTAAGGCTATGGAACACTGACACTTTCATGACTTGAAGGCAGTCTCCCATATGATAGAACCCCTAAATAATGTGGTGTAGACCGTACAGTAGCTTGGTAGTAGAGTGTGGTTAGTACTGGTTAAGGCTAGTTCTGGGTACCATAGCTAAATTGTTTTTTTCCGTCTTGTTGACCATCACTCACTGGCACTGGTTTAAAATACTGTATCCTTGGCAATCAGGTGAAATACACTGTTACTTAAGACGTATAATGCAATTTGCAGTGTCTCAAATTCTGCGCACCTGTTAGTGTCTGCGAGATGTTACAATATTTCGTTGAGTGCCTAATCTCTGTAAACAGTAAAGTACTGGCCTTAGATACTTGAATACTAATACAGCTGTTTTCTAGTATGAGTATGACCATTCTCAATCCAACCATATCAACTTACCTCATTTTGACCTTGACCTGATTTGGACTTCTTGAAATTATCTAAATGGACAATTTCATGACAAACATGCCAGGAGGGCACATGTGACAATGTGCTTATTGTGTAACAGTGTGGTATTGTATTTATAAATTGGCTGGGATATTCACCAGCCCGATTAGCTCAGTTGGTAGAGCATCTGACTTGCAAGCAGGAGGTCGCAGGTTTAAGCCCCGCATCAGGTGCATTATTTGCCTCCTGTTACAATTGGATGCAAAGTAAAAAAAGTCTTGTTTCTGTTCAAATTCCATGTCTGACAATTACAAAAAATATTCCTAATAAGTAGTTTACCTTATACAAATGCATTTATGTAATGTTTACTTTATCAGTCTACCGTATTCCCCCGTTTAAACGCTCCCCCCCTAATAAACGCCCCCACCCTTTTTTTGCCAAAAAAAGTCGTAAGGACTTACCAGCTTTAAGAGTCTGACGTAAAATCCGTTTTTATTTAAGATAAAACACAATTAAATCCACTTTGAATAATTGTATTAATCCAAATTAACACGTGAACAATAACTAAAACCTAGCGAAACCACGTGGTTCTATCACTTTCGTACAGTAGTACAGTAGATCTATGGACCATTCGTGATGTTTATTCTTACGATACCTAAAGCGAAAGTAGATTTTCTGAAAATGATTACTTAGGTCATCTGGTCGATCTAAAACTACAACGCGCATTTTCATTAATCCATTATTTACGTGCTTATTTGTACAGATCAACATAAACAAGCACTAACTGTGAAAAATAAGGGTAAGACCAAGTGCAATATATGCCTCGCGGCAATCTCATTTGTTAGAGGTGCGAAGTTGGCGATTCGAATCGCAATCAGGATTAAACATCATATCTGACACGCGACTTCCACAATTGATTTTTGAATGACTTAACGCCATCGACAAAATGTCCGAAGACATATATAAACCAGTCTATTCAACTATTCCGGAGGTTAAAATTGCAATTTATACACTTTCGCCACTCGTATAAAAATCCATCTGTAAAAAAGTTAATGTCCATCACTTTCACAGTGTTTGCCTATTTCTTCCGCAAATTTAACAACTTTAACGTGTAAGATTGTTTACCCCTCGACTCCATGAAAGCTAATTTACTTAATTGACATGTACATAAAAACTTACACATTGGCGAGATTACGTCAGAGGAGATTACGTCAGACGCGCGGTAAAGATAAAACGGTTACTCTGCAGCGACAGCGTGTTATTGATTTTTGACATGTAGTTTAACTAGTGCAACTGACTACATTATTTATCGTAGTAAAGTGCGCCGGGAATGACCGTTGATTAATACAGTTGAATCTCGTTATGTCAAACTCGCTTATATCAAAATTTCGGTTATGTCAAACTGTTTTGTTGGGTCCCGATTTTTTTGCTCTTTCTCTATATGAAATTAATCCGCTTACCTCCAATTCACTTATCTCAAAATTTCGTTTATGTCAAACTAAATTTTTGTCCCCGTGACTCTAATTAGCATGTAGTTTGAGTTGTTTATCTCAAAGTTGGAGCAGATCAGCGAACAATGGACGCTTTCACACCTATCATGACATTTTGTTAATTGAACAATTTAAATGCTCCGGGAGATTTATAATCGTGTGACAAACAGAAAGCACACGTGTAGTGTAGCATGATAATCATACCTGGTATTTGACTTAACTAAAATTATGGTAGGTAAGGTAAACAAGTACGCACCACGTATATTTTCGGCTGCTGTGAGTATCCGAATACTAGGATACTCGTAGGTTTAACTTGATAATTGAGTACGATTACTTGCCACCTATGACAGTGTCGGATTCCAATCTTAGTAAAATGATCTTAGCTTGATAAAAAAATTTAATTCCGAAAGCGTGATCGACGTTGCGGCAACTAACGGATTCGTCTTACATTATGTACGGAATTCTTACAACAAATTTCGTAAATAAGTATTTTATGTTGGGACATTAATTGTTGATATTAATTATTATGAATAGATACATAATTATTTGGTTTCTTCTCTACGTATGCACATATTTTATTCAAACAAAATGTAATCATACATGTATGTATTGTAATCATATAATAAAGGCTACTGTACGTGCGTGTACACAAATACTTTAAATCATATATAATTATACAGTATTTGTTTATCTCAAATTTCAGTTATCTCAAACTAATTTCCACGGTCCCTAGAAATTTGAGATAACGAGATTCAACTGTATTGCATTAACACCGCAATATTTTTCGATGGCAAGTGTTTCAAATTCATTCATTTGACCTCCGGAAAATCTTTGGATACGGTATTCCAGATTATTATTTTTTTTGTAAAATAGAATCACAATAAACGCCCCCCTTTTGGAAAATGCATCGCCCCCGGGGGCGTCTATTCGGGGGAATACGGTATGCGATCTTTCTAGCATTATAAAAATTACTACATTGACTTCCTCTATATATTCTCTCAGCACATTGTAGTACCAGAGTGACATAAACACTGACTCCCAAAGTGACTAGCTTTTTTGAAAATTCATCTTGGTCAAATTTCTGTTTGAAATTTGTTGTTGTAACTTATGTAAATGCTTAAATTGCTATCACCGGTTAATAGTATATAATACTCTGTATTGTTTATTAAAGGGATTTAAAAAAACACAAATGGAAAGTCACATACATATTTTTATAGTTTTATCTGATTTATTGCGATAAATATTATTTAAGTCGTTCAATAATTACTATATGGGGAGATAAGTTACCATGGAGCATTCTTTTTTAGAGAGAAGGTTTCTCAAGATTCAACAAGATTTATGAATATGAATACATATTATTCAACCAAAAATGTAACATGATGATGACATCAGTGTCCGGACATCTTCTTGGTCTGGATTTTATAGGACAATACAGAAAATGGTAAGTTGACAGTTTGATTGTTCTGTTTCAAGATGTTGCTGGCACTGAATCTCAGGATCTTAAATCATATCATTTCTCTGCTGAATAAGTCAAACTACGCTCATAAATTGAAGGACAGTGAACTCAGTCAAATGTATCGTTTCATAATTATCAGGGGTGATAATATTCTAGATATATCCAGAATTCCGGATTTGTCTGTCCCGAAAGAGCTATGATTTCTGAGCAAAATAAAGTTATGGTCAATTTAATCTACTCTGAAGAATTTCTCTAATTCAAACTGAGTTTAAATAGATATGGAAACAATGTGGATGAAGGTCTCTTGTTTGGCAAAATGGTCAGCAATGTATGATTTTCAGGATTTTTAATTTGACTCTGTTGACACCCCTGATATTATACAATTTATCATAAAGAAAACCCCAAACTAAGCACTGATCAAAATTTATCTAGTATGTAGTACATGTATGTAAGTGACTGCTTATATATTATATAATTTGAAATCAATGCTTTTTCTTTGCTTTCAGGAATAGTTGCAGTCCAACATCTTTGTTTGATGTTCAGGTAGAGAAATATTGCCCAGAAAACTTCATAGATATAAAGGTAATGTATTCAGATGCAATAAACTGATTGTAGATAACTTTTGTTATTGCAACATTATTATCTTTAATTGTACTCTGTAAAGTCTACAGATTAATTGTAAATTTTATAACTTCAGTTTTATTAAATTTTGTTTTATAATTCAATCCACCCATACTATTCAACCTCAAATTGGTTCTTAACTTAATTGGATGTACAAAATTAAAATGGGTTGTTTTTCTTTGTTTATAAATCGATTATACCCTTTTGTTTAGCGTAAATGGCTTTTTCTTGGATAACCACACATACTGAAACTGTTTCATCTAGCACCAACACAGCTTACCTTAATTGATTTTGGTTGTTATTCCATATATGTTGGACACAGCGTCTTGTTTATTTTCTTGTAATTCCTAAATGTTTTATGTTTTATTCAGCGTACATTAGAGCGTGAAGTGAGAGGTGCGCAGTATTTAATCATCTGGACAGATTGTGACAGAGAAGGAGAAAATATAGGCTTTGAAATCATTCAAGTTTGTAAAGCAGGTTTGTTGATTTTTGATGTGCATATTATTCTTTACTACTGTCATTTAATCCGTGGACCAGTGGTTAGTGTGCTGGATTTGCAACCAGGTGAGTTTCGGGTTCACTTCCTGGTCAAAGATGAAAATTTGATTACAATATTGTTGAAAAATGGCATTAAAATCAGATAAATAAATACTGGTATACACTCCTGTCATTTATTCATTACAATCCATGTAGAGAACCCTCATTCATGTGTAGTACAAGGGGCACTACGTAACTCAAGGACAGTAATTCAGCCCACCCATCTTTGAACACGGCGAGAGACACATGTTCTCTGTGATAAAATTAGTTGATGACATTATTTCAAAGCTGTTAGTCCTCTAACTTTGGTCATTCATGCGGACAAGTTGGCTGCTACTTGCCGAGGACAAGGTTAGCACTGGTACAGATAACAATTATTTCTATGTTTTGACAGTATTTTGATACCATGATTCAATTAATGATTTATTTTTTTTGTGATGTTTCAGTGAAACCAAATATTCAAGTTTATAGAGCTAAGTTCTCAGAAATAACTCCACAGTAAGTACTCTCAGTATTTCTTCTTGAATTGTTGTACCATAGATACAGATGATAGGACAATTCTTGTAACATATATATATTGGATGATTTATTGATAATGTTTTCTTGAAGTGAACAAACTTCTAAGATCAAAGTATCTAAATTACTTATAAATAACTTAATAAATAGTCATATGATATATGAAATATAAAAGTATGCAGACTAAAATCTAACTCTTATTAATTGATTCAATTAGCTAAAGTATTGCTGATGTACCACAGTAGTATTTTAAAGGAAATGACTTATTGTGCTTTTTGCTACAAAATCAATGGTCTTTGACAATTTAAAATTAATGTTCCAATATGTTATCATTAAGTATGTGGTATATACTCAACAAGTCTTACAAAAAAAGAATTGTTACATGACTAAACAATGCAATCATTTTAAGTTTTGGGTTTACCTATTGATATTTTGTGTTTTGTTCCTCATTTGTATGAAGTGTTCGATGGGTTTTTTTTTCAGAGCAATAGCCAGGGCTTGTCAGAATTTACTTCAACCTGACAAGAGAACCAGTGATGCTGTAGATGTTA
Source organism: Lutraria lutraria (assembly GCA_964023205.1). NCBI lineage: Eukaryota > Metazoa > Mollusca > Bivalvia > Venerida > Mactridae > Lutraria > Lutraria lutraria. Next base: position 28,431,626 of record OZ026836.1, read on the forward strand.
GAATGGAACTGGATCTAAGGATAGGTATTGTTTCCTCAATGTTTTGCTATAATTTCTTCCACATTGTCCGAGAATGTGTCAGTAACCCACAGACAAGTTTATGGAAGACGTTGATGTTAGTCTAATTTCTAAAGCAATGTCTGTAAGTCTCAGACTGTCAGATTTTTTGTGTAGGATGATATCAGTACTAACTGATTTTTGGAGTGACAAAGACAAGTTGTGACAAGAACATAATTATGTTGTAATGTACATATGGTCAAACCAGCGTTAACCGCCACCTCCAAATAAAGGCAACCCTGTGAATAAAGGCCTTTCTTATAAAAAGCATCATTGATTATTTAGATCAAAATTACCCTAAATAAAGGCCAAATTATATCTTTATGAAAGATGACCTTTGTTCACAGGTTTGATTGTACTTTAATTAGTGCACTGCCGTACCGTAGGGGACTATAGTATTTGTCGATGTCCTTATGTCTGTCTGTCTGTCTGTCCGAAGTGGTTTCCGCACTTCAGTTAAGGGTGATGGATTTCAATAGAAGTTGGTACATGGATAGCTTAGGGAATAACCTAGAGTGGAATTGCATTTGGGATCAATAGGTCAAATATCTAGGTCACTGTTATTAAAAATAGAAATTTGGTTTACAGATGATAACTTCAGCTGATTCCCTCATTTAGACAAAATTATCATCAACAATCTAGGCAGATGCTGCTGTATAAACATTAACTCACATTCCATTGATAGATGATGGCAGGGGACTTGTATTTTCATGTAATACTGACTGTAAGCTTGTTATATTATAGGTGCTGCATTTACTAGATTTCAAACTAAAAGACTACAGAAGATATTTCCAAATGTTTTAGCTGACCAGCTTATAAGTTATGGAAGCTGTCAGTTTCCAACTTTAGGCTTTGTTGTAGAAAGATACAAACAAGTGCAAGCCTTTATCCCTGAACCATTCTGGAAACTCAAAGGTATTTCTCAAAGTGTTGGCTTTTCTTTCTAACTGTATTATGAATGCTTTTCACTGCATCTTAAAATATTTGATTGCTGGGCTCACACTGTCCTTGACAAATTTGACAGAAGATATCACATTCTATGTTGAATTGTCCTCCACCTCTGAATTATTTGGGGTATCACATGTAGATGACCCATAATTTGAGGTCAAAGGTCAAGGTCACATGATGCCTTCAGCACAAAAACCTTGTCGGGCAAATAAATAGAGAACAATTTGGCCTTAGGTCCTCATCAATTTTGAGGTCTGTAGGTCAAAGTATTTGTACCATCCAGATGGCCTTTAGGGGTTTTCCGTGTTTCACACTTCTTGGTATTTATTCATTACGTCCAAATTACTTGATAAAAAGTCTTACACTTTACATAAAAATGTTTTCATAAATCTGTTAGATGTAACACATCTCATGAATTTGGGAAAATTTGGTAATTTTTCTTGGATATTAAAACAATGCCTATTGAAAATGCTTTATTTCATGTCGTATACCTTCTCATTAATTGTGATTGGAATATGTATCTTCCTATTCAATTTGGCTATTTTGTCAGATAACTGTATAACGTTTGTGTATTCCAGTTTCTCACAAAGTGGATGATACAGCTGTAGATTTTTCATGGAAACGGTATTTATGATAATCTATTTAATAATTAAAAAAAAAAAGTTATGCATTTCAATAATGACATATTTTCTGGTCTTTGATTTTACATTTAAACATTTCTAATGAGAGGAAATACATACAACCTAACATGTTAGTACTGAAAACGAAAATCTGGAATAAAGAAAAATACTTTTTGTCAAAATCACCAAAAAATAATTTAAGATCAGGGGCTTATTTATTTAAATGAATCAGTCAAGGAATGCAAAAAAAATTGTTTCACCTGATGGTAAATTTATTTTGACATGTTCCTAAATTTGTCTTTTGTGTTTGTTTTCAGAAATCGATTATTTGATTACATGGCATGTTTTGTACTTTATCAACATTGCCTGGAGGTAAAATCAATTCTGATTATTTCCTACATTTTGATATGTGGTTAAAATTGTTATGTGATGTTACTTACCTTAAACCGTCTCCGTGGTCGAGTGGTTAAAGTTGCTGACTTCAAATCACTGTATCCTTATACTAATAGAGGGTTGTGGGCTCGAGCCATGCTACCGACCATGTCTCTTTATGTGAGAAAGTAGGCAGTTGAATACGGAGGATTGGTGTCTGGTATTGGTTCTTCCCAGGAACAAGCTGGTGAACTGTCCACCTCATATGACTCTGACTGTTGAAAAGGGGCGTAAAACAATCAAACAAACAAACAAAATAAAAGTTGTGGGTAAAATGTGCCTTATGTAATTTTCAAAGTTATTCATATTATGTTTAAGTGACACAATAAATTCACATTTGGTACTTAAATTGAATGTCTAAAATTCTGAATATTTGTCTTGTGTTCAATTGTTTGATGCAGTTGAATTTTTGTTACCATTGTATGTTTATTTATTATGTACTTTTCAGTCACCTGTTGCGAAAGTAGTGGATACTAAGGGTCGGAGTAAAAGTAAATGGCGACCTACAGCTTTAGACACTGTGGTAAGTGTTTGTTAACCTTAGGATAAAAACTGCTGTAGATGTAAAAGACATTTGATGTAATCAAAGAAAATTCAGAATGGATACTGAAGTATTGATTCATGTGTTTCTTGTGTTAGATTGTTCTTTATTCCCCCGTTTCAATAGATCGTGGGCATATTGTTTTTGGCCTGTCTATTTGTACCAAACTTTAACCTTACCTATAAAATCAAAACGCTTCCACCTATAGTCGACAAACTTCATATGTTGATTCCTCGTGAAAAGCTCCACTGGACCTGTGCATTTTAAAGTCAAGGTCACCCGTAGGGGCATTGTGTTTCAAAAACACGTCTTGTTTACCATGACATATATTCTTATCCTTCAATGTATGCATTTAGGAACTTGAAAAGCTAGCATCTAGAAAATTGAAGATCAGTGCTAAAGAAACGATGAAGATTGCTGAGAAATTATACACTAGTGGGTTCATTAGCTACCCTAGAACTGAAACCAATATGTTTACCAAGGAGATAGACCTAGCTTCATTAGTTCAACATCAAACTGTCGATCCTAACTGGGGAGGTAGGTTATAAGCTTAGGTTATTGTTGATTGTCCTATATAGTCCTCCGCGTTACAACGTATAGCGGAGGAATACTGTATCAACATAGCGTGACTAAAAACCGTTTTGGTCAGTTATTTGGCCAATAAATAACATGTGACATGTAAAAGTGATCACTTCTATTGATCCTTTTGCTCAGGTAACTTCTATAAATATGCCTTGTCAATGCAAAACTGGTTGTTTTTGTTTAAGATGGTGTTTGAGACGACATATTCACTTCCTTAAGGTTCGCCAGATTAGTACTGTGTTGGAGTTAGTGTAAGTACTGTACAGCCTTTCCAGAGCGGCCCTCTTCAGCAACAACCTCCTTTCAACAACAACATGATTTTTTCCCAAATGCACGATTTAAACATTAATCAAACCTCACTGGAGCAACAACCTCTCAACAACAACATAATTTTGCTACTCACAAAGGGTGTTGCTTTGGAGAGGTTGCACTGTATGTACAAAAATGTACTCATGCTTGAGAAATTTACATGATTTGCTGCTTGTGGAGACTATTTGTCTGATTTCTTTTAAGCCTTTGCTGGTCAAGTTTTGGAGAGAGGGCCGTCCCCTAGGAATGGAAACAAGACCGATAATGCTCACCCTCCCATACATCCAACTAAATACACAAACAATCTACAAGGAAATGAGAAAAAGCTGTATGAGTTTATTGTACGACATTTTCTGGCCTGTTGCTCTCAGGATGCTCAAGGTTTTGAGACCACAGTAGAGATTGAAGTGAATCAAGAGAAGGTAATATCTTCAATTATCATGGATCTTGATTAATCGTAATGTTAATGTAACTTTGACCCAATCTCGTGGTCGAGTGATTAAGGTCGCTGACATCAAATCACTGTAACCTCTCACTGATAGAGGGTCATTGGTTTCGTGCCCAAATACTGACCATGTCTTTTTATGTGAGAAAGTTGGCAGTTGCTTATGGAAGATGGGAGTCTAGTACTGGTTTTTCCCAGGCATGATGGTTAGGTGAACTGTCCCCCTCATATGACTCTGACTGTTGAAAAGGGAGTAAAACTCATTTAAATCAGGCAATGTTTTACTGTAAGATTAGTTGTGTATGTTTTAATCTAACACATTATGAGGCTATTTCTAGATACATGAATTTTTTGTTTTTAAACATTCAATGATACCAGATAAGAAGTTTTTTGTATTGACCATAACTTCATGTAATCACATATACAATGTATGTACTTATTTACATTTTACAGTTTGTTGCCCAGGGCTTGATGGTTACTGCTAAGAATTATTTAGAAGTTTATATTTACGACAAATGGAGTGGAAAGGTACGTTTTTTCATTGGATGGAGATTTGAAACTTAAGTATATTTTACATCAAACTGGCATATTTGGTCATGTTTACTCAATCAGTTAGAAAATACTATGTTAAACCAGGTAACCCTTTCGCTGCCGGACAATATTGCTACATTGTACACTGTATTGCCAGGGAATTTTAAAGAAATATGAGCTTATTTAACCAATTCCCAAATGTGTATACCCATCACAAATATGCAGTGATTTGTGAAAATGGGTATAGCTGTTATTTGACAAATATGCAGATAATTGTGCAGACGTTGTATACCCATTCTATTGGGAGCGAAAGGGTTAATTTGTGGATTTGATTTGTCACAGAAAGTATCAGAACTGTTCTATACACATTGAGTCCTGTTCATTGCATCTCATTGTCTAATGTAGATGACTTAGACAAATTGAATTATGATCTTGATATATTTGTTTGCAGGAAATTCCTGTGTTTGAGAAAGGAGATGAATTTGAGCCATCTTCCATTGAGGCATGTATCATCATACTAAAAAATTGTACTTTGTGATTAAGCTATATTTGTAAATATTTCATTTGGTTAGGCCATCTTTAAAAATATAGTCGGTTTGCAGTAAAACAACTCATTCAAAAAGTCCTTACCAAAAATGTTTTTAACCATCTTGATAAATTTTTATGCTGTCATATTGATAGATCGGAGCATGTTTTTTTTGGCCTTTCTGTCTGTGTGTGTGTCTACCTGTCTGTTTGTTTGTATCAAACTTCAACCTTGTCTATAAAATCAAAACGCTTCTACCTACAGTCATCAAAGTTCTTATTTTGGTTCTTCATGACAACCTCTACAGGACCTGGGCATGTAGGTCAGTAGGTCAAAGATTAAGGTAAATCAGAGGGGGCATTGTATCTTAAAAATACATCTTGCTTTCAATTGTCCACAAACATTTTTTAAGAATGGCCATATGGCAATATTTAATACATCAGTGAAAAATCCCTATTTGAGCATTTATTACAACTGGATGAAGAAATTTTATACATGTAAAGTGTATTATAACAATGGGAAAAGTTATTACCAAGTAAGTTAAGAATGTTGCTATGGTTTAAATCTCTTTCTATTTTGTTTAGATGAACAATGGTGAAACAAGTCCGCCTCCATTATTGTCAGAAGCAGATCTTATAGCCTTGATGGATAAACATGGTATTGGTAGGTAACTGATCTATTCTACATCTATAAGAGGTTATGACAAATCGAGACCCATTCTGAAGGCTAATATTTGAAGTGTTTTAGATTTAGGATACATTAGTTCTGTCTTCTTGTTTAGTGATTTTGAAGTTACTAAGTTGAAAAAGAGCTTATCAAGTCCATTTTTATCCCTCCATTTTTCATTCTAGCTATTTGCTGATACTTGCTGAAATGCAAGTTCATTAGTAAAGAAAACCTAAGTAATAGAGATAAATTGTATCAGAGTTATTAGATATACTACAAAGTTTGATAAGGATCACTTGCCATATTGCTTGAAGTGATTTCTTCACAATTTTGATACTTCGTTCGATTAGATTAGATTAAGATTTGGTCATTCAAGCATCATATGCCAATGAAAAAATGAAACAAATGTTGTCTATTGAAGCTTTTTTGTATATTATGAATTTGTATGTACAGACGCACTATTCAAACATCAAGTAAATGATCCTTATCAAATTTTGAGTAGTATAATTATGTTGACCAACATAGGAAAATATGTTTGCTATCGTGAAAACCTAGGTGATAGTGATAAATAGTATCAAATTGATTACTGTTAACAAGCCTAGTAAAATTTTATTGCTTTCAAAACGTCATTTATTCACAAGATTCACTTAATGGACTTATTAATGTAGATATTTGTGTTATTCTATTCTAGGTACTGATGCAACCCACGCTGAACACATAGAAACAATTAAATCTAGAAATTATGCGGGAGTTAGACCAGATGGTAGATTAGTACCTGGACAACTTGGAATGGGTCTTGTTGAAGGTTTGTATTGTATTAATAACATAGATAATTACTTACGGGCTAGGGCTCGTGCGGGCGGATGGCGTCCACAATGGTGTCCACTCTTATTCAAACAGTTTTATTCGGAACCTCATCAAACTTCATGGAAATGTTTATGGCCATGAGACCTCGGTCAAGTTCGATAACCAGCCCAATCGGTGCCTGTCTGAGTTATGCCCCTTGACGGGCGTATTTTGTAACCTGGCACTCTTGTTACTTAATTATAAAACAACAACAAAACATGACGTCAAACGATAGAATGTGGCTGTAAGTGTGCCACGATGTCATTAACATCAGTGCGTCCCGACAGCTAGTAATGAATAGTCAGTAAACTATGCCTATGCTGACTACAGAGGACTGTTTGCTAATTTGTGATTTTTGACAGTAACCACAAAAGTCCCTGTAGTGTACTGCTATTTTGTTTTTTAGGTACATGTATTATATTTTATGTTTTATTTATGCAGGTTACGATGCTATGGGCTATGAAATGTCTAAACCTCATCTTAGAGCTGAACTTGAAGCTGATCTAAAAAGGTATTTATATTTTGTTATGTTGGTAAGAAAGATAATATATACAATGGTAGTACACTACGTCATCAGGTGATCCCAGGACCTTCTATCTGTAAACATCATCTCTCGACTCACAGGTAAATTGACTTATTTTTGTATGAAATCATTTAAGTAATTGAAAATGATGTAGCGCACTAAGGATTTACAACTGTATGCTGTGATGCTGTGAAGAAAGTTTGTAGTTAGAATATTTCATAAAGGCCTGAAAACGGGATAATGTTTTTTGCATTTTTGTGGCAAATGTCCAGGTTGGATCATTCATAAAAATACTTTATCCCGTTTTCACACCTAAATGAGGCATAAACATCATGAACTGTTTTTACAATTCTTTTAGTTACAATAGCCATTCCTTGGTGTGCTGTATTATTTTACTTCACTTTACGAGTTCTTTTAATAAAAACAAATTTCATATTAGAAATGGCGTAGTGTACTACCATTGTATATAGGTTTTGATAATAATGTTTTTTAATGAATTTCACTTAGAAAGCCTTCAATGCCAAGTGCTATGTTGATCTATCTCAAATATAAGTGTGAATTATTTAATATTTTTTGTAACAAATTTGAATTTTTTATAAAAGATGATTTCAAGGATTTTTATACTATTTTTAATGCTAGCATTTTACAATTTTATATTACAGAATATGTGAAGGAACAAAACAAAAACAAGGTAAACACAAGTAAAATTTTAATACAAACTTTGATCATTTAATGTCTTGTCTTTGATGATATTTTATTGCCTTTGTTAACTAGCATTTCTCAGAATGATTTCACTTGTTGGACACATGCGTAATGACATTATAATTTTACTTAGAAATTTTGATGTATAGTTAAGAATTCGTAAATGTGAGTTGTTGAACTAATTTTCACGATAAATCTGTATGACATATTTTAGATGATACTGATTTCTATTGCATCTTACAGTATAGGTTCTGAACTATGCTTAAACTGATTGTCTTTTTCATGCAATTACAGCTGTGTTAGACGCCCAAGTTAAAAAGTATAAGGATGTGTTTATAGAAGCATGCAGGCAGGTCTGTTCTAAGTACCATTATAAGCTATATTTAACATTTCTGTATACATAGAAAACAAAACTGATCTATGATTTCCAAATACAGTCGAATTTAGTTATTGCAAGCATCCATATCACAAGCATCGGACTTATCTCGAGGAGTTTTTAACGTCATGTCAATTTTCATCTTTAGCAAAAATAGTTGTATAAAATTTTCCAAAGTGTAACACTGTTGAGCACAAATGATGTTTCTGATGACATATCATATTGTATAATGTTTATACCAAATACAATGATATTTATGCCCCCTTTCGAAGAAAAGGGGGTATATTACTTTGTACATGTCAGTCAATCTGTCCATTCGTAACCAAACCTTGTCTCACCACTAACTAGAGAATGATTTGGTCTAAGTTCTTTAGACTTGGTTTGGAGGTTGGTCATCACATGAAGATGACCCATATTGATCTTGAGGTCAGCATGTCAACGGCGTCTGTTTCGACAACTCCTTGAGATAACAAGATTTAACTGTATTTAATTAATGTATACATTGTTTATAAAAAGTTGTAAGTCAATTTTAATTGATTTTATTGATTGCTGACCTTATTCAATTGTCATGGTTTCATCATTGATCATTTTACCTTATTTAAAATGTCATTAGTATGCCCCCTTTCAAAGAAAAGGAGGTGTATTACTTTGCACATATCAGTTGATCGGTAAGTCAGTCAGTTGTGCCATCCTTCGATCGGTCTGTCTTTCTATAACCAAAAATTGTCCAACCAATAACTTGAGAACGATTTGGCCTAAGCTCTTCAGTTTTGGTTGGGAGGTTGGTCATCACATGTAGATGACCTCTAATGATTTTGATGTCAGTAAGGTCAAGGTCACATCAGTGTTTCACAGACACTTCTTGTTTTATCATTAATCAGTTGTATTTTATAATTCACTAGGCTGAGAAGATTGATGAATCCTTATCAACATATCTTGGAGAGAATGCCCAACCTGCACCTCCTGAAGAAGGTAAATAGTGGAACCATGCTCTCGTAAACACTTAAATTGTGAATGTTAACTAGATTCAAAATACATGTATTTCCATCTTCTTTGATGTAGATGTTGTTTCTTACGAATTGAAAGATTTGTGTTTTATGTCCCCGCATAAAGTGTTACCCCTGTTTCTCCTTCAGTATGTCTGTCTTTTGCATATTTTAAATGGAGGTGTATAATAATAAAATACAGGTCAAGTTTAATTTCCGTTCAAATCCAAACATTTTGACAGGATTAATGGCCCCTTTTTGTCTTAGCTCTCAGCAACTTGGCAGCTAGGGCATATTTATCCACTGGCCACATTTCTAGTTGAAATTAATATGTACTAGTTAATAGTTTAAAATTGATCTTGGTATTTATTTCGTGAACTTAATCCCTCTGTATTGATTTGGAAGCTGAAAATCTTCCACCATTCTAGCATTATACTTCAATAATATCTCTTTACAGAAGTAACAATGAACATGTCCACTTCTGTGATGAAATGTCCTATGTGTGGATCTGATATGCTGCTGAAAGCAAAAAAAGATAACAAAGGGTAATGTGATATGCTTTGATGCATCTTTATAGTTTATGATTTATAGATTGCATTAATTTTAGGATAATCTAATTCAGTACATGAGTAGTCAAAGTCTTCTTTAGGAAAGACAAATTGTGGCCTTTATTGACAGCTGACCTTTATTCAGAGATTACTTGTTCAAAAGAGGTTTTTAATTGAATGGTCTTTATTGGCAGTATGGCCTTTATTCAGAGGTGGCCGCTAACACAGGTTTGACTATTGTTGATTATATTATATAGTGTTTATTTTCAATTTCTTGCCCACAAAATAAAAATGAGAATTCGACAATGCAATTAAAACATTTACATTATGTCATTCCTTTGTCTGAGCAGTACAATATTTGAATTATGGGCCAGCACTCTAGCATATTGTGCATTTATATTGGACTGTATACGACGCATGAAACAGGTACACAAAACAGCATGCAAATGATTTAGTAATCAGCTTTAAATTTTGAGTTATGAGGTAATCATTACCTTTGAGCCAGTTGTTCTATATTTTACAGATATTATATTGGTTGTATGGGGTTTCCTAACTGTAGATGTGCAATATGGTTACCTGAAGGTGTGTCTAGTGCCTCAGTTAGTGAGGAGTCCTGTCAGCAAGTGAGTATAACCTTCACCTGTTATTACTGGGTATGGACTGATTTAAGTCAGCTTCTTAAGTATAGACCTGTGTATGGCATTTTAATGTTTTTTTTTGTTAAGATATTGCTTGAGAATTCATGATGGTTTACTTTTCATTTTATGTCTAGATTTCAACTCTTAGATATATTTTGATCATTTGCATAAACTTACATTTCTGTCTTTTGGAGACAAAGTTTTAGTTTATGTGTATGTTGATGAAAAATAACACAGTGTGTATGCTGTGTTCTGTAGTTTAGGTATTATGTTTGTAGGTAGTCTAACGGTAACGTGCTGGACTACTAAACGAAAGGTTGTGGGTTTGATTCTTGGCTCTGCCTTTCAAATTTCTCAGGGATACTCCTTCAGTGTCCCAATCCCAACTACCAAGCCAAGTACTGTTTAAAAAAATCACAGAAAAAAGGACTAGGTGTGTATCGGTGCTATATACCAGGCACAAAAGAACCAGGAAAAAGTGTTTGAAAAGAGTAGGGATATAAATGCCTGGTTCTCCTGTATCTTATCTCCCCTCTCTCATGGACAGCTCTTATATGACAGTTGCTGTCAAATGGACCATTAAACTACAGATAGAATAAAGGGTTATAAAAATCATGATGGGAACAGTTAGTGAAAATATATTGACTATTACAAATACTTACTGATGTTTAAATACTGACATTCATTTCTGATTTCAGTGTGGTCCTGATGTTCATTTAGTGAACTTTGATTTTAAACGTGGGTCCATTCCTCCTACTGTGCCAACTAAGTATGTATAGAATTTATAGTACATGTATAAAATACAACAATTTTAGAATAAACCAATTGATAAGACAATGTCTAAAACACCAAATTTTACTTAACTACTTATGGACATGAGTGTGTAAAAAAATGTTTGTCTTTGGAACAAGTTGGCGGCATATGTATAGCATTTATAGTATAAATTTGTATATAATAATAATAAGGCATTATAATAGTATGAATGTTATAGTATACAGGGGTGACAATATTCTGGATATAATATATCCTAAAGAGCTGTGAATAAAATATATTCAAGATTTTGTCTGCTCTGAACACATAAAGGGGTGCTTGATGGTCAAATGTTAACATGCAGGACTACTTAACAAAAAGTTGTGGGTATGATTATTGGCTCTGCCTTCAAAATTCTCAGCAACACTCTATGTCACAATCACTACTACTGACTATCTGAGCCAAGTACTGTGTCTAGAAAATCACAGGAAACATTTGAGGCATGTATCAATGCTTTACACTGGGTATGATAAAGAACCAGGAAAAACAGAGTAGGATACAAATGCCAATATCTCCTGTATCTTATCTCCTCTCTCAGGGGCGGCTCTGGTATGACCATAGCTGTAGAATGGGCTGTTAAACGACAGAAAAATAAAATAAGAATGTTTTCATTCAGTTATTGTGGATGTGTCGCTGGTTGCGATCCAATACTTGTTCATGAAGTTGGAATTCGACCTCCAAAGGCACAAGGTCAACATACGCAGACAGGTATGTACTTTGATAGAGCACAGAATTTTAGACAGTTTGTTCAATATTTCTGTTCCAAAGAATTAAGATTCTGATGAAAGTTGTGGTTTGAAAAACATGATCTTAACAATGTTTTATTTTAAAAAAATAAAAGATTTGTGTTTTTGTATTGGATGTAACTATCTTCAAGGACTTATGTACATGGATTTACAGCTCCCTTATTTACAATTAGAAGTAAACAAATCCCACAGAAGCAAGGTGAATCAATGGGACTTCATGCTCATGTATACAACCACAAAAATATCCTTGATGATCCAAATGTTTACAACAGCGATGATATCCGTGATTAATATGAATGTTTTATTACGGAGATGAAAGAATTATACTAAATATCTGACATGTTGGAATTTGAAATGCTGGACTGATGCCTTTTTTCCATGCATATGCTTACTGGTGTGGATTTTCAGTGTATCTTTATGAAGCTAGCTGCATCCAACTAATTTGCCATGTCCACCTGCCAGAGTTTTCGGTATATTTAATAAGTATGTAAACATCTGATTACAGCTGTCCAAAATTCTTGAGTATCGCAATTGTGGGATCGTCTCTTGATATCGTTTTAGTTATTTTTGCGAATCCACCTAAATATATTAGTCCTTGCTATCTTACGTTTATGATATATTTTTGTGATTTTATCATTGATTCAAGTATCTTATATGATAAATTTCAGGTTTAACTGTGAGTCAGCCACTTAGGGATTCAGGTTATGGAAGTACCCAGAATTCATCATTTGGCTCTGTGTCTTCCAGAAGCTTCTCTACACAAGCTTCTGAACGACCAAGTTCTAATACTAGAGACAATGTTGGTCGAACAGGTTTCCATGGTGATAATTCAAACAGAAATTCTACAAATAATTTTAGTTCAAATAATAATCAACGTCCTACAAATCAAGGGACTAGTTATCAAACCAATCAGAGTGGAAATAATTCTAGAACACCATTGACTTCTGTTAACTCAAATTCTACAAATAGTGAGAACACAGGAAGTGGTAATGCTGTTGTTTGTAACTGTGGTAATGATGCAATCCAACTTACTGTTAGAAAGGAAGGACCTAATACAGGTATATCTATGTTTTTAATACAACACTAAATATTTTAAAGCTTGGCCATGTGGTATTTGAATCTAAAGACCCAAGCTGAACTTTTTTAAATCTTAGATATTGATTCAATACCTTTTTAGCTTGACTGTTTTCGAAGAAAAAGTCAAGCTATTGCGATCACTACATTGTCTTTAATGTAGCTCACAACTCAGAAACTATAAGAGGTAGCTACATGAAACTTCATAAGTGGATAGATCTCACTGAGGCAGTGAACATGAGAGTGTGGCACCAATTGTGGCGTTCTCGTTTTCTTAGCTTTGAGTGACATTTTTTAGTGCATGTGGAATATGAATCTAACACTATACCAGAATTTCAATCACACTTGTTAACTAATGTCCACAGGTCGACAGTTCTACAAGTGTGGTAGTTCAAGTTGTAATTTCTTTCTCTGGGCTGATGAGGCAAATGAGGCTGGTGATGGTGAAACAACAAACAGGTTTGTTAATATATCTGTCTTGTTTTATCTGACTGGTCTAGAATTACTTATTGTTACATGTATATGTCTTTAAATTGGCAGGGCTAAAATATGGCATTTTTTGACAAGTTAATTATTGGCATTGGTCAAGAATTGGCAATTTCTTTAAAAAACGCCCAAATAAAATCATGCATTTTTCGTTGTCCGCTATACTTTGATTTGCTGTATTAGTGTATATCTTATAAATGTTCTTTGTTTGTAACCATTTTAATGATTTTTACACCTCTACTTCTACAGTGCCCTTCTGTTATCAGAGGTGTGATTCTTCCTCCTTTCAGCTGATTTCCTGAGTAACCTGTAAAGTTCTTTCCTATGAACAAATGTAATGATTGCTTTTTATAGGTCAACTGTCTCCAGTTTCTCCAGTAATAGATTACAGAATAATGATACATCTATGCAGTTTTCAAATTTCAACAGAAATAGACCTGCTGATCAAAATCAATCAGTATCATGTCAGTGTGGGAAAAATGCTAAAAAGTGAGTTAATTACATCATTACTATTAAAGTAACACTTTATTTATCATGTTTTCAAACCCTCTGAAGAAATTAAATCTTTAAAATTGTATTCAATTTTTTTTTTCATTTTCAACCTGCTATAACTGCATTAAAAACTTTAATATTTTTATATGGACTGATTGTATTCATATTCATTAATTAAAGTATACTAATTGGCCAAGTGCATACAAGTGCATAGCCTTATTATGCTATTAACTGCCTTATAAACAGTCTGTCTAGGCTGAATGTGATGATAAATTAATGTAATTATGATTGTATTAATTTATTTTTTCTCAGTCTTACTGTACAAAAAGAGGGTCCAAATAAAGGGAGACAATTTTTTGCATGTCCAGCCCCAAGAGGTGAAGGTTGTAATTTCTTTCAGTGGGCTGATGAAGACCAATCAGGGATTGGAAACAATCAAGGTATTTTAATGTTCAATAAAATGCTTGTGTTGTAACAGACATTTAAGTTGAAATACTGTGTATCCTTTATTCTCATATTTTCGGGGATTCTCATATTTTCGTGGATTCGTTTCCGGTCGCGAATACTCGCTCGTGCAGTTGATTCGACTATCCGAAAGGCAGTCAAGTTTTCGTCAACATTATTTTCTATCGTATACTAAAGTTACAATGCGCTCGAAACATGTGAATCATACGCAAATAAAGTTAAATGTTCAAATTAATTCCTTAAATTACTGTAAATTATGTTATTTGTCCAAAAACAATAAAAATGGCCGCTTTTGTGTTGATCTCCCGCGTCTGCAATTTCGCAGCAGTTGTCTACCTTACCAGATCCGGCAAATTGAACGCTTGATTAGGTATAATGCACATAAAAATCAAGTTAAGGTGGAACCAAACGATTGAAATAACGTCGTTTTCGACGTCAAAATGGTCATTTTTGCGGTATTTATAGTGCCTCTCTAAAACTACATATCGCTCTATCAATTTATGTGGATATTTAATGAAATAAATATTTAATAGCGGAGAATAAAATTACCTGCGCGTAGGTATAAATTTGATGTTCATGATTTAATTATAAGTGTAAGTAAAACGATTTTAAATGTAAATTTTGGTGTTGTTTTCTTCTCACTTTCAAACTTAAATTATTTTTATTAAAAATCTGCCTGAGGGATTTTTTTTATTTTTGTCTAGAACGAAGTTTTATGTGTCATCTACTGTTCTCGTAAATTCTAAGAAAATCTATCGAGCCGTTTTTATTTTATCCAATCTTCACTATATAGCGTTACCCTACAAATCGCTCATTCGCCTTCAAAAACGTCGTGTTTGACACACTGTGTACAGCGCTCTTCTCTCTGTTCCGGGTTGACTCTCAGTTGGTCCCGGATGAGTGACCTGGCGAAACCCTGTCAAACCAGGAGTTCAACCCTGGTGACACTGTAGTCATCCATGGCAGTCCTGGATGGACCTTGTTGTTCTGGCGCTATCGGGCAATCAGTCCCGTATTTGTTAAAATGTTTAATACATAATACAACCATGGCTTATTGGGAAAATATGAAGAACCTGCTTAATCCTTAAAGATACCAGGACAAAACCGAGGTAGGTCCGGTGTTGTACCTGGCTGTAGCATGATAAACACATGGTATTAGTGTTCCGGATTATTGGACTACATGTGTGGTCGACATTTAAGGTCGATATACCGGTTATATGCCACAGAGAGGCCCCAATGTAACGTTTTCAAGCTTCCCCCGTTTCAAGCTACCTCCCGGTAACTTAAAAACGTTTTCAGATTACCCCCGGAAATTTGAAAACGTTTTTAAGTTACCGGGAGGGGTACATTTAAAACGTTTTGAGATTACCCCCTCCATTTTTCAAATGCCCAACCCGGTAATCTAAAAATGTTTTAAGTTGTTTGATATTATTGCATAATACGGTCATACGTTAAATATGAATATTAATGTTAAGTGCTTTCCTCTTATGTGTGTGTTTGGGAGATTCTGTGAACCTCTATTTTACCAAAAGGGGTCTGAGTTTAATACATGTGCTATGTCCAACTTCAGTAATAACAAATAATGTGGTCCTAATGACGAAATCATATGACGTCATATACTGACAAGTTCATTTCTTCATCATGGAATCCTGTGTGCGTTATTGCGCAAGTACCAATGCAATCTTGAATTATGTTTCCAAAAAATAGATAAAAAACAATTAAATATTGTAGGTTTCCTGAACACAAGTATGATTGCAAAGGTCAGGTCTTTCATTTTTGTTCATTAATTGAATAAGAGTATATACTCTCCATTAGTCTGGAGTTCCTTCCCCTTACACTATGTTATCGGTAATTGTAGAGCATGTCCGGGAACCAGACTAACTCTCCATGACCCTAACAGGATTCCATAGCTTCATGTAATTATTGCGTACATTCAGTTAAGAAATACAGGAATATATATGTGAATAAACCTTGTTGACTGTGAATCATACGAATGAATTATAACCTGAAATATAAACTTTTTGTCCATTAAAATTAACATAGGATAGGGAGGCGTTTGAAAACGTTTTCAAGTTACCGGGGAGGGATTATTATTTAACGGGGGAGGGAGTTTGAAAACGTTTTAATGTTACCTGGGCCGGTACTTTGAAAACGTTTTTAAGTTACCGGGGGTAACCTGAAAAGAGGGAGCATGAAAACGTTACACTGGGACCAGCACTGCGACAGTGAGAATCGGGCTTACACTTGAACGTTCTGATGACATCATGCATTTTACGCATTTTAATCAAATCTGAAACAACGGACTCGTTTATTGTAATCATGTATGTATTTTCACATACTATAGCAATCATCTTCGCTTATATTAAGTATCTATATCATAATGCGCTATAACAACGGGGTCGTAAATCTGTTTTTTATGAGTCATAATTAATATTCACCCCAAAAAATAAACATACATAGAATGCATATCATTAAAACAACACATCTAAATAAACTTCTCAATCATAATATAATAATTACTTATTATGTAAATCATGAAACCTTGTTTTTATACAAAAAATGGAATTAATAATCACAATTATTTTCCATTTTAGTTCACTAGAGCCGGGTCAAATTTTGCAATTTTGTCATATTATTTATTTACGCATATGTACACAAAATTAAGCACGCTAAAATGATAATGTAATGTGTTTATTGTTATCTGAAAAGAATGGCAATGTGATTAGGGTTACTGACAGACAATGTATCATTAATTCCAGCAAATCGTTTTAGATCATTGTGTACAGTAAATAAAATAGATGTAGGTATGCATTAGATACCAAAACCAGACATGTGTTTGAAATGACGTTCATGAAAGCGAATGAGCGCTTTCGCTTTATAAGGTAATGCTATCATTCAAAGCTTTAATAAAATTAAAACGGCTCGATAGATTTTCTTAAAATTTACGAGAATAGTAGATGACACATCAAACTTTATTCTAGACAAAAATAAAAAAAATCCCTCGGGCAGATTTTTGATAAAAATAATTTAAGTTTAAAAGTGAGAAGAAAACAACACTAAACTTTACATTTAAAATCGTTTTATTTGCACTTATAATTAAATCATGAACATCAAATTTACACCTACGTGTAGGTAATTTTATTCTCCGCTATTAAAATTTATTTCATTAAATATTTCCATAAACTGATAGAGCGATAAGTATTTTCAGAGAGGCACTATAAATATCGTAAAAATGACCGTTTTGACGTCGAAAACGACGTAATTTCAATCGTTTGGTTCCACCTTAAACCATTACATTATGGTTCAATTATAAAGCAATTAAAATCATCCAATAGATGTTTTAAGAGTTGATTTATAACTTCAATGTTTCATTGTACTTTCATTGTTTCCTTGTAATTAAGGACAGTTAAGGTTTTTCTTGTTTATTCACACTTTATAAACTCGTTACACACTCTTATATAGTTATTTTAATGATATCATTAACATTTTGTTTACAAATTCGGCCGAATTCATAATAATTCACTTCCAAAAGTTACCACATGATTTATTTTTACATTTTTACCTTAGTTTCATAAGACAACAAAATAAAAGACCATGTAAAAAGGTTATTTCAAATGAGAATTCAAAAACGAGTTTTATGCTAGAGTGTATGCATTACCCCAAACTAAATGTATGCAGTGTAGAATCAGAGCGCGTGTGATGGTTACTACCGAAACGAGGCTATCCAATCAGAATCCCCGAAAATATGAGACAGCTTCTGCGAGACACAGACTACCGAAAGTGAAAGTAAAAACGTTATGATTTCGTTTCAAAACAGATTTTTTGTGCATTTTAAACTGTGAATTGTTATTTAACATAGTTTTTGCTATGTTTCGATGTATACGTTAGACCGTTTATCTGTACTCCTACGACGCTAGCTTGAAAATAAGTTGTTAGCCCCCCGAAAATACGGGTCAACGGCATACATCTTTAAAATGGCATGGGGTAAATTTTGGCATTTTTTGAATAGCTAAATATTGGTGGTGGTCAAGAATTGGCGATTTCTTAAAAATCAGTCAAAATAATGCGCACTATACTGTAATTTGCTGTATATCTGTGATTATAAATTTTCTTGTAACCATTTTCACACCTTACTAATACATGTACAGTGTTCTTTTCTTACTACATTGTATATTGTACATCATTAATAGTATCCCTTTCTTATAAAAATGCAAACAAAAAGTAATGTTTACGTTTGATTATATCCTCTGCCAAAATAGGGAACACTAAACCACCGCCAAAATTTCAATGTATACAGTACTTGGCTGGTTCTAAAATACACAAGTTTATTTTGATGAATTTATTCAACCTTAAAATTGCATGATATAATAGATTGATAAAATGTTTGATAAAATGTTTATGTCCTTGAATAAGCATGTATGAATCTCCTTAAACTATAGCGTGTTTTGTCTTGTTATCTAAGTTATGACACATTATGTCTTGTTATACTGTATCTCTATCTTTTATTACTGTATGTTTTACAGGTGGAAGAGGAAGAGGTATTACGCAAGGTTGGGGGCAGGGAAGTGTTGGTCGAGGTGGGAAGAAAAGATCAGCACCCTCTGACGGTGGGGCCCCGACAAAAAAAGGAAAGAAATGTGGTCTTTGTGGAGTTGAAGGTAATACAATCAACTGCAAGGAGTAGTTCTATTATTTTAAAGTTTCAACAATTTTGAGGATTTTGTGATGTTTTCTATATACTTTGTATACTAACTTTGCTGTCTAAGAATTCTCTTAATGATCATACATATTTGTTTATGTCTTATTATTTTG
Source organism: Lutraria lutraria (assembly GCA_964023205.1). Classification (NCBI taxonomy): domain Eukaryota; kingdom Metazoa; phylum Mollusca; class Bivalvia; order Venerida; family Mactridae; genus Lutraria; species Lutraria lutraria. Next base: position 28,450,787 of record OZ026836.1, read on the forward strand.
AATCTTTCAATTAATATGTAAAGTATTCAGAAATGAATGTATAAGTTATGTAAGTATCATCATTGAAATGATAGCTAGGACTAAAGAGTAGACTACTCTATGTATGATGTATGTACTGTATGTATAACTAATCAAATTCCATGTTAATGGTATGACGCTTTATATTATTACAAATTCATTAAAATTTTATATTTCTTTTTTACTTCTAGGTCACACGAAGAGAACTTGTCCTCATAAATGATTCAAGATATATTTTATGTGACCACTTTTGTTCGAATGATTTTTTATGTTCATTGTTATTTTCTTGTTTTGCCTACTTTTTATCAAAAAAACATCTTGTCATTATATATTGGTTATTTCTTATCTTTTTTAATCAGTAAATACTGACACTATTCAAAATGACCAAATTTTTCTGAGTGATGTGTGTCCCATCTGACTATAGACTAGAGTGCCCTAAAGAACTAAACAGAGAATAAATATTTGGTGTGGAGTGGAGTGCATCCATCTTGAGGGTTCCATGTTCTACCTGGGGAGTGGTCACATCTGGATTGACTTGTCTTACCTGTGTGGAGTGCTGAACATTCCATCTGGATGGCATATTGCGTACCTGGATGAAATAAGCCCCATCTGGGTGGAATATGTTGAAATTCTATTGAGTTGGAATGTAAAAGGGGAAACTCATCCACTTCTAAACTAAAACTATCACATAGTGTTTGGTTACCTCTGTACTTGTTATTATTTATATTCTGATGATGCCTGTCTCTGTGATTCTGTCTCGGTTTAACAACAATCCGTACATGTATAATAAGACAAGGTACATGTATATGCTACATACAACAATTAAAGGCGAGGTAAATCTCCCAACAATTTTTTCAACCTACAATATTCACAAATGCAATACCATGTCAGCAAACTTTTTTCTTTGATGAAATAGAATTGTGCTCGTACTAAGAGTAGACGTTCGGAAATGTTTTCTTCTAAAACTTCTGTCTGAAGGGGGAACCATTTGTATTTGGACAGTAGATGACCCAAACGAATTTTTATAAAGATCTGACGAAACTACTACAGTCAGCAGTCTTTTTATTGTCTTGTGATGAGCTATATTATACCATGGTGACCTTGTTTGAGATAAGACAATCGTGTTCTTATAAAGAACAAAATTCGGAAGATTTGACATATCATCGCAGAAAGTCTTTGTAAACCAACAGAATGAAACTTATCGTCTGCTTTTTTGTCTTGGCGTTAGGCCTTTGTCAGGTTAGTTGTTTTACAATGTACTTATTTTCATTGTTATTTTTTTCATGGATAATTTTAAATTGATTTATAACATGATCTGAAACTGAATTGTAGTCTTTAAAGAAATACTTTTATTTCAGTCTACATGTATTTGCAAGCTAAAGGGTGATATGGTTTTTGTATTTAAGTATTATTATTTTATTCAAATCCTCTTGGTGAACATCGACAAACATAAAGGTATATAGACAACAGTTACAAACATAATAGTTCTATTATACAAAAGTATGTTCACCTTGTCAGTATTGGGTTAATTAAATGTAATGTAATGCACCATGTTTTGCACAATATGCACATGCAGTGTCTTGGCAAATGTGAAAATCTATAAACTGGTAATTGTTTCGAGTAAGAAAAACACAAAAATTCCAAGATTTTCAAAACTCACGATGCCAAGACTTTCAACTTTAGCTGATTGAAGTTTTTTATGATTGAGTTGTATGCAATTAAATAAGCTAAAAGATGGTACCCAGCATCATAATAGGTCAGTTATAGATATCAGAAAACTTAACTTAAACCAGCATAGTTTCTTTTATGTTTGAGTTTATATTGTGTCAAAATACATGTATTGCGTACATATACTGTGCAACCTCTCCAGAGCAGCACACTTTGGGAGTAGCAAAAGTAAGCTGTTGTTGAGCGTTTATTGCTTGATGGAGGTTGAATTAATTACTATTAAAATGGTAGTTGGGAAAAAAATTCATACTGTTGTTTAATGGAGGTTATTGCTCAAGAGAGTGTTTCTCTGGTGAGGTTGCACTGTACTTAAATTTGGACATCCCATGTATGTGAGCAGGTGGCTAGGTTATATTAAGACAACCTCTTATCAAATATAGGCAAAAGTAATGTCCTAGTTACTGAGTTATTATAATCTATAGTCAGTAGAACAATTATGACCCACCAAGGACAGTATGTTTATCCCTCATGTACATTTTGTGTATAAATTAGGTTACCACTTGACAAAAAGGGGCGTCTATCAAAACTTAGCTTATATTCTATACAGATAATTGATTATGTGTATGTTAAGATTATAATTATCATACTACATGTTGTATTATTAGCATTTAACTATCTTGGCTTAGTTTTGTTGACAATTTTTTCATAAATAAATATAATCAAAGTACTGAAAGTACTCGTAGAAATTGAACTTTCACAAACTTGCATTGCAACATGACACGGGAACTAGTTTATTTGTTTTGATAATTCTAAATACAGGGTATTTATATGTGACAACTACATTTTCTTAAACCTGATGTGCTTATGGCCTTAACAATTTCATCATTAAGTTATCTTTTATAAATTGAGTTGTTAAATAACCAACTTCCTTATTTTTTCTATTAAGCATATAAGAAATTTGCCAACTAAGATGGCTGCCAAGGGAGGCAAATATTGTAGATATGGGAACAATGTATTGTATTGCTGATATAGAAAAACGTAGTACTTAGGGGTCCGAATAAAAAAAATCATCCGTGCCGAGCAAGAGATAGCTAAGGAAAACTGAACTATCATTCATTTTCCAAAAATAGTAAAAATGAAATTGACACTGAGTGTTGAACTTCATTCCTTATCAAAATTCTAATTCACAGGCTGCCTCAACTACCCGTGCTCCACCAACCACCACAGCGCCACCTACAACAACCGGCCGACAATGTATGAGTGATGGGGATTGTTCGTCTGAAGAATGCTGTTACAAGAAACACGATCTCTTGGTAGTCAGCAAGAAGAGAGATGGAACATTTGAAGGATATCCATCACCCGATCAGGACCTTGCACATAAAATTGGTAACTTCCTGCAACTAATACATATCTAATAGAATAACTCTTCTTGATTTATGTTTTGCTAGGGAAGCCGAGGAATGTATGACTTAAAACTTGTTGAAGAATTATATATCTTGTTCAATGATAGATAATATTATTGCTATTTTCTTCAATGGCAGGTGTCTGTCAGGGATACACTAATGATGGGGAATATTGCAGCCTATTTGCTAAAGCCAATGGTTACTGTGGTTGTAAGAACGGAAGCTCCTGCAAGTATACTTCTTACAATGCTGACAAATCTATGGAAACTGGAAATTATGGAACCTACATGTGTGCTAGTGATTAAACTACTCATCAAGCATAAAAACGTATATTCCTCGATTTATGTATCAGTAACTAATTTTAGAATAAATTATGCAACTGATAATGCTAGAATATTACATTTATTTTTCAATTATGTGGTACGGAGTTATGTATGCCCAACTTTCAATAGATACTTTGCGTTGAAACCATAGGGAGTCATATTATACTGTATGATTGGAGCAGTCTTAAGCTGGAATAAGAACTATTATTCCAGCCATCTAGTAGATAGTTGACACTTGATTGTCCTCACATCGTTCAGTGAATCTTATCTTACACTATACAGAACGTGTCTGTGTTCTAGTGAAATATTTCACGCAATGAACAGCATGTATTTTAAGTACAGGTATCAAATATCAAGAGCATGTGCGGATAGATATGTATACATGCAAGCAAAATTATTATGTTTGTACACGATACATGTATAACAGACCAGGCCGTTTCATTTCGTTGGTAAAACCAATGTAAGGCCAAGTTCGGTAATCATAGTACATATTTGCTAACACGTGACATTATATCTAGCAACAATATTCTGTGACAATATGTCACATAGCAACAATATTCTGTGACATAATCTCATTTAGCAACATTATTCTGTGACATTATGTCACCTAGCAACAATATTTTTGACAGTATGTCATCTAGCTTCAATATTCTGTGACAATATGTCATCTAGCAACAATATTCTGTGACATTATATGTCATCTAGCAACATTATTCTGTGACATTATATGTCACCTAGCAACATTATTTTGTGACATGTCACGTAGCAACATTATTCTGTGACAATATGTTATCTAGCAACAATATTCTAAGACACTATGTCATCTAGCAACAATATTCTGTGACATTATGTCACCTAGCAATATTCTGTGACAACTGGCAAAAATATCGTGATCGTTAAGTAATCAAAACAGGATATTCGAAATAGTTCTTTATGATATCGAAACGTATCCATTTATAGAGTTCATCAAAATTGGTATGGCTTCACTGTCATAAAACTATGTCGACGTTATTGTATATTTACATTGTGTATATAATACAGTGCAACCTGTCCAAAGCAACACCCTTTGGGAGTAGTAAATATGCTGTTGTTGCGAGGTTGTTGCTCTGGAGCGGTTAAATTGATAGTTAAATCTTGACTTGGAAAAAGTCATGCTGTTGTAGAAGGGAGGTTGTGGCTCAAAAGAAGGTTGCTCTATAGAGGTTGTGTTATAGGCCTACACCACTGTCGCATCCTATAGGGATCCTTTCGAATATAGCTCATCGGGATAGCTTAATTCGGTGGATGACATTAATTAAGTTGGGGGCTGAATACGAAAAAAACATGTTCAAAGTCGAATACAGCTTGCATACACATTGACCAAAATTAAGTTACAAAGAATGTTAATGAAAACCAGTTACAGTACTTGACTGAGAGTCAATTTGGCCAAATGGTTGAACAGGATTTATCTATTCCTATACGCCAATGATTCTAAATAGGTTTGACAGTACATATAGCAATTTTCTTAAGATAACAACAGACATATAAAAATGTACTCACAACCAGCCATACAGGAGCATTCATAGGGGCCCGATGTCAGGCATTGTTTTTTCTCGGCAATTTTACCTTTTTCACGTTTGATGTTACCAGAAGCATTTTCGGGTAATATTTGTCAGTATTTGGACAAAATATGATCCAGTTATTAAAGTTAGGGTAACATCAAACGTGGAAAAGCAAAATTGGGAAAAAACAATTCCCGACTTCGAGCTCCTGTGGACCCAACTTCTAACCTGCGCTTTGCCTTGCCCGATCAAAAATGCCACCCAATTACAGACAATCAATTGCCAACACTTGTACGAGTACAGTATAATTAAGATACATGCATATTAGTCGCGCATGAAAAAAGTAAATAAATTGCATAATAACAATACTAAGTATGCACACATTATAATTGTACATCTAGAAATGATACAATTCCAGCAATTCAAGTTTAAACTAAATGTCTTCACACGATGAATATTGAAATAAAAAGTCACGTAAATTATTGGAAAATATCCAAGGACTAGATTAAGTTTAGATAAACAATGAAAACCCTGATTAAACAAGCCACAGTAAGTTTGAACTAACGTCATAAATATAATGAAATGGTCTTAAATAAATGAACAGAAAATGCCCCCAACAAACCTGGCAGTCAAGTTATAAAATGATTAACATTAATTGACAAAACAGACAATGTATATAAGAAGCCTGAGGCGTGTTCAACAATGCGAGCGCTCGAACTGCGATCGACCGAGCGCTCGCCGTACGCAATATTGGTATCGTGAACGGTTGCGAGCGCCCACTTCAATTTCAAGATGGCGTCCATAACGACGAAAGTTTACGGAAGTGAAAATACATAATTGTGTTTTATGAGATACCGAGCAGTCTCGACGATAACGACAGTGACAGGGTGCTAGAGATGGGTTCTATTACACGCAAGAAAACAGTCATTCTACTTGATAGGGCGAGAACTGTGCCGACCAACAGTGATCATGTGTTCAAGGCACTCTTTCGAGTTTCGCAGGCCAAGAAAATCATTTCGGGTGAATATTTTCGTAAATAAATATGTTTTACTTCAATACTTTCCTTGTTAGTATCCCGGCCCGTGGGTAGGAATTTCAGATTTGGAGCTTATCTTAGATATTCTCAGACAGTGGGGGGAGGGGGTTATGGCCTCATCTATATACGGTCTAATTACCAGTACAAGTAGAGATTCCAACGGCCCTGCTGTACTTATAGTATTGCTTTGTTAGTATTAACTGATATACGTTTTCTGTTTGATAAAACAATATTACTGCATGGAGATCTACAAAATTAAATAACTTGGTCTAGAATCGATGTTAAATAAATTAATTATTGTACATGATCTTTTGATAAAGATGAATCTAATCAATGTAAATGGTCTTCATTTTTCAGTCACTATTGGAAATGGTTGGTCTACTCACTGTGGTGCAGTCAATCAGTCTGGAAAGACCTTATGTTGGCGAGTGATTCCTCTGCAATCAGGAGATCTTTGGTGGTGTAGCTGATCAGTTTTGACTATGTAAAGGTTCCCTACATTAATAACCTTGCTAACATTTGTTGGGTAATGTGTGGGGAAAGTATTCTTCCCTCAATGATACGTTGGCCAGACTGGATTGTATATGAAGATATATACCCAATGGGTTTTCTCACAGAAGGTGCTTTCCTGGCTGATTTTGCTATAGATTGAAGCTACATACAGATTATTCCCATTACAGGACCTGCAGAATGTAGTGACTCATTATCATATTATATGCAGGAAAAGATACCATGTATTCTTTCTGCAGGCTGTGTGTGACAGCACATTGCAATTCAGAGATTTTTTATGCATACCCTAGGTCAGTACATGATTCCAGGGAATTAAGATACTGTCTGCTATATATTGCAATCATTTGAAAACTGAGTGCCATAATAATTACCACTTGTTAGGTGATTCTACCTACTGTCTGTTTAAATATGTGTTGGTTCCCTTTAGGATAATGGGCATCTCACTCCAAAGCAATTTTTTTGCAATTTTGTTCAATTTGAGTTCCACCAGAGTATGTATATATAGTAAGATACTTTGTGTTGTTGAAGTACACATTAAGAAAACTTTAGTTTTTGGATGTGAACAATGTGTCTATCATTACACATTATCTTTACAAGCTGTATTTTACATAATTATATGCTTGAATAACCAATTTTTAAGCAAATTTAATATCACCACTTGATAATGAAAAATGCTATCTAGTTCACATGTTGGCCTGTGATAAGATCACTGAATTAGATGCATTATCATTTTGTCAAATAATTTATCTCATTTTTATCATTTACTCATGTTACCACTTTGGCTCAGACTTCCTAGTAAATACTATGTATAGTACTTCAATGAACAAACTTAATCATACTAAACTGAAGCTTTGTTAGAAATTGCTTTGTAAATATAGATCTATTGTGAATTCTGCAAAATGTTAATTAACTGACAAATCAAATTACTTATTTTCTACTCTTCTAGACTCAAACTAAAAAATCCACAGATTATTGGAGGTCACAATTCAGTTGACTGCTGATAGTACAGGGTGTCCCAAAAGAAAGGTAACACTTTCATACATGTTTAATTTCCCTTTAAATTGCAGATGAATACATGATATTTATACAGATATGTAGATCAAAGGTGTAAGTTTTTTTGTGTCAGAGAACCTTATGCATATATTCAGTATTTGCAATTTAATATAAATTTGAGAACAAAAGTGCATTTTTCATCATTGGCGTCGTTTTAGTAATTTATGACGTTTTTGATGTGATGACTTTTCATCCTCTTCACTTATCATACACGCACGATGAAATGTTCAATCACTTACATACACATGTCTTTGTTGGACTTTCTTTACCCGGTTGCATTTGATTTGTTTCAATCACTGAAAGACACCGTATTTTCAAAGATGAACGGTCCAATTATACCATGGCACAACATTGCACACTGCGAGTTTCTCACTGTGTAGTGGTCTCTCCGCATTAGAATTAGGTCGCTTTTGAAAAGCAAGTTTGTTAATGTGTTCAAAAAGAAGTCTCCTACCTCACAAAACATGTGGTTCATACTAGATGGTGGTACAGCACATACATATCAAGTATTGTACTATACTTTCTACACAATATGTTCGGCGATTGAGTAATATTCAAACGATATCTGGGGGTGCAATATTGCGGAAAATCTTGAACCACGCATAGTCTTGACCTCAACCCATGCAACTTTTTTCTTTGAGGATATTTTTTAAGTCAAAGGTCTATATAGTCCTAAGCCACAACCAAAGAAATGCTGTTGAAGTGTTAAAGTGGCATAGATTTCATCGTGTGTGTATAGTAAGTAAAGAGGATGAGAGGTCGTCACATCAGAAACATCATAAATTACTAAAATGACGACAAGGGTGAAAAATGCACTTTTGTTTTCAAATTTGTATTAAATGGCAAATTCTGAAGATATTTACAAGGTTCTCTGACACAAAAAACTTACATCTTTGATCTACATATCTATATAAATATTATGTATTCATCTGCAATTTAAAGGGACAATAAACATGCATGAAAGTGTTACCTGTCTTTTGGGACACCCTGTACTTTGTAAATAGAACTAGTTTTACAACTATTTGGATTTTTATTTTTATGTATGTGTAAATTTTATTTTCAAATGCATTTATGTTAAATAATTATTTTATAGTATATTTTTAAAGCTCTTGTTATGGTCTAACAAGTATTTAGTTAGGTAAATACATGTATACAAATGTAGATAGATTTATTTCAATATACAATGTGTTAAAATGTTGTACATAAATAAAACATCTATATAACTAGAAACAACATGTATGAATTAATTAATAGCAAAATCGGACATTTTATATCAAAGATAACACACAAAAGGGTTAAAATAAACCCTTATTTTCATTGCAGTCAATTATAAGCTATACAACTATACAAAGCTAATGTTTACTTATTTGTATACTGACTAGAAATGAATTCTGTATCTGTACATGTGGTCATTGAAATAAAATATTGAGTGATAAAGAAAGATATTTAGATAACTTGTATAGTACATCCTCTCCAAAGCAACACCCACTGGGAGAATCAAAATTATGTTGTTGTTGAGAGGTTGTTGCTCTATAGAGGTAAATAGTAACAATGTACAGTCGGGAAAAGCATGCTGTCATTGAAGGGAGGTAATGTTTGTAAATAGTAGGTCGCACTGGTGAGGTTGTACTGTATAACACAAGTTACCAATCATATAAAATACATAGTATAATATTGAAAGACATTTTAAGACTAAGCAAATTATAGTTGAAGCTATATATACATGTATATGTAGTTTTCTAAGAAGTTGACTTATTTGGTGTAAATGCAACATTCAATCATTTGTGTCAATCAGTCTATGCCAGTGTCAATGTAAATACTAAATTGTAAAATGTATGTTTGTGTATAAATTGTTCAATATTCTAGCTCTTCATGTTAATTATCACTTCATAATAAATGAAAAAAATCAGTCAATTTAATCAATTGTACAAATGTTATACCTAGATACAAAAAAAAGGTAGTCCAAAATACATGTAATGACTAATTAGTTTACCTCACTTCTATTCTTCATAGTATTTAGATTTCATTAAGTCTCATTTTTTAACTGTGTGAAGCATTGGAAGACATATAATTATATAGTTACAGGTAGTCATTTATCATATTTCAATTAGTTATATTAATAAAGAAACAGAGAATGACTATGCTATGTCTTTAACATTATAATTATGTATTTGTTTAATGAACACTTATTATGAATTAAGTTCATGCATGTTTTATAATTGTTAAAATTGAGACATGATTCAAATGACTGCTGAAATTACTGCTTTGTTGGTAAAATTATGTTTACAATTATCTAGAATTTGTTGTTTAAATAAATATTAAAGAGGTGTATACATAAATAAACAGTATAATAAATAGACAAATGAAAAATGCCCTGATAGATTTATACAAACTTTGTATTCATTTAGTTTAGTTACATAAAACTTAAAAAAAATGTGATTGTTTTTTATTTATCCTTTGATTGAAGTATGATGATTAGTCTTTCAAAGGTAGACACATGCCTTGTGTCTAAAGCTATTCTCACATTGTACACATGTCTCTGTTCCTCTTGGTATATATCAAACCATCTAGGAGTTTCATCATCAAAGCTTTCTACAGGAGTGATGATTTCATTTAACATGATAACAGTATTGAAGGAACTATTGGCTGCTCACACTCTAATGTATCTTCCTCATTGATTTGAAAAGAGTCAACAATGGAGTGGAAACCCTCAATAAGATGCCATAGCATATCCTCCATCGCAACCAAAGTACCTCCATATCTGTCGCCAATTACGGTATCAGTTTCAACAGTTTTTCCATAATGCTTTATGCCTGCAATATGAAATAAACAATCAGACATTATTACCTATATACATAAATTTTTATCCATACTGCAATGTCATTGTCTTTGTGATTATTGTTATTATTTAGATTATTATTGTACACATGTACTACCACAGAAACACAATATCTTAATATTATTTGTCAAAGGTATTTCCCAGTGTAGAATGATCAGACATCTAAATGCATTCATAGAAAGTTAGAAACTAACTACTCTTAGAAAGTATCTTAAATCACAGTCAGAACAATTGTGAAGTAAATCAACTGAAAATATCATCACCCAGATATATTCTTCAGACATAATAAAAAAATATTCACATGAAAGGAATGTAGTACAAAATTTGAAGATATACATAATACAATTTGTTGGATAATCACATGATATGCCTAGGTCAGGGAGCAAGACAGAAGCATGATGGGTATGTGATATACAGTCACTTCTTAGTAACCCAACTAGATAAATGTGAATAACCGAAATAAATGAACACCTAGACACAAATGAACAATTTAAAACTCTATTCATAAAGATATTTTAAATATTAAGTCTTACATTTTGCCATAACAGACACTTAACTCTTAGATTATTGAATGTATGGTTTATAGAATCTTATGAAAAATCTTAAACAACAACAACATAAATTATAATAATACAATGAAATTCAATCAATCAATATCTTTATTTCCTCCTAGATCAACAGGAGATATTTGAGCATATATAAACAAAAAGTGTGTACCTTGCTGCAATCATCAAGGTTGTATATTATATTCTTTGTCATGCAAATCTTTCACAAGTTCCCCCCAGGCTTGTTGCTAGGTGATGGTGTCTCTATCAAAAATGTGCTGCAGCTAAGGTCATCTGTCAAGTAGCAATTAAATGTCTCATTGTGTCCATGTACAATTCCTAAGAAACAAAAATGAAAGAACTTACAATACTATGTACACTACTGTGCTATAAACAGGATAATAGGAGTCCTCCTTTGAAAACATAAAATATGCATAACTGTAATAAGTGTTTGACCTATTCTCAAGTACAGTCAAACCTGTTATCAGCCACCTCAGAATAAAGGCCAACCTGTGAATATAGGACATTATTTCAAAAACTCAAATCAATTATTTAGATCAAGATGACTTCAAATAAAGGACACCAGTCGCTAAAGACCACATTGTCTTTCCAAAGGGTGGGCTTTGTTCACAGGTTTGACTGCATGTAAATAAAATTCTACACTATAGGGATATCTTAAACATCATTTCAACTTACTGAAGGTCACAATAAATGTCATCATAGGATAAAACTTACTCTGGATTTGACAGAAAAAAGATAGTTGCTTTATAATTTTACCTTGCTTTTCTTCACCGACAACTTTAGCCATGCTTGATGTCATTGTAAGTGGTGATGGTTTTTCTGTAAAAAAGACGGGATATTATAAGTTGCACCCTGGAAATAAGTCGACTGAATTTAATTATTTCTAATAAATTTAATATTTTTAAAAAAAGATCACTTATTTCCAATCAGTGATTATGGTTCACAATAATTAAAAAAAATACTTTGTATAATTTATAATATTGTATAATGGTGTAACAAAAAAAATCAATGTCACGAATGAAACGTTTTGTTAATCAGTCGGTAACAATATGAAGAACAAGATTTCCGATAATTAAACTAGATTTTCGATCTATATGTCATTTTAATGTAATTAGAAAAATACATACATATACTTATCGTTTTGACAACGATGATAAACACAATCTGTGACTATAATAACAAATGTCTGTCCCGTGTCTTGGTTTTTAAAATTCAGCTCGCTCAATTTCATTCATCGGCCGCCATCTTGGAAATCATAGCGATTCACCAAAATAGGTGTATCGCGAGGGCTCGGAGTGCTCACCGAGCGCCCGTGTTTATAAACCGTTCAGAAGGCGGGCGATCGATTGCAGTTCGAGCGCTCGCATTGTTGAACACGCCTCTGCTCTCCATGTTCACTCATTAATGATCCGAATAAATCCTGTCGAACCAGTATATAGTTAGCACTTAAACTGTCCAAACAGAAAATGTCTGTGTTTACTTAATTCCTACTATTTTGGCTGAATACATAAGTCTGTTAAAATCTGGGACGCCAGAAGGTCTGTTAAAATCGGGGACGCCAGGGACGGGTTCTACTGGCTTAATAAAGCATATATATACGGTGCATCATATCTGATGACAGGCAGAACCACCAGTACACGCATGCAAGAGATAATACCTCCATTATAAATAGGAGACGTAAGTGGATACGACAGATTAAGTTAACTACACATTCAACAACACTATGAAACTGACTGCTTGTTTTATGGTTCTGGCGATAGGCCTATGTCAGGTAAATTGTATTATATTCTTAAACATATTGCCGTCAGCGTACCATTCATTCTTGTATTCGTTCAAGCTAACTCAGTGTAATATAAGTTTTGTATGTTGATTACATTATAATAATATGTATATTCACACAAAATAATTAAGTCTATTTTCTGCTACTTGAATATTATATACACGTGTACTAGTATAAAGGGGTGTAGCTTGCCCTATAATAATGTGTAGGCACCTATCTCAGGGGGCAGCATAATCCAGTGTGCTATAGCCTAACATATTTCAATAAGAAGATCTTGCAGTTTTTTTTCCTGATAGATTTATTCAATTATCAAATGATTTTCTACGAAAGTTGCAAACATTTAGTAAGATCTGCATTTAAAATGTCATTCTTGTTCCTATTCCCTTATTAACTTAATATCTAAGGGAAGCCACTCGAACTGACTTTTGAATACAAAATAAATTTTCCCACGGTCCTCAGACACATCTTTACATAATATCGTTTTTGTGATTATAAACAGCTAAATAAATGTTTGAATTTTAGATAGGGATATAAGTAAGGATGTTAAATTAATGATTTGAGGCAGAAAAACAGAAAAATAAAGCCATAATCACAGTTTGTGGTTTTTAGTAAGGGAGATAATTTGAACGTAGTGGTATGGTAATTTAGTGCAAAATTCTCCGTAATCTGAAAATATTTTTTTCAATATTTCTTAGATTCTTTGTCTTAAGATGATATTAAATGCATATATAGAGAGAGATATCTTTAAATAAGCTATATAAACAGAAAAAATATCGAATTTGATATTTTGAATTTGAACAATATTATAAGCATTTCAGTGAAAGTTGTTCTTTTCATATTTTTTTGTCATTTTCTAATTATACATGCTGTTATATCCCGACAAATGAAGTTTTAGAGGGCGTATATTGGAGTTGCTCTGTCGGTTGGTCTGTCCGCATACAATATCACAATTAAGTTTGTGGAGTGAACTTCTACGCGATTGTAATGAAACTCGAAGTATATTATCACCATGAAGTGTTAATGTGCAAGACACAATTTTCATGCCCAGTGATTCACACATTCCAGAGCGATGTGCCATTGAACTTGCTATTGTATGGGTACAGACCAACCAACCGACAGAGTAACTTTAATACAACCCCTCCAAACTTCGTTTGCCGGGATATAACATCATGTATAATTAGAAAAGAACAACTTTTATTGAAATGCTTATGATATTGTTCAAATTCAAATTATGAAATTTGATATTTTTTCAGTTTGTATAGCCTATTTAAAGATAACTCTATGCAAATATGCATTTAATATCATCCTAAGACAAAATATTAAAGAAATATAGAAAAAAATATTTTCAGATTACGGAGAATTTTGCACCAAATTGCCATACCACTACGTTCAAATTATCTCCCTTATTAAAAACCACAAAATGTGATTCTGACTTTATTTTCCTCTTTTTCTGCTTCAAATAATTAATTTAACATCCTTACTAATATCCCTATCTAAAAGTCAAACATTTACTTAGCTGTTTATAATCATAAAAACGATATCAGGTAAAGATGTGTCTGAGGACCGTGGGAAAATTTATTTTGTATTCAAAAGTCAGTTCGAGTTTCTTCCCTTAGATATTAAGGTAATAGGGACAAGAACAAACGAACTCTCCACACTATATTGGGTAAGTTATCTCTAATTGTTGATGTTATTTATTTTTCTAAAGAATATTATTTAAGTAGAAGTATATATAAGGCTATAAAATGACTAATTTTTGTGAAAAACTGCGTCTAATGTACTTGAATATTCCAAACACATAACTGTCTATAAGGTATCAAACTTACATACTTCTTTGATCAGTACCGCGGACTAAAAAACTTTAATTATTATCTGTTTACATAATTTATTGAAGTATTTAAAAGTACTCAAACTCAAATAAAAAGCTAGTACAAGAATAGTAGATTTAATCAAGACACGTGCTTGTTTTGATTTTCTCTTCAACGTCTGTACCGCGATATATCTTTGTTTTTATGCATAATTCCTACAATAATAATGCTCTTCATCCAGATCTCAGGTATACTTCTCTACAGTCTAAAGTTCTCTAGCTCTGCTCGTCTCTAAATTACTCCTGAACGTAGGTGTCTGTTTTAGTTATCGCAATCTCAGGTGTTTTTTTCTGTAAGTAGTTCTCAACTTTATAGATTTTTCGATCACATTATTATTTCCAGTTTGTACCCACCTGTCAGTTTTTGCTTGAAAAATAATTTTAAACTCACTCCACATTTTTAATCTGAAGTTTAAAAAGTTTAACCGTACTCAATTCTCAGAAATTTCCATCAGCAATGAGGTAATGTTTTGTAATTGTGATTTCTTATTTCTCATACGTTATCTATGACAGGCATCAACAACCACCGCACCAATCAAGTGTGTCAGTGATAGTGAATGTCCTTCGACTGAATGCTGTTACCTACAACATGATCTAATTTCTGGAACTTCAAGTTCAAACGGTAATCTTGTAATGCACACACACATTATAATTGTTCTTATGGCCTTCTAATACCTAACATGGGCATGAAATAGTAAAATATTAGTACACATGTACTACAGTTAAACCCCTGAAATTCGGAGAATTCCGGTTTTCTGAGAACTTTTATAATTAAAAAAAAAGATTTGACTTACACTCCCCCAATTTTCAGGGAATTCCGATTTTCAGGGGACTACTGTAGTTAACAACCATGTATTAAACTGGCACCCAGCATGGACATGGTTTGTTTGAGTTTTATGCCCCTTTTCAACAATCAGAGTCACATGAGGCGGACAATTCATCTAACCATCATTCCTGGGAAGAAATAGTACTAGACTCCAAACCTCTGTAAGCAACTGCCTACTTTCTCACATAAGGAGACTTGGTCGGTAGCCAGACTTGAACCCACGACCGTCTTTTATCGAGAGGTTACAGTGATTTGAAGTCAGCAAGTTCAACCATGGAGGCGGGTCACATCTGTCTCTAATTTTGCTTGTATGTAAATGTAAGCCTTTTTCAATAAGTTGATTCTAGAATCCAAATTGATTATCAAACTTCATCATATTGCGGCTGACATCCATCACAAACTTTAAACTGAATCAATATAAATTGTATTTCTCTATAACAGGTGTCTGTGAGAAGTATACCCAAGATGGAGAATATTGTAATGTTATAGCCAAACAGACAGGTCACTGTGGGTGTGTCTCTGGCAGCACTTGTAATTTCATCCCATATGATGCTGCTAAAGCTAAGGAAACTGGAGAATATGGAACCTACAGCTGTGTACGAAGTTAACATCATTCAACTCATCTTGTAGTCTTGAACATAGATATTTTAGATAATATATGACAAAGTTTCAAATAAAACATAGAAACTAATTTCTCAAGTGTTGTTTGAGTCAAACGTCCTCCACTACCACCTCTGTAAATGATTATTCAAAAAGATAAGTACAATCCTGATGCATATTGAGAGTCTTACACTTTCTGGAAAATACTGACTTTTATTGTTCCCATGTCATATATGATGCATATATATACTGTGGTACCATACACATTGTATGTTAAGTACTTGTGTTATTGCGTGGGCGGTAGGCCTTGTTGAAAATAAAGTGATTGATTGATTAACTGACTGATTGATTTGAGGGTACAAATTTGCTACTAATGTAATAGTAAATCCGACCTTTTGTGACTAATACTGAAGTCGGAAGCTTTTTTTCTATTTTCAAGACTCAAAATGCCATTTTATAGGTCAAATGAAAGCCCTGTTGATTGATTGATCCTGAACCTATATACTGTGTACGTACAATAGTTGTGTGTACTATAAAGATTAAACCTGATCATGGATGTCATCATATATTACTTCACATACATTAATTATTTAATCCCACAAAAGATCTGGGGGTTTTCAGAGACGGATGAAAATGAGTCAAAAGCATAAAATAAAATCACAAACATTCATTTCAAAAAGTAATAGATTTATTAAATACATACGTCATTAAAAAAGATGAGAAAAACTATAACTAGATTCAATAATGTGATACATACTTGGTAACAAATAACACAGAAAGTTGGTATAAATAACTCAACATCATTAACAACCATATAAATAAAAATAAGTTTGTTTGGAGTGCTCCAACCCAGAATTTTAGCACTGGGTAGGTAGATATTACATATTATACTATATATTAATACCAAAATAATCTGAGTGCTAGGATTTTCGTGAGTCGGACGGAGCACTCCTAACAAACATATTTTTATTTTCAGCCCTACTTAGATGTAACCAGCATAAGTATTAATATTAACATGTATCCGTGTATCCATATTACCAACTACATGGAACTCAGATATATACATGTATGCATGGTCTGCAATGTCATCTACCAACAACACTATGTAAATGTGCTACAAACATGATTTCATAGACATATAAAACATCACCTAATAATATATAGTGATAAATTAACATTCAGGCACATATAAAAAAGAATACCACATCCCATGCTCATCAATACAGAGGATGATACAAAAATGGATAAATTTTCTCTCTATTCTATTGTGACTTATAGTCAAATTTTATGATGTATAACAGAATCCCAGCTCACAAACTTTAAACATTTGTGACAAGAGGGAAATTTCCCTGAAAACCCATTTTCATGCAAGAGTAATTTGTTTAATTTGAATCAATATTATGCATCAACTAATTTCAATAATTAATCAATTAATCAAAGGGTAAATTTAAAGATACTACCCTATGGCCTAACCCATCATAACTACATCTAATAGAAAACAAACAAATATTTAAAATAAACATATTCTAACGTAAATTATAAAATACAAGCTTTGATATTAGACTGAGTAATAACAACAACAGGTACTCTACACAGGAAATAGTAATGCACCAGTGTCAAGGTAAAATTGTAATAATTTCTAGTTACAATTTCCTAAATTTAACCCAAAATTTAATTTCTCGAGAATGGATTAGGCTAGAAGCTTAGTGTTGTTATAATATTATTTTGTGCTTTATGAAGGTATTAACTGGAACGCCATCTTATACGACTTATAGTGTATATATCAGTTAACAAATTAACAGGATCGTAATCTGCGGCATTGTTTTAAAGTTTAGACATTTTATACAGAATCTATTACAATTTTACCATCGCGGGAATGACACTTGTCTGTGGTACAATACAAGGACTTCAATATTGTTGTAGTTTTACAGTGATTGAGTTTGTTTGTTTCTTGAAGTTTTATGCCCCTTTTCAACAGTCAGAGTCATATGAGGCAGACAGTTCACCTAAACATCGTTCCTGGGAAAAAACAGTACTAGACTCCCATCCTCATAAGCAACTGCCTACTTTCTCACATAAAGAGATATGGTCGGTAGCTGGGCTTCAACCCATGACCCTGTGATTTGAAGTCAGCGACCTTAACCAAAACCATAGAGGCGGGTGCTGCAGCGAATGAAAAGGATGACAAGTTTTCTAGTTTTCTAACTACACATTCATTGGATGCTTTTTCCTGTGTGATTTCAGATTATCTTTACGTGAAAACGACTTGTGACAAACATCACAGGTAAACGGCCGCTCGCCAGTGTGTATACGACGATGTCGTTCCATATCTCTTAGTTGTCCAAACTTTCTACCACACAAATTGCACTCGTATTTCTTCACAGCATGATTAACATTCTTTATGTGAAACTGAAGATCTTTAACTGTAAGAAACTTACCAGGACACAAAGGACATTTCACCCAATCCTTTTCTTGCTTAGAACCACATACAATAACTGACTGAGAATTTAAAGGCTTTTTGGTACTGGGATCTCTACCTGGTTTCAAATTAAACACAGACTCTATTAATGATTTACTTGATTCATCCACATTATTGTAGTAATTCACAATAGGTATATCAGTCAACAGAAGTCCATCGGCTAATTCCTCAAGGTTAATATGTGGAAATGATGTTTCAGAATCATCATTACTCACTTGTATGTTGATAATATCCTGAGCATCATCAGGGCTGATATTGACAGAAGATGGTGTAGTTACCATGGTGTTCAACAAAGCAGGTGTTTGAGGACTTGAACATTGGGAATTCTCCCCATTGTCTTCATCATCGCTAGCAACACCAATATTGAATCTTGGAAGTTTCGGCTTTCTGTGAGATGCTCTAGAACCATCTAATACAAAATATATACATGTAAATAAATGCAAAAAATACATTAGCAAGTTATATTCATAATTGTATCTGGGGTTTTCTTAATCATATTGTTGTAGCTGAAAACTTCTTTCAAATCGTGGCATTTTCCCCAAGTTCCCAATTTACTCCTTGAAATTTCATTCCCCAAATTGGTCTCAGATGAGAACTTTTTCCCCACAAGAGGCTTCAACCTGTTAATTTGTCCCTATATTAAGGGCTAGGGCACCTTCCCAAAAACATAAAGAAAACACCTGGGTATACAAGACAATCCATCAATTTTCTTTAATATCAAGAACAAGATTTGGTCAAAATTGGAAAGGATACATTAAGTAATAAATGATAAAAACGAAACAAGAGCCAACAGGATAGAAGACCCTATAATATTAAGTTAACTTCACGGTCAGATCAAAACAATTAACTAGCAGACCAAGATTTTACGTATGGAAACAGGACTAAGGCCCTCCTTAAAAAATGTTTGTTTGGGGTAACCTATGGTATAAGAATTTTCAGTGGGTACCAGTAGGTAGGAATTTTTTTCACTACAAATTTTTTACATTGAACCTAAAATACCTGTAAAAAATAACCCAAGAGACCAAAGGATGGTTGGGTAGGGATGTTTCGGCTGAGAAGGTAGCGTAACTCCAAACAAAATATTTTTAAGGATGACCTAAATTTTAATCAAAATGGTCAAGTTATTGTCAATTTGATGAGAACTGTACAATAAAGATCACTCCAATCTAGTGCCTTCTTATCTGGAAATCACCTTGAAGTACGACAACTTTGTTAGTCCACTGTAGTATTAACTTAATTGTAACAAGGTTCAATTATACATATTACCTAATAATTTGATTAGAACTTAATGAAATCTGGCTCTATCATTTACAGTTCATATTTTGTCAGCATTCCATCCAAAGAAGATCTAAAGATCATACACATAAGTTATTGTGCCCAAGGGTGAAAAAAGGCTGAAGGGGGACATGAAAAATGAAAATCAAGGTACAGTAAAACTCTTAAAAACTGGACTCCCTGAAAAAAAGGGATTTTTCAAGTCCCAATTTGTTCAGACTTGATCAAAAGTTCTCTGAAAACCAGAATTTTTAGATTACCTGACCTTTGACCCAGTCCGGAAGGGGTCCAGTATTCAGGGGTTTTAACTGTAATTTTGAAACTGCAAATGATGAATAAGAATATCTGGAGCATAGTACAAACCTTTACATTTTCCTTCAGAATCAGGTAGATGTTCCATGCTGGATATAACATTGTTGTCTGAGCAGTTCATATTCACAGGAGTCATAGATCCACCATCCATAGAATTGTTCCCTGCACTGATGGAGCTTAGACTTGGGCAGTCACTGAGTCCACTTAGTGGAGCATTACTGTTACTATAAACTGGGGGAGTGGACAAATCAGACGAAAATTCAGAAATTTTAGTATGAACAGTATGCTGCTTAATTGCATCGTCTTTTGTAATTCTTTGAGTAATTTCATCAATTTTGCTTGACAAAGTCTTCTTTGTTTTATCCTTTTCCTTCGGGTCAACAGTACATTTATTTTGACCAATCAGAGAAGTCATACCAGTTATCTCCACTTGTGAAGGTTTAGTACTTTCTGGTACAGACTTTTTTATTGGATGCCCTTGTATAGCTGACCCTATAAACACATTTTGAGGAGTAATGTCAGTCATATTTGATTCATTTAACAGTAAGACTGGCTGCATATTAAGTAGTGAGATATTTCCAACACTTGAGTCACTTGGTACAGAATTCTTTCCACTATCTCCAAGAACAGAAACTGACCCCTTGACTTGGTTACTGGCTGATACAACACTTGTAGAGGTTGTCGGCACTATTGTTACAACAGTATCAGGTGATAATAATGACTCATAAACTTTAGTCTTTTTTCCTATGAACTCAGCATGAACTGATAAGTTAGACTGTATCTCTCCTCTTCTTTTCTGTTTTCTTTTTGTTGGTTTTGAAACTTGCTCCTTACATTTAGCCCCCATTGAGACAGACTCTCGGATATCACCTGCTGGGTTCATTTGTACAGGTACCTCAGATATATTCCTTGTGTATGGATCTCTATTTCTATGCAACAGATTTGAATCAGCCAGTAATTTAACACCAAGCAAAGATGTATCAGCAACAGGTAAATGTTTAGAATCGGGTAAGTTCTCTGTAATGTTCGGTTCTGTGGACAATTTGACTGAAGGTGAATTTGCACATGTTAAAGTAGGGAACATACTATGGTCAGAATTAACCTTAGAACTTGGTGAAATGGAATAACTCATGTCATGTTGAACGCTGTCCTGGTTAAATTCTGAGACGTGAGGCAATATCTGTGTACCCAACGGTAGACGGATCATATCACGAACAGTGACTTGGTCAATGGTTGACAAACTGACTGATTTATCTCCAGGACTGTGCCCTACACAGACATCAAACTGTTTCGATGGACTAGAGTTAGTTTTGTTTGATGATTGTAAAGAACAAAATGAAGAAGATTCTTTATGACCCATCCCTGGAATATTTTTCAATTGTATGGGTGAAGTGACAGGTTGATGAGCTGTGTGGTACTTCTGGTTACCTGTAAAAACACCATAATTCTTGTGAGTAGGGACGAAAACAATCAATTCAAACAATTATTTGGTTTACAGGCTGATGCCAGGGCCTTTTTTCCTTCTGTAACAGAGGCCGAAATTCGGTGACTTCCCAATTGAAAAAAGGTTCCTTTTTCCCAATTTGGGGAAAAGAAATTCACCAAAATGAAATGTTATTCTAACTTGGTTGTCTAACCTTCTTCAAATTTGGTAAAAAATCGGGCTTTAATTTCCCAAAATGAAAGGCTAAGGCCCCTTCCCAATATTTGGAAAAAAAGCCCTGGATGTAATATTAGAATATTGTCATTCTTACCCTATGTAGCTATATAAATAGTCTTAGCCTACGAACCATTTACCAGTAACCACCAATTATGACTTATAGCCCTTCTCCTTACCCTGTAACAGTTCAGTGCAGCTATATCAAGGACTGACCATGTCTCAACCTAGTTGACCAGTCCCCTTATCTATCTCTTTTAACCTAAATTAAATCTTCCTTTAAAAAACTTGTAAACACTTGTTTAGATAGATTTTTGACAAGCAAACATGTCTACATACCCACGAGGGGGCCATGACATTATTGAGATGGGAGATAAATAGATAAAGTTTTAAAATGATTCATAAGTTACAAATAGCTTTTTATCAACATTCAATTTGATATACTTAACCTGACTTACTAACACCTAATAATCTTATTATGTCTTACAACTGTTCATGGCTGTCTAATTAGTTGTACTGACTACGCTTTTATTTGTATATACTGTCAAACTTGCATTAGCAGTCACCTCCAAATAAAGGCCACCCTGTGAATAAAGGCCATTCATTCAAAAACCATCATAGATTAATTGGAACAAAATGACCTCAGAAAAAAGGCCAGTTGTCAATAAAGGCCACATATTGTCTTTCTTTTTTTAATGGTGGCCTTTGTTCACAGGGCTGACTGTAGATGCATAATCTCTGTCTCAGGTCTAAAAGTAAGACACTTTCTTATAAAATGTTATATAAGGAAATGACTTTAACTAAGTCAGTAAAGTCAATCAATGGTTTAAGACAGTATGTTTTATATGGCAGTCGTTTCTATACATTAATCACTTCATTAACTGACTAAATCCTAGCATCATTAATGTCAACATAAATAATGCAGGGGCCGCAACCAAATATACATTTATCATACAAATTACAAGACAGACAAATAAAGACTTAAGATATATATCTGATTGTCGAAAGATGGAAACTTTCTTTATCAGTCACTAACCTTGCAAACAGTGAGTTAAAAAGTGGGACCTTATATCATCCCTGACATCTAAGAAACCTTGACCTTTATCAGATCCTAAGTGACTGATTGTGCCAGCTGTTAGATTAGCTGATAAAACTAACGTTTCTTCACCACCATGGTCTCGAAGCTGCTCAACCTACAATGCAATAAAATAGTAAAACTTCAACATTTAAAATGAATGTATTATGTACAAAAAAGCTACTATTTAAATCCAAGACCAATAATCTGTTGTACATGAGGTATATTTCACTTTGTCATAAAAGGCTGAAATCCAAGGGCCCAAAATTACTATTCTTGAATTTTCTTTTGATATTTGAATTTTATATT
Organism: Lutraria lutraria; assembly: GCA_964023205.1. Taxonomy (NCBI): domain Eukaryota; kingdom Metazoa; phylum Mollusca; class Bivalvia; order Venerida; family Mactridae; genus Lutraria; species Lutraria lutraria. Next base: position 28,473,924 of record OZ026836.1, read on the forward strand.
TGATATTCTTGAAAGCTTGCAGAAAGGTAAAAAGGTAAACGATGGATGTATTGTTTCATGGGCCTAACAAGAAGTCAAAGTAACAAGAAACAAACAAATTTAAAAGGCCAATTGCCATTGGGAGAGACTACATAACGAGCTAAGTTAAGTTGAGTTCAAGATTAATGAAAATTTTAGTAAAAATTTGTTTTAAAAGTCTAAGCAGAGTAATGTATTTGATTCTCTATACAATTACAAGGACCTGGTTACAAGGTAAGACAAAAATATGGTAGATATAAGCAAAGACTTATACATACACAGATAAGCAACTAGTCTAAATCTCGCAGTCACACGGCAGATTGACAAAAATCTCGCAAAAACATGTTTGCTTATTGCTCATTTTCTATTGAAGAGCAATAGAGCAAGACATTCCCTACAAAATGATACCTATCGTACATTTTGTCATTTTTCTGTTATACTGGTTGAATTTAAGTAAAGAAATTTCTTTAAAAAGCATATTGAAAATATTTTCTTGCATCAGAGAAATGATTACTTAATGACATGGTTGAAGTAGTTTGCAAAATTCAAAGATCTGCAAAAATAGCATCTTCTACAGGCGCTTACAGGAGTTTCTTATCTATGTATGTATAGGCCTTTGATATAAGTTACTAAACTTACCAAGTTTTGTATTTGTGTTTTTAATACAAATCTCAAAATTTCCACATAACCAGGAATGCTATGTATACCCGATACATCCATGTTTCGTATCATGTGATTTAATCATCAATACTCCATCATTAACATTCACAGCGAAAGAAGTTTATATGAAAGAGTAGTTCAGTGCTGAAAGAGAAGATAACATGAGCAATCTATTCACCTCCACCTAAATTGAACATCAAATCTTTATAATTTGGGGTGTAAGTCTTGAAATACTAAGTTATGTCTTGTATCTGACACTGGCAAGAAATTTAAACAACAATTAAGGACAGTCAGTTAAATGTATAATTAACAATTTAACTGTATTGAATTCATGTCGCTATATTCAAAATCTGAATGATCATATTATACTGTACAAAAAACAAAGTATGGTAGGCTAAAAGTTGCACTCTAACTTATGAATGTTTGGCTTTGACAATTCCCTAAGGCCCCCTTTTATATAAATGCCATTTTTGGAGCTGAAATTCAGCCAAAATTCCCCAAATGTTTTTTTTATTAAAAGACTTTGTAGCATAAGGAAAAAAATTTGCCAGATTCTATTAATTGTTTAAGCATGTTAAACATTAGGGCTGTCCCGATATAGCTGCGTACCGGTACGTATCGGTACAGTGCTGAACGATATGCGTATTGTATCGGAAGGTCCCGTATCGGCCGTATCACGTTTTTTTATTTTATATTAAAAAACTCTTAGAATCACGGTTGAACAACTGAACTAGATTTGCGAATTTACTCTCATATCATCGTCGACAATGCTTACTCAACTAATTTCCGGGATTCCATACTCTACTTATAGACATTAGCAACGTGAGGTAAAGCTAGACAACGAATTCGATTCGAATATTCAGATTTTGTCAAGTATATATTGACTTATAAATTGTATTACGCCACCATGTAATGTTACATAAAAATATGGCAGTAACCTTAGAACACATAATTGTGTCTCGTCATCATAACATCCAAGTTGAAGGTTTCAGAAGTTCATTATTAATTTAGTATTTTTAATCAATTTGACAATCATAACCCTGATTCTTTAAACAATTTTATATGGCTAGGTTCTATTCTTGATATAAGGCCATTTATGGGACAGAGATTAAAACTTGCTTCTGTTATAATAACATTTCTCATAATTATTTAATTTCCATAATATCAACTAACATATGTGCATCAAATTGATGACCTTAAGTACAAGACAATTTTAGTTTTACACCTTTTTAACAGTTAATTAGGACTTTCTAGAACCAAACAAGTGTGCAGTGTTCCCAAAAAAACACTAATATTGCAAGGTTTTTCATTACTTTGAAATATTTTTATATCGTATCGTTGATATCGCATATCGCTAGTACCGTATCGCAATACGTATCGTATCGCCTGAGATCTGTATCAGGACAGCCCTATTAAACATGCTCACCAAAGACATAGAATGATAGATGCTATTATTGAAAAGTTCAAATGCAGCAGAAGAGCAGTCTTTTACCGAGTTCACCAAATTTGCCATCAGTCCACATGCCTTTTTTATACATTTTTGGTTGTTCCCCTAGTAAAAAAGTATATATTTTTCCCCACTGAGGGAAAAAGATTCCCCATTATTGAAAAAAATTAGTGTTTCACTATGCAAATTTTCACGATCAAAGGGACCTGATAACTGTTCCCCATAACAGTAGAAAAAGGGCTGGTCCATTAACTTTGAAAAGATCAGTGGCCTGAGACACTCTCATACATGCCATATCTCACGCCGTGAGACTTTTTCTCACGTATTTTTACCATTCCTCACGGTCTAACGCCGTTAGATCGAAATCTCACGGAAAATCGTACCTCAGATAAAAAAATATGCCGTGCAGTAAACAACTACGACAACATGTGTTTTTACGATAATAACCGAACTCTCCGATTGCAGTTAAAAGTTGACACTTTGTTAATTGCCTGTAAACTTGGCGTATGTTTTATATCACCTCGGGCGGTATGTTGTATGTAACCATGGTAAGTTGTATTTAATCATCATATTAATTGATAAGGTGATAGCCTGTTTGTTATATGTTCTCTGAATAGTAAATTAACGAGTGATTAATTTAGATGACCTGTTTAAACTAGTGGGTGGGGTAAAGTAATTAAAGTAAATTAGCGGTGTTGTATTACAGCTCTGAGTAGAGATTAATTATTCTGGCTACTGAATGTGTCTTTAATAATCAGATGACTAATTTTTCACAATTGTAAAATACTGAAGAATATAATGTACTTTAGTGCAAAGAATTCAAGTAAGAACGATCATGTAGGTTTTCAGATAGTGTTGCACTTCCTTGATGAATTATATTGAATTTATTTATCTTACAGAAATTTACTTTGTAAGTTCATTGTCATACTGAAATTGAAGCATTGTTTATCTTGTTTCAGTTCTTAAACTGGCTGAGAAGTTGGCACCAGAGGTCAACTACTTGAACAAAGAACTTCTTGAAGAAGCAGAAGAAAATCTTCTTTCACCAATGACACAGCTTTGAAAATTTGTCAAAGAAACAACACCCCTAGACTGTTTCTGGGATGAAATGATGTCAAAACAAACTATGCCCAGTGGTTAACAGCAATAAGACAATGTCATGACATTTAAGCATATATAATGTGCTGTAGATGAAGAGACTTAATTAATGCTGTGTTCTTCAGTATGATGATACTTTAAATATCATATGTGCTGCTTATACCATGTGCATTGTTAAATAAATTCTGTTTAACTTACTTTGTCTTTATTTTAATTAATAAATATCTATGAATGCATTTATTCCAATTCATGGGTGTAAATAAAGGTATTTTGCAAGCAAAAAGCGCCATCTTGCGCCCGCAAAATAGTTCGAGAAAAAGTCTCACCTATTTTTACCCAAATCTCACTTAAAAATGACCCTTCAGATGCAAATCTCACTTATTGACCCTCTGAAAATATGGCATGTATGCACTCTATTAAATTTTTCACAAATTTTCAGTGAGTTTTAAAACATGGAGGGACACGGGACTCTGCGGAAAAAATAAAAGGGATGTGCGACATGTGGGGAGGGGGTATTACAGTCCCACACCTAATCCAATCAGCTGCAAATTAGCACTTGTCCGGGACAAGTAATTAATTCAGACAAGTAATTTTTGTAGTAACTAATTCTGTATAGAGTATAAAGAAAAACAATTAACTTTTGGTGATTCGGACAAGTAGTTCTTAATATCAAATTCACAGACTGTCCTAGGGCCGTCTCTTCATGAAAGTAGTACTAGTATAGAGTCTTGGCTAAGAATTTTACTTACAACGTACTGTCTTTTCATTACAATGATACGAAAATAGTATTTTGATAATTGTGTAATAACAAAATGTTTGCATTGGGAGTCACATGACACGTAGGTATCCATAAATACAATTACAGAAATAAACTAATATCGCAAAAATGGAGTAAAGAAATTTGTAGCATTTTACCTAATTAACGAAGCAAATGGCGATTTTTTTAAAAAGGGAAGTAACTGTAATAAACGAAACTCCCGTTCTAGTTTGTGTATTCACCGGCCCAACTGTACTTGGCGCAGGTAGTGTGCCTAATCAGGTACCGGGCCTAATTGAAAACCTACGGAAACCTGCACTAATACAGCAGAACTATACATAAAAACTTATGGTATTTTCTGATTGAGCATCATCAGAATATGTATAAATAACTAGAATACAATTAATAAATGCACTGAGGTATTCACTGCTGATTGAACATTTTTTATGTGCTTGAACCCTTAAGAAATTGTGGACAATAAATCAAGTCAGGTCAGTGGTTTGTATTATTATCAACACTATAAAGATATGACACATGTATCTTTATAATAAAAGTAGTTAGAACACATATAGTCGTTCTTGTGAATATAAACCCTTGACATAACACTTTCAACCATCATTTAACTATATATGGTCTGGCCGCTAATTTTCTATAGCAGATACTGTATTACTATACTTACATTAAATGCACTGTACCAGTTTATATCACAAATGCCGATTATCGGGCCCGTGAAAAAAAAGAGAAAAATGCGTCTACTTTAACTCTGTAATTGTTTTACTCCGTCAATTTTAAATATTTTTCCCATTATAAAAAGCTAGATTACAATACCCTCTTAACCATGTAGATGAACAAATAAAAAAGTTAATTGGGGGGGGGCATGTTTTCCTAACCAAATTTTATGTGCGATAAAAAAATATACGAGTCGAATTCAACTCGCGATAAAAACATTTTACTAATCCAATTTTATTTTTGTTTACGGTTATGAAAACTATAGAGCTTAAGGTTTCCAACAGTATTAATTTTTAAAAATTATATTATGAAATAAAAAAAATGGGGGCCATGTTTTCCGAACACAAAATTCTGTAATAAAAAAATAGATTTTTTACCTATCTTTAACCAGGAATAAATGAATAAAAACAATACGGATTTCTATATATAATTACATATTTTAAAACTGTAGAATGTTAGCTTTGATATGATATCATAATTATTAATATCCAACAAGAAACAAAAAAGTTAATAGGGGGGGGGGGGGGGGGGGGGGGGGCATGTTTTCCTTTAATTTTACACTAAAATCTTGAGGGGCGCCATGTTTTATACCTGCCCCAGTGACGGCTGTGTTGATTTTTATACCAAACTCAAGCGCCTATAGATCTAGACTAATCAAAATGTCAGCCTTTACAAAACCGAAAAAGAAAAATATTAGAAAAAAGAAACAGTCTTCTGACAGTGATTTAGATTCTGATGACAACGACGAAACGAGGTGAATTTAATTGTCTAGATATTGTACACATGTATGAGGACAGTAGTTTTGAATGTCATGCTCTGTAGTCCATTTATGATTTACGTTTCAATAACGTTAGCATTGAAAAATATAATTTTTTTATTGTAGTTTAATTATATTAGCGAAAAGTGTTAAACTTAAAGTGTCTCTTCCCGTTCCCAGGTTTTTTTTAGCTCAATGTCTGCTCAACGAGCAAAGCTCAAGGTGAGATGTTTGTATGCTATTTTGCCCTTTGTCCGCCCATCCACAATTCTTCAAACAACATCTCTTCTGAAACTGCTACGTCAAATTTGAAGAAGATCCACAGCCACTGAAATGATCTTTGGGCAGTTCTTTACAAAAGTTGCTAAGTAAAAGAATGTCATTCCATGCAGAACTCTGGTTTCCATAGCAACTGGAAAGGAAAAAACATTCAAGAGGCGAGATTCGTGAAGCAAGATTACTTATGTACTAGCAGCGTCACTGTCATGTTATCAGACTTGAAATGGGACACACTACAACAACGGCGCAATAACACCAGAATAACCATACTCTTTAAGATCTTGCAAAATCTTTCGGACATAACACCAAACCCACCTCTCCAAAATTCTATATCTACCTGATACCATAACCATTGTCTTTGTCAAATTCGTGCATGAACATCAATCTATCAAAACAGTTTCTTTCCAGCAACCATAATACTTTGGAACCAATTGACTCAAGCAATCGTTGACCTAGCCCTACTAATTCGGCTTTCCGGTTGGCCGATTTTCGTAAACGAATTCGGAAAGGCCATCCTCTCAGCCTTACAAACATCTGCATATTTATGTGCGGAATTTAAAATTACGTCAAAATTCTTCAATTACGTGTATAACTTACTTAATTCAATACAAATAACAATAGTCTGCATGAATGTGCTTTAAAAATCTGTTTTAAATGTCAATTTTGAAATATTAGACTTAAATTTTACGTCGCGTGAAAAAAAACGGTACGAACGGACTTTAGCCTCATCCAGTTCCCCTCCGTACACAAATACCGTCGGACAGTTAATTCTATATTGATCTTTATAATGAGTACCTAGAATTGACTAAAGTTGATTGAAAATTAACTTGCCAACGTTTCGTTGACATGCCAGCTTATTTAAACGTGTACTTAAAATTATTTTGAGAGTAGGCAATGTTTACCATGACACCGGCATTTTACCGCCATTACGCCAGTTTCGTTTTCAGTTGGGAAATAGTGGGGAGAAACAAATCATTAATGCATCTTTCAGAAAAGGTATGTGGGAATAATTAATACTCAGATAAGTATAGAAACATGTTTTCTACCCACGGAATGGTTTACTTTGGTCACAGATATTGTAGTTATCGGGCCCAACGGGTTTTAATTGGGGATTTTCCGCACACAAATATGCAGATCTTTGTTAGACTGTGCGGGACGGAGCCAAGTCGAAAAATCTCTCGCCGTCACAAAGCAGTCTAATTAGTTGGACTATCGTTGACCAGGCCAGTCTCGTTGCATTCCAATCAACCTTGGCCAGTTAACACACCCACTAGATCTTCATGATACTTTTATCAATTTGAACGTAAATAGGGGAACTTTTATTTCTTAAAAATTTTCAATTTTGGTAGTATCTAGAAAACCAAAGTCAGTCCTGCCTGCTATATTGCGAGTATACTCCTTATGGAAGGATGCAATTACTTAAGATGATGAATGTCTGAAACACAGACCTGTGCCTGACGTATCTGATCTGACACGCCCCCAATATATACATAATAAATACAACATAATTATGCAACAAGTCGTTTTTCCGACCTCACACTGTCTAGACATAATGATCAACAAGGTCTTTTTCTACCTATCTCACAGGTCAGACTATCAGACCCATTCCCAATGCCGAATATGGGCAGTTTCCCCTAGCAAAATTTCCTTCATTTTTCCCCTAAAATGGCTAGAATTTCCCCCAGGCAAGAAGTGTTTTCCTTATGATCATGTAAAAAGAAGAAAAATACAACAGTTTTCAAACCATTTTCACCAGTGTAGTAATATTTATGATTTAAACAACTAAATAATCACTTACTAGTATTCCATAGAAATAAATGTTATTATATATTCCCATTAAGAAATTTGTTGCGTTAAATTTCCCCTTTTGATGGCATGGGTAGTGAAAAAAAAATAGTAAAAAATTACTGACCCAATCCAAAGCATAATCAATCATCGCCAAGTATCAAAGGGTCTACGTTCCGCTGTGCGATAGCTTCAAGAATAACAAAGAACTACATGCAATTACTAAATTAGTTAATTTTATTAATACTAAACATAAAACTCAAATAAATCAGCATGTATCAATATATCCATTGTTTAGACATATTTTTTCCGAACAATATCCCTTTTTGTTGAGAAAATTTATTCCTAAATAGGCAATATTCCAAGGTACTTTTGCCCAAAATAGACAGAAAAAGGCCTGTCAACTGAGGAGACAAATTAATTCCTATGATCAAATAAACTTAGTCAGTAGGTGCTTAAATAATTATTCTTCCTATAAAACACATTTTTTTATTTCAAAATGAACTTAAAGGCAATGTTTTAGGCTCAGTTTCTTTGAAATACTGCCATTTTTTAAAAATCGATTTAAACCTGTCCCCACGATTACACGCTTTTAAACTTCATTTTGGCTTTTTTTTCGGAGATATATGGAAAACATATGTGTTTTGGCATGTACATATTTCTTCAATGTTTTGGCACTGATTGCAGGCATAAAGACAATCCTACCTGGTTTACTAATTGCAATAATCATTAATTTCTAGGAATAAACAATCCTTTCTTTGATACAAAGGCCATTTTGATCGAACTAGTCCACATGTAAAGCTTATGTCAAATGAAGTAATAAACAAACATTTTCATTGGTTGTAGTTAAACATGTGTGACTTCTTTTTATTTTTGTCCAATGATGTGGTAGTATACATGAATAATTCAATACTTCGGACTTACCTTATTTAGGATTTAAAGAAAAAAATCTTCTTGCCAGAAACTGCAATGAGCTATAATATTTGAGCTATAATATTTGGTGTGAAGCATTGCTAGTAGACCTCTACCAAGTTTGTTCAAATCCTTGGCCCGTGGTAAAAAAAATGTATCCCCATTTTCAAGATATTGGACTTCAAAGGTATTTCAGCCCTTCAAATACGCCGAAAATAATTATTATTATGAGCATATTAAACAAACATTTTTCATTGCTTAATTAGTTGTATTACTCCTGTTCATTATGTCAACCTACTCAATGCTACTTGTTTTAATGTGATACTGTACAGATTGCATAGCTGTTATATCTAACCAATTTAAAATACATCATGTAGTAGCAAATAGTGTTTACTTTATATAACAGCAGAAAGAATATATTTTTGCAACTCCAATTCTAAATCACATGCATTGTAGATTTTTTTTACTGGAGTTATAAGCAGCACCACATAGTTATGGTCATTTGGTGACTTTTCAGCTTAAACAGTTGTGGAAGATCCCAGGTGTAGATCCCACCGACCTACTGTAAACTAGCCAGTAAGCTTGCTCACATGTAAGCTTTGTTCCTGGTTAGAATTCACTCATTGGGGGACTATTGATTACTAGTCAGACAGAGACCAAAACCATCAGATTTATTAAATTTTAATGCAGTCTTTAGTATGCAAAAATAGATGGTGAGTGACTGCTAAGAATGAGAAAAACAGTAGCTCATCCTGCTTGATTCTGCTTGTTTAATGAATGTTCACTTGTAAAATCATATGGTTTTGTATTGTTAAATGTAATATATACTTAAGGTGAGAAGTTCTGTTTGGGTTTTCATGTGCTATAACTTTTTCAAATTTTGAGCTGGTTTTATTCCAATGTAAATCATTATTCTGTAATACAGGAAGATGATTCATGAGCAGTCACAGTAGTAAGTACAAATGTACACAGTTCACGTGCATTGCACAGCATGTCTGTAAAGTTCTATGCTTTTCTTGAATTGTATTTCACTATGAAACTCTCGAATGAGAAATGTATTCGTGCTATTGGCCAACTGCAAGGTGGGGTCACTGCAGCACAAGTTGCAAGGAATTTAATGTACAATAACATCACATAATAAATTACGTATTAAGCCTTACATTAGAATATTTCTTGCTTAATTAATGGTGATTATATAAGTATCATTTTCCAATATTAGAGTTAGTTTCTATGTATAGTTTTTAAAAATCCTTATTTCAACTTTCAGATCAAAGTTAGAAGATATTAGAGAATTGCAAAAGGCCAGAGAAAGACAAAAGGGGGTCGATATAGTTGGTCTTGCTCTTGGAAAGAATATCCCAAAGACTGAGGATGTTGACAGTGTAAGTGTTCATACAATCTTTAAACATGCTATTAAACTTTGTCAATGCGTATAAATAAGATTAAATTGATTTATATAAATTGTATTGAGTTAAACTGCTATGAGAAAGAACTTGGCCATGATTTTACTATTTTATCTATGCTAGGATTAAGCTTATCTTTACAAAGCTACACTTAACTGTGGAGTAAGTTTAAGCTGGTTTTAGTGTGTAGTACTGAATAGGTCAGTGTAAAATTTTAAGAAACTCAGTTTATACAAACATGATGAAATAATTGTGTTTTTACCTCATGAATAAAAGATCTAATTAAACAGAATAGATCTATGTTTTTATGGAGGGTGGTTTTCACTTTGCTGTAGTGGATGAGCATGGAGCTAGCTATTTGAGACAGAGATCTTCCAATTGGTCGGAACGGGATAAATTATTAGCGATTGAACTCATACTTGAAAAAGAGGAAGAGCTGTATGGACTATGTAAGGGAAAATATACAAATCGAATGAAACAAGATAGTTGGTTAAATGTAGCAGAGGTATTTAATTTGTAAGTATTTTTTTTACTTACTGATTTTTTTGATATATAAGAACATAGCTATATTGGTATTATTGATTATTCTATTCAACCCATAGAATGTGTTCTTCTATTACGTTTTCAAATAATGTAATTAGATTTGTTAGTGGAAACCTATTTATAATTACATTCAACTCGGTTTTTTTTATCCACAATTTTTTTTTTTATGTTGTAGTACATCTTAACACAAGCATGTAGTGATCAAAGTGAGCGGTCAGTGTCCAGCACCCACACTAAGGGGGTGTTAATACTCTAGACCAGAGGTTACCGTTTTAATTGGATCTTCATGAAACTTGTTCAGAATGTTTGTGTCAGTGATATCTTGGACTAGTTTTAACACGGGTAAAAATTAGGTCAAATCAATTGAAAACCTTGTTAACACTCTAGAGTTTTCATTGGAATGTCATCAAACCATGTCAGATTTTTTGTCTGTTCGAATGTGGGTCATCTAGTGTAAAAAATAAGGTCACCAGGTCAAATCACAGAAAAACCTTGTTAACACTCTAGAGCCTACTGTTTTGGTTGGATTTTACCGCATGTTGTGCTTTGTTTTGCATTCTTAAGATATTGAATATTTTCTTTTGTACAACTGCTTATTTGTTTATTGTAGAAAAGCTGATGAAATTCGGACTGCAGACCAGCTGAAGAAATGCTTTGAGAACATTAGAAGTTCAGGTATGACAAAAAACTTTCATTAAATTTCTGGTTTTTGTTGAAAACCTTTAACAAAGCCAATATATTTGACCATTCAATCTTACACTTTTAGTTTGAATGCTGTTTTAATAAAATAGGGATGAATCAATTGATTGTTTAAAACTTGGAAATGGATGTTACCAGTTTTATGTTTCATTTGTTTTCATGATCTGTTTACTGTTACAAGACAATGTTCACATCTTTTCCTTACTGAAATAGGTTCTTTATCCAGGTTTATTGGAATTTAGGGTTCAGATCATAGGATATTGCTAATATTTGCACAGCACCTTGTTATGTATTGACTGTTAAGTAAAGAAACATGATTCATTTAGAGCAAGATGATAATACATTATATAACATTCTTTGAAAAAAAAAAATTTTTCATTCAAAGCTAGGAAATATGTTGAGGATTTAAAACTTGCCAAGACAAGTGGTGGATTGGGGCCAAGGGAACCTAAGCCTTCAATTAAACTGATCATAGACAAGATAAGAAGCAATCCCAACAACTCTCGTATAAATACATGTTTACCACCTGATACTGATGGTAATGAAATTAATAGTTTTCTGTTTGATATTGAATTTTACACCCCTTTTCAACAGTCAGAGTCATATGAGGTGGACAGTTCACTTAACCATCGTTCCTGGGAAGAACCAGTACTAGACTCACATCCTAAGCAACTGCCTACTTTCTTGCGTATAGAGGCATGGTCGGTAGCTGGGTTAGAACCCAGGACCCTCTATCAGTGAGAGGTTACAGTGATTTGAAGTCAGTGACCTTAACCACTCAACCATGGAGGAGGGAACTAGTTTTCTAGCACTGATATGATACATCAATGTTGATTAACATCTGTCCGTCTGCATACTATTTCACAAGTTTTGTGGTGCAAAACCATGAAGTGTAGATGTGCAAGACACAGTTTTCATGCCCTGTGATCCACACATTCCAGAGTAATGTGCCCTTGAACTGAGACTTATAGTGTACTACTGCATTCTTAGTGTCAAAATGGCGACAGAGGTATTAGTCACTTTTGTGACAAAGCTCTAGTTTTAAGTAAATAACTCATTGTAAAAATGCATTATTGGTATGTAAAAAAAAGATTTAAAAACTTTTGCTGTATGTTATGTGATGAAGAATAAAAAAAACTTGAAAGTGTTTGATAAATGCTATATATACGTACTTTAAATCAAAACGATGACATCCATGTTCTGGTCCCTCTATGTTTCAAACTGTATGTCATCAATATAACATAATGTATACATTATATTTTTATACTTAGATTTGGATTCAAAGTGGGAGATAATGAAATTACCAGTGGATGAATGCAGTTCTCTACATAACAGTATCTCTGAATCAGAAGGTATGAATTTAACTTCTAGTTGTTAAATAATTTTTATGCCCTTGCCAATTGAAATGGTGGAAGGGCATGAAGTCAAATTTTGGTTTCCGAGCAATAACTCAAGAAATATTTCATGGATTGTTTTCATATTTTACATTAAGTCCTCAGTCGACCGGCAATATTTTGATGAGGTCTGGTTAAATAGAGTGTTACAGGTCCCTATGTCCATTAAAATTCCTTTTAAATTTGATGAAGATTCAAGTGGATTTTGTGGAACTGCAATATTTTGCCTGTACAATAATGTTTTCAAGTTAGTCAGAATTTTGGACCAGTAACATTTCCTTTTCACTGGTGATGAGAGTTACCGGTTTTGTTTATTTTGTTGTAATTTTCTAATTGACTTAATATGAGGTTTCAAATTGTTTTTTATGCATATAATTATTTGCAGAAAGTAATGATGCTCCTTTGAAAGATAGCAAAGAACCTACATTTCCTAGATATGATAGCAGACACCACACTTTAGGTAAGACAAGACGAAAAATAAGTCATGGTCACTGCACACTTCTTTTTATCGTACATTAATGTAAGATAGGTATGTAGAAGACAGTTAATGACAATTTTTCTGTTTATATTTTAATGAAGGAAACTGAAAGTAATATAATTATCACTTGTTTCCCGACGAAAACTTTTACTTGTATTGATAACTAAAAAGTTTGTTTGGTAGTGATGAGACGAGAAGAATTAGTTTTAATTTAGGCCTTGCTTTTATATATTCATACAATCATTTCATGTGACAGAGATATACTGTTATTTAGATCAATCATCATTGTAATGTGATATTAGTAAATTGAAGTAAGTTGCTATATTAAATACTTTCAATAATTCCCTGATAGAATGATGTCTTTAGTATAAAACAATATGATATTGAAATGTACAGGCCAATATTAAGTTATTTTGAAATGTCCTTTAGGGCAAGGTATCCTTAATAGTTTTATTGTGTGTTTATTTTTTAGGAGATCAAGATTCACAGAATTCCAATTCACATCATCAAACTACACAAGCAACAAAACGAAAACATTCATTTCAAGAAATTCTGTTTCAATGTGAACTAGACAAAGCAAACCTTGAGAAACAAAAACTTCTTTTAGAGATAGATTTGTTAGAAGAGAAAAGACAACAGGAGACATCATTGTTTGAGGCAAAAATGGAGATTCTAAGACTTAAAAAGCAGTGTATAAGAAATGATACCACATTGTCTTCATGATTATACCCTCTTTCGAAGAAAAGGGAGTTTATTGCTTGTCAGTTAGTCTGTCTGTGCGTAACCAAACCTGTCAGACCAATAACTAGAGAATGATTTGGCCTAAGCTCCTCAGATTTGGTTGGGTGGTTGGTCATCAAATGTAGATGACCCCTGTTGATTTTGAGGTCAGTATGTCAAAGGTCAAGGTCTTACTATCCAGTTGGTCTTAGGGGGCATCTGAAGTTCACAAACATTTCTTGTTATGGAATTCCTAAGAACAAGGAAAGTGGTGATATTTGCAGTGTTCATCAAAATGTGTTTGTTATTATCACCCTTGTTTTGTTATGTTCAGGTAAACCTGTGAACAAAGGCCACACTTGGGAAAGACATGATGTGTTTTTTTGACAGGACTGGTGGCCTTAAAGTGGAGGTCATCTTGTTCTTAACAATCAAAGACAGTTTATGAAAGATTGGCCTTTATTCACAGGGTTGCCTTTATTTGGAGGTGGCTGCTAATAAAGGTTTGACTATATATAATTATATGCTAATTAAAGTATATATATGTAATATAAATAAAGATTCTTTACATTTGTGTTGTTTATTAGCTCACCAGAGCACGAATGTGCTCAAGGTGAGCTTTTGTGATCGCCCTGCGTCCATCGTGCGTAGTACGTCGTGAAGTGGCGTCAATGTTTACTTAAAACAACATCTCCTATACCGCTATGCCGATTGCAACCAAACTTTGCTGGAATGATCCTTGGGTGGTCCCCTTTCAAAGTTGTTCAAAAAATTAAATTTCATTAAAAACTCTGGTTGCTATGGCAACAAATAGAAAAAACTTAAAAAATCTTCTTGTCCGAAACCACAGGGCCTAGAGCTTAGATATTTGGTATGTAGCATTGTCTAATGGAACTCTACAAAGTTTGTTCAAATTATTCCCCTGGGGTCAAAATTGGCTCTGCCCCGGGGGTAACTTGATTTTACATAGACTTATATAGGAAATTTAAAAAATCTTCTTTTCAAAAACTACAATGCCTAGAGCTTTGATATTTGGTGTGTAGCATAGTCTAGTGGACCTCTACCAAGTTTGTTCAAATTATTGCACAAGGGTCAAAATTGGCAACGCCCCGGAGGTCACTTGATTTATATAGACTTATATAGGAAAATTTAAAAAATCTTCTTCTCCGAAACCGCAAGGCCTAGAGCTTAGATATTTTGTATGTGGCATTGTCTAGTGGACCTCTACCAAGTTTGTTCAAATTATGGCCCCGGGGTCAAAATTGGCCCTGCCCTGGGGTTTATTCTATTTTATCTAGGAAAATTTAAAAAATCTTCTCCGAAACCACAAGGCCTAGAGCTTTGATATTTGGTGTGTAGCATAGTCTAGTGGACCTCTACCAAGTTTGTTCAAATTATTGCCCTAGGGTCAAAATTGGCCCCGCCTCAGGGGTCACTTGATTTATATAGACTTATATAGGAAAATTTAAAAAATCTTCTTCTCCGAAACCGCAAGGCCTAGAGCTTAGATATTTTGTATGTGGCATTGTCTAGTGGACCTCTACCAAGTTTGTTCAAATTATGGCCCCGGGGTCAAAATTGGCCCTGCCCTGGGGTTTATTCTATTTTATCTAGGAAAATTTAAAAAATCTTCTTCTCCGAAACCACAAGGCCTAGAGCTTTGATATTTGGTGTGTAGCATAGTCTAGTGGACCTCTACCAAGTTTGTTCAAATTATTGCCCTAGGGTCAAAATTGGCCCCGCCTCAGGGGTCACTTAATTTATATAGACTTATATAGGAAAATTTAAAAAATCTTCTCCGAAACCGCAAGGCCTAGAGCTTAGATATTTTGTATGTGGCATTGTCTAGTGGACCACTGCCAAGTTTGTTGGGTTTATTCTATTTTATATAGGAAAATTTAAAAAATCTCCGAAACCACAAGGCCTAGAGCTAAGATATTTGGTATATAGCATTGTCTAGCAGACCTCTTCCAAATGTGTTCATATTATGGCCCTGGGGTAAAAATTGGCCCTGACCTTAGGGTCACTTGATTTTACTTAGACTCGTGTAGAAACATTTTAACAATGTTCGTCTCCAAATGACCTTTTTTCCTGGTGAGCATTTACAGGGCCATCATGGCCCTCTTGTATTTATTGTAGCCACATTACATGCAGTGTTGTATGTCTGCTGTATTATTTGACTTATAAAAGACGTTAGAATATAACGTTACTTTAAAAAGGATCATCTACATAATTAATACTGGTTGGTGATTAAAAAAATATAAAAATTGCTGATTCTGCAAATTTTATGCTGATATATTGATATACTTATTTACAAAATATGTAGATAGAAATACAAAATGCTATTACATTCAATGTGTCATATTAGCACCACTAAGTTTTACAGCAGGGTAGTACTGGTCATTCAATGCAATTAGTAATCGTTCATAGCATATGATTAAAGGCACAGTAGCTCCCAGATTAAAAAATGGGATGTTACTTAGTCACTTGTCAAGTTATTATATCCCCACAAACGAAATGGTTTTCTATAAATCCTGCCCAAGCCGATGCTATAAAAGACTTGAAGCAAGCAGAGCTGCCAATTAACATCCACATAACTTTTGTTGGAACGAAAAAGGGAGAATTTAATTCCAGTTAAACAACTTCATATTCATCGTGTATAGATGCTTGTCCTGTACATGTTTTTGTCAGGCCTCAATCTAAAAATATCTGTTTGCCTTAACACTTCCCAAATTTGAAATTTTGGGTAGGTGGGGAACTGTTTATTTTTCCTTTTTGAACCAGTGGAGTCAGCAAGCATATTGTTTTTGGGTCCTCGTCATTTTTCCGGTTGGGTCACATTAGGGCAAACATTCATATTTTTATTCTTGGCCTGATTGAATGAAAGATGGTTGACACAGATGTGAGATATTTCTTTTAGCTTGGATTGATTTCACTGAAATGTTTTAATAGACAGCATTTATGGTTCCAGACTGTTAAATTAGTCAATGCATATTCATTATTCTTTGCTGTTTTACAAAAAAATGGATATTTGCCAGGATTTGTAATTTGAATCATACTGTGAACTGTTGACTGGACAACATTTTCGTCTGTTGACTGCCTCGATATCAGGTGTTTCTGTAATGAATGTTCAATAACAATCTGTACATTTGGGTCAAGACGGAACATACAGATTGCAGTTGAGGTTATAGTACAGCAGTGTCTTTTAGCTCTGCAAGTGTTTTTATGATTCTGATTTCTGCGTCTATAAGATTCTTGTGTAAACAAACGAAAATTTGGTGATTTCAAAGAAAATGACAAATCCAAATCATTCTTAAGATTATTCAGAGGAAGAATTGAGTATATAAAAACATTTACACAATGCATTAGGTAATAAAACTGTTATTTCATGGACATTTGTGAAACAGTCAAAACTATATCCCTTGGTGTTGGGATGACACTTTGAACTGTAACCCTCTGCCTACAGCCTCAGGACCACAGTTTTGACTGTTCCACAAATACCCATTAAATGACTGTATACTTGTACTCTCTCAACTGTTGGTTCTTAAGTGTTCAGTTCCTACTGTGTTGCAAGTATTGTTTGACAAAATCTCCACTCTCAGATCAGTAAATCTTACATATGTTATGCATCATGCTTATCTTTTGCATGAAGTAAAAAATGGCTATTATTTTTCTCTGCGAGTTATGTTTTTTTCATTCCAAAGTTAAAAACTTAATTTTTCATTATATTTATTTTAGTCAATATTGAAGACACAGCACCTATTTTAAAAAAAGATGAACCAATACCAGCAAAACAAGCTCGAGTTGAAGACCCTGAGTTAAAAAGGAAAAGTGAGTTTTTGTCACTAATTTACTAGTATATTGGTCAATGATAACAGTTGATTTTCTTGAAGCTTTAGTGAAAACATGGTTTATGGTTGTGATCAAGTCTTGATTTCGTTCTGATGAAGGCAAGGTTTTATTAATACGAGGTTCATGATATTAAGGTGTTCAAATGTTTTGAACTGTTAGGATTGTACCATCCTTAGTTAAGTATTTATTTTTCCAGGTTAACTTTATACTGTGTCTGTATTTCAGATTCACGTCCATTGACAGTTCAACCGGATGAAAAAGCTACTGATAATTATCACTTCGACAAGTTTAAAAAACAAATGAGAAGATGATACTGTACGCTTAATGCTTGAGTTGAAAGAAAACCCTGTCACTGCTCATAATAAGGCATCAATTATACATACTTAAATGACTTTGACTTTGGGAACATGAAATATGCAGAGATATTGATATCTCTTCTCTTATGTTTCTTCTTTACTGTATAGTAGTTACAGAGATTGATTCCTGTGATTGTCTTCAGACATGCTGTATAGGTTGTTGTAAAAAAATGGACAATAGCGCAGTAGAGAATATGTGTATTAGGAGATAATCAAACTTGAATGCTGGCAAATTGAAATTATAAGATAACTGTTTTTATGATAGAAGTCACTTTTGATTTGGTTTCATAAATACAGAAACAATCTTACGGTAATTTGAAAAAAATGTGGGAACTGAGAAATAAACTGGTCACAGTAACTCTTTAAGTTTGTTAATTTATTCATTACTTCATATATATTTGTACAAATTTGTATCATTTTAAAATACACAATATAAATGATTCTAAACGGAGGTAGTTACCGGTAGTTGGATAAAAGTGTATGTTTCAACAAGAGGGCCAAGATGGCCCTATATCGCTCACATGACAATCACTGTTCACTCATTAAAACATTGTTTTGAACCGGTGACCTAGTTTTTGACCCCAGATGACCCATGTTAGAACTTGTCCTACATATAAATAAGACAAACATTCTGACAAAATTTGGTGAAGATCCAATCAAAACCATGAAAACTACAGCATAGACAAGGTTTTCCTAAGATTTGACCTTGTTTTTGACGACCTATGTTCGAATTTGTCTTACATATCATTAAGACAAACATTCTGACTAAGTTTGGTGAAGATACGATCAAAATTTGACATCTACTGTGTTAATAAGGTTTTCCTAAGATTTGACCTTGTGACCCATATTTGAACTTGTCCTTAATATCATTAAGACAAACAATCTGACAAGGTTTGGCCAAGATCCAATTAAAACCATGACATTTAGAGCTTTTACGAAATTTTTACCTAAGATTTGACCTGGTGACCCAGTTTTTGACCCCGGCTGACCCATGTTCAACCTTGACCCACATATCATTGAGGCAAACATTCTGACAAGGTTTGGTGAAGATCCAATTAAAACTGACATCTACAGTGTTAACAAAGTTTTCCTAAGATTTGACCTGGTGACCTAGTTATTGACCCCAGATGACCCATATTTATACTTGACCGTTATATTATTAAAACAAACGATTTGACAAAGTTTGGTGAAGATCCAATAATAACTGTGAAATCTACAGTGTTAACATGGTTTTTCATAAGATTTGACCTAGCGACCTAGTTTTTGACCCAAGATGACCCATGTTCGAACTCGTCCAAGATATTATGAAGACAAACATTCTGACAAAGTTTCATGAAGATCCACAAAGTGTTCACAAGGTTTTCCCTTATTTGGCCCTGGTGACCTAGTTTTTTACCCAAAATGGCCCAATATCGAACTCGTCCGAGATTTTGTTGATATTAACGTTCTGACCCAGTTTTGCTAAAATTGAGCTAAAAATGTGGCCCCTAGTGTGGTCACAACATAAAGTTTGACGACGCACACCGCATGACGCCGGACGGAGAGTGATCCTAATAGCTCACTTTGTGACATGTGAGCTAAAAAGTATACCTACCAGTGAGTAATATTGCCTGATTAAATAATATACTTCAAATGATGCATTGATCGTCCATGTTAATCAAAACAATTTTGAACAAATAACCAATGACTATTACATACTGGACTACTAATAGAATTTCAATTTGATAATAGTAATCAACAGAGTTTACCTGCACTAACATGAGAATATTAGACTTAATGCAATCATAATTAGCATCAAAACGTTTACAATAAACCAACAAGAATGATGATGACTACTATTAAGGAAATATCACTTGCTATTTTCTTCTACAAAGGCATTCTGTGTTCTATTCATGCAAATAGAAACAGGACAAGTCAGAGACATGATGAACAACCATCTATACACCTTACACTTGATAATGCACACAATCTGGATAATTTGTTCTGAATAAAAACACAGCATAGGCAAAAAGTTAAATAAATTGATGACTGATCAGTCCTTCAATGATTCTTCTATAGCAGCCTGTTGAGCCTTTAATTCTTCCATTCTAAGACCTAGAGTAGATATAACTTGTTGTCTTTGAGTATCAGAAAGTTTGCTAAGTAAGTCTTTATATTCTGTTAATGTTACATTGACTGCTGTTTGTGCTTCCTCAATATCTTCAGAAAAGTACACTGTGCCTTGACTTTCTCTCTGAAACATACACAAGATATGAATATTGTCAGCAGAACATACAACAAAACTGGCAAACAAAATGTGAAACATTAATTCTAACTGCATTAAACTGCTTTTACTTTACTTAAACAAGTTCAGGTCACTGCAAATAATAAACATTATCATTTTCCCCCAATGCTTTTATAATGTAATAACTTGCCCAGCCATGTGATAAACAGAAAATACCAAACAGCAATGTGTTTATCTTTTACAAGATAACACACAATCAATTTTTATCATCCAGGCTGTATACGTAATATTAAAGTCATGCCATGGACATTTAATATCTATTCTGTCCCACAACTAGTTCTAGGTACCATAACTAATTAGTTTTTTTATATTTAGTCTTGTTGACCATTTTAGTTATGGAATTGCCTCTTTTAAAGTCAATAGCTTAAGATGCTTCTTCTGATATGCATCTATTGAAACAGATCATAATATCATGTGGTTTCATTTCCGGAACTCTACGATTTTGAAATTAAGGGTTGTCTGAAACATTGGCAAAATATTTAATACCTTTCGCTTGTTGAAGGTATTTGTTAGGTCATGTTGACAGATTTTTGTATAGTTCATCGCACTGTACATAAGTTTTATGGAAATGTGTGCGTAGTTGTTAGCTTTAAAATAACAAGTGACTTTGAACTGCAATGTAATGCACACATCTTCGTCAAATGCCTTTGACTATCCCACTATAGGCACATTCCAGAATAATGGGTCACAATATCAAATTAATTGACAACTAGAACCAGGCAGAAGTACAGTAACAAATTTTCTCTTCAGATGATGTTGAATACTCTGTTAATTTCAATTACTTTATCATCACTGACACTGTACTAAGATTGAACATGCACTTATCATGTCTAAAGTGTCTTTATTAGAGGAGTAGACATTATTACATAAGTTCATATAAACAAAGACCTATACATACATGTATGTATAGGTCTTTGATATAAACATTAATCTCGGCATGTGTTGATATAAGTTTTGAGAACCAGTTGCAAAGAAAACAATATTATCAAAGTGTATGAATAATCAGAAGAATATCCAAACACAAAGTAGAAAACAAACTTACAGCGTCATCCAACATTTCTCTAGCCTCGACAAATTTATCTGTCAAACTTTCCATTAATTTCTTCAGTTCCGAGGCTGGCAACACCTTATCACTCATTAAACACGTTTGGCATGAAATAGTTCTTATTTCTACATGATGCGTCGGTATTCTTCTTAACGAATTCACATGTTTGACACTCAATTCTCTCTGCAAACGCAGTATATTCCTGCAATTACCGATCAAAATTTTTGACACTCTGGTGGCTGCCATTTTGAAAGTGAACCATAATTTTAGCTAAGCGTAATATTTACTAACCTAAAGTGGGTATGGAGACACTAAATGTTGTAAAAATGTCTCTTGGGAAATTTAAACGTTTTGTTAATACGTTGATAATACAAATCGGTGCTATTAATTTAAACGATCCTACTACACAGTGCAATATGAATAGAAAAAGAATGTACCCGATATTGGGTACAGACCACTGGCGTATATTCCTCTGTAGGCACGTGCCTATACTTTTTTCTAACAAAAATAACAACCAGAATTAATGCGAAAAACGCAATAAAAATTAAAGGATATAGGGGCTGGAAGAATGATCCATCAGAGTACCCAGAGCTTAAACAACGTATATACAGTAACAGAACTTCATATTTAAGGCTATATATAGCACACCAGAAAAGCTGCAGTGATGCCCCGGACCCCATTAGAAAGATGCCTACACATTATTATAGGGCAAGCTACGCCACTGACAGACACATAGATGATTCATAAAAAAACATGTCATTTTATTGTATACTTAAAACTCACAAACTATAGGTAGTCATGCTTATATACATGTATAGGAAGAAATATGTAAATTGATTTATAAATCATCAAACTTCGAACTTTATTGACATTTATGTGTTCAGAATATTCAAGTACATTAGACGCAGTTTCTCACTAAAGTGAATCATTTATGTATACGTCTACTTAAATAATATTCTTTAAAAAATAAATAACACCAACAATTAGAGATAAATTACCCAATTTTATGAATGGTTCGTGAAGAAACATTCCTTGGGTTCAAAGATCCTATTCACTTATTATCTTGATATCTAAGGAAAACAACCCAAACTGACTTTTGAATTCAAAATAAATTTTCCCACGGTCCTCAGACAAATCTTTACCTAATATCGTTTTTGTGATTATAATCAGCCAAATAAATGCTTGACTTTTTGATAGGGATATTAGTAAGGATGTTAAATTAATGATTTGAGGCAGAAGAACAGGAAAATAAAGCCAGAATCACATTTTGTGGTTTTTAATATGGGAGATAATTTGAACGTAGTGGTATGGTAATTTGGTGCAAAATTCTCCGTAATCTGAAAATAATTTCTTCAATATTTCTTAGATTCTTTGTCTTAGGTTGATATTACATGCATATGTATATAGAGTTATCTTTAAATAAGCTATACAAAAAGAAAAAATACCGAACTTTAGAATTTGAATTTGAACAAAGTTATAAGCAGTTCTTTTCATAAATTTTATTTTTTCATTTTCTATTTATACATGTTGTCATACCCCGCAAACAAAGTCTGTACAAACACGTAAAAAGATAATATAAACTTGTAAATAGTGTACCATAGTTGTAATAATTACTTGAAAATGCTCAAATGCTCATTTTCAGCATATCACGGACACTGGTGTGGCTTCCTATGTGAAAAACGCAATAAAATAAATGGTTAGGGGCTGGAAGAATCGACCATCAGAGTACTCAAAGCTTAAACAATGTGCATGCAGTTCTTACCAAACATTTGCAACTTTCATGGAAAATCATTTGATAATTGAAAACTCAAAATGAATAAATTTAGCAGGGAAAAACTGCAAGATCTTCATATTAAAATATTTTAGGCTTTAGCACACCAAATTATTCTGCTGAATGCGTCTCCGGCAATCTACGGTGAAAAGATTCCCTGGACCCCCTTGGAAAGGTGCCTACACATTATCATAGGGCAAGCTACGCCCCTACAAACAAACAAAAAATCTCCTGTCTGAAAGTCAGATGCTCTATCAACAGATCTAATCAGGCTGTTTAATATCACAATTTATTATCACAAAACCTATATACAGTACTGCTACACCAGTACTACATACTACTGAAGTAAGTGTATTGAAAATTTCAAACACATCGTTTGCAGCTTAATGCGCTTTCTTGTCCATATTAAGTACACATGTATACTGTGTCCAGGTGTGATACTTCTTCTTGACTTCATCATACTTAAAAAAGCATTCACAGATCAATTTGAATTTGTTTCCAAGGGGATTGTAATCACACAATCTTGTTTATCATATGCTCAGCATGTATTACTCTATAAATCTTTCCAAACACTTGAGATTTATGTCCATCTCATGGATAACTTATTCACTTATAGGCCACAATATAACCTATATTCAATTTTCATTTTATATCTGATTACGGTAGTCTATTATGTCTGAGGAAGCAGTGCAGCTGGTTTATCATAAGTCGATGGTTTTACCCAGTTCTTCATTTTGGGTCTTCAATCATACGGTAGTTAAAGCTTGATGACTCTGACTGTAGGTGCGACATTAAAACAAACTAGACAGAGGCACTGCAAGGCAGAGCAATATACGCCAAAGGTATAATTGATACTGTAAAAACATGATTTTTGGGTACTTTTCATGCATGAATATGCGTTTTTTTAACTACGGAATTTCATGCGCACAAATACTGGCTTAAAGAGTGAACACGAAATAAGTCATATTTGACCCTAAGTGTGACCTTGAAGCAAGCTTTCCGAAACAATATTGCACTCTGCACGTCGTCTCAATGGGATGGACATTCAAGTGTGACCTTGACCTTGGGCCTTCCAAAACATGAACTCTGCATGTCGTCTCGATGGGGTGAACATATTTGAGTCAAGTTTCTTCATAATCCTTCGCAGGCTTAAAGAGTAACAAAGCAGACACGAAATTGCTAACGGACGGACAGACAGTCATAATAAGTCCCTTCAGGCGTATAAAAAAGAACATTTAAAAAGGATAAATAGTTGTTGGTATTTAACTTACTTCATCCATTCTTCCTTTAGACATATAAAACATTGATCTACAACTTCTATACTTAAACTATCATTTACAATAGCATGTTCCATTTTCTGTAGTACATTAGGTGCAGCTTCTGTAATATAGAGAATATTCGACGTAATTTTGGACTTACCATTTATACTCACCTATAAGGCGATCGGCATATAAGACGACCCCCGACTTTGACCTAAAAAATTGGCCTTTTTGTCGTGACCCGTGTATAAGACGGGTATAAAAATTAACAGACAATAAACTAAAAATCGGGAGTGACCATCCGAAAATAGTTCATGTTCTATTGTGAATTCAGTCATATTTAACTCGTATATCAAATTATATATCTACCTGTGAAATTGCAAGTTGTAAGTGTCAATTTCATGCAATTAACAAAAAATCCATATGCATTATCTACAATATTGAAACGAACAGAGTCTCCTTATTTTTATGTCTAATTTTAGAAAGCTGTGACTTAATTAAGTTAAGGCAACGCAAAATTTGAATTTCTACTACCTGGTAAGTTTTCAATGGATAAGATGAAACTATGTTGTAACTTATCATTTCACACTGTCATGGTACAGTTTTTTATTAAACGATGCTTACTACATCTGTCCTACAAAATTTCACACGGGAACAGACGCTTGGTGGCGTCATTAAGCCTCATTTACAAGATTTGTAAATACCCCCGATATTAGCGATACTGCGATATTACCAGAAACGACTATACCTAATATTTGCAAGAATTTATTCTTACCATTAAACTACCAAATATCTGTTTTCAGTGTAGATATGTAGTTAACAAAAGTAGCATGTCAAATTTTACACAGTGATCTCCCTTACTTTAATTATTAATAACTTAAGGCTTTAGTTTATCTTAAGAAAAGTCTGCATCCCAGACAATACATAGCTCTGCTTTATAGAATCCACAGTTATTAAAAAGACCACTATATAATGCTTCCATGATTCTACTTTATGAAGATACCACCTAGATATATTAAGACCGTGTTTTAGGTCACAAAGGAAGTTCCCATACTCAGGATTTTATAAAACATAAATTTACCTTTATCTAAATCATAGAACGTGCTTAGTTTGAAGATGTATCCTTTAAAAGGATCAGGGTTATCAAAGTGGACATCCTCTGGTTCATAAATGTCCATCAGTATAAAAGGTTCACTTGTGTTCACATATGATGGGATTGAAACTGCTGGATTGAGACCAAGGAAATTACATCTGTAGGATTCCACATATTCATTACTGTATTGTACAGCTCGGTAACAACCCCTTGGCAACAGGCACTGAAAAAAATCAAATTTAGAATGTTTGTACAATGTATCATACAGTGAATTTCCACCAAATGCTAAGCAAATAATTATCAAAACTTTACATGCAACAATATCAAACTGATTTAAAGCCCCATAAGCTTTTTGCTATAAAAAATAAATGCAAAAATCAAACATTTGCTGATATTATCCCAAGTTAATTATTACCGAAGAAACAAGCCATTTTTCTTCTAAAAACACTCATTTCACTGTGATTTTTGCTTTTGTAAACTTGAAATATGTAGAGCGTGTGACGTCACTTTACTACATGTGTATAGCATGACTGCGGGAAAACTCAGGTGTTCTATAAATAGTATTTTTTTCAATGATATTGAAAAAAATACGAAAGTAGTTTCGGAAACATTTTTTCTTGCTATCAAGTATGCTAGGGAGGAAAACACACCGGATTCCTCTGTTATAGAACAAACAGAAACTATTAGGACCAATACACTTATAAGCTCATGGGACATTAAGTTGATTAACACCAACTAAATTTTAAAGAAATTTAGGACCCTCAAGATTGCATTACCAAACAAATACATAACTTTGTCTTAAGACCATATTTTATCTTTCCAAAAGGGTACGTGGCCTTTGTTCACAGATTGACTGTATCTATTATAACGTATCAGACCGAAATATGGTGGTTCCGGGACACATCAGAGACGTCTAATACGTCTCTGGATACATGTTTTTCCTATCAACAATTTGAAAAAAGGATAACGCGAACTATCAATATAGTCAGTACCCCGTTTACCGGTGTTATCCAAATAACGGTGCATATCGTATAATATCCGTAATACCACAGGAGCCTTTATTCAATAAAAAAAAATTATACTCAATAAAAAATTACCTTCGTTTTTTTCTATACGTAGGAATTTTTTTATTGAGTATAATTATTTTTTTTGATTGAATAACAGGCTCCTGTGGTAAAACACACTCATCATGCATAACTTACCATTGTCAACAGAGTAAAACGTCATTTTGAGGATAAGTATGCATTAAAATTTGTTTTGTATTGAAAAATACGTGAAATATGAATGATTCAATAAAAATATGTAGGTTTTCTCTGAAAAACTATATTTCTTTCACTGCCGTCTGCATTTTTGAACGCAGGTGCTTGTTTTTAAAAATGTCACTTCCGTTATAAAATAGTTCCGTGTTGAAATTATTGTTTGGAGTTTAACCCAGCATAATAATATCACTGCTACATTGTGACGCCATGTGACCTTCAGAGGTTTCTACTTGTGCATTGCTATTTAGATCATTCGAGGAAAAAACATGGCGGCTGACTGCATTGAATTTATTGATTGTGGGCACTAGATTAGTACAGATTTTGAACATTCGACTGTTGGCATTTGTAAAAGAGATAGGCTATGCACAAATAAAAGACAATATTTGGTTCACGTCAGTTATTTTTTTCTTTGTTCTATTTCCTTTCTAAATTTAGCTACACCGTTATCTGGTACCACCTGTATACATGGGGAACATACTGTTGCGTTGTCTGGTGTTGACATCCACTATATATATGGCTCTACGATCTACTGGGAATCATATTACCTTGTCTCATATCCATTTTTTACGAGAATACTTTGGTAAGGCTATTTTTAGCCAGTATTTTTATATAATAAGGGATATTTCTACATGTACACCGCCTACCTCCATTGAGAAGAGCTTTCGTCTGCTCAATTTAGTCCATTATAGTCTAAGGGAAACAACTCGTACAACAATATAATTAACATGGTCATACGAGTTACTTCCCTTATTAATCTTACAGAAGATTGTGTTCGTACTTTTACGTACTTATAGATCACTACAGTCTATTTATATGGTAAATCAAACGTTAAAATGTTGTCTCCTAGGCATTCTTTGGTAATTAGCTGTTATAAACGCCTATTTGAGTTATATTCTATGTCGACACCGTATTACCTCCAATTGAAAGAGCTGTTTCCTTGACAACGCTATTCTGCGATCAGTAGGACATAAAACGAGTCCCGATTTATGGCCAGCAATGAATTATTTAATACAGAAGTGTGGTTCAAGTTTGCTTATTACATGGACGATTATTTAAAATAAATACCGCAATATAGCGACCATTATGAGTTTGTTGACACAAGGTGCGGTCTATGGTATGTCTATAATAGCAGTAAATGAATAAAGTAGGCACCCATGCCTTTGCAAAAGACATAAATGAAGTCCTGTTATTGAATAAATTGGCATTTTCCCCACTATTGTTACAAATTATCAAAGTTGGGACCGCACTCTTTAGAGCATAGGTCGCTGGGTAAACAAAAAACAGGTAAAGACGGTGTCGACATAGAATATCACTCTGATAATTGTGTAAATTATGAATTTGAGGACAAATAGCTATTAAAACTACTGATAACTGAAATAATGCCAATTAGACATCGTATTTATGTGTTCAAGTGCTCAGTGTATCATAAATGTAGGCGATCCGACGCCTGAAGATGTGAAAAATGCATTAGAAATTTTCTTCATCGATTAAACAGGGGAAGTAACTCGTATGGGCATGTTGGATATTATTGTACGAGTTGTTTCCCTTAGACTAAAATTGAGCAGACGAAAGCTCTTTAATTTGGAGGTAGACGGTGTATACGTAGAAATATCCCTTACTATTTACAATAAATTGGGACTAAGCGACTGGCCATAAATGATGGAATCAACACCACTAATAAGTTATGTCCTTGATAAAATGTAGCTGTAGATTCATTACTTTCATGGTTACTTTCTTGTGTCGTCTATGTCTACAGTAAATTGGTCTTCAAGTTGGTGTATAAGTTGATTTTTGGTCATCCAGGGCCACAATAATTTGGTCTTATTGCCACAATAATTTGGTCTTTAAGCAGAGGTTTTTCTCTATTGATTGGGAAGAGGCCTTAGCCTGTTGAATTAGGGAAGAATTATCGCTAATATTGCTGATTTGGGAAATAAAAAAGCTGTTGTAAGGCTGAATTTTGTTGGAAAACTGCATGATTATAAAGAAATTTTCAACTGGGAAGGGCCTTTAATAGGCTTCTGTTATAGGAGGAGAAATACCTCTGTTAAGTTAGTATATTACTTATTTTCTTCCACTATCAATGGCCACAGTAAATTCTTCTTTAAGTTCATACAGGTCATATGTATTACTGCTAGTCTAACTCTTTACTTAGCTCAAAAAACATACTCTTAATAACAATAAAATAATACATCAATTATTTGCATTTCTTGACACACAGCCATATTGTATGGCTGTGTGTCAAGAAATGCAATTAGTTATTGAATTTTTGCTTTGTATACATACCATCCCTTGTATTCTTTAAACCGCAATATACACTGGACCACAAATGCCTGGATAATAATAATAACTGACACTTATGTGCGACGCCTCCATTTCCGTTTCCGCCTGGCATTTGTTGGCAGGGAACCGGACTATTGTTTACATTGCATGCTGCGACTTTAAAACATTTTTATGTATGATTTATGTCATTACTACAGTCAAGTCAATTTTTCGTTCATACAGTTATTTGAATTCAAATCAAATAAATTTACTGCTTGCAATGTACATAGTTGTATCACATTTTAATGCATTTTATCTCTTAAAACACTTTTTATATAAAATTTCAGCAAATGATAGATGGTCCACACATTGGTTGGAGTTTAGAACTGTCGCAGGGACTTCCCATGTGATTTCGTATCTCGCATTTGATTGGCCGATTCACATTAGGTAAAAATCAATATGGCCGTCAGTGAGTCAAAGAATGCAAGCAGATGACGTATGTTTTTTAGAATACTTTTATCTTTTTTGACATGAAGAAGAATTGTTTATGAGATTTAAATGGTTTATGATTGCATACTAGTACTGTCATGAATTTTAAGCTAAGTGAAGAGTATATAAAGAAAAATATCAAAACTATGTTTTAAGAGATAATATGAAAATAGGCTAAGCCTATCAAACTGGGACGTCGAGCACTATTGGAAAGGAATGTCAACTCTCTTTAGAGATTAGTCGTAACAATAAGTGATGTCTTTCTACGTCCTGTCAAACATTTATATATGTACAGATGCTTTTTCACACGGTTAACCATAACCGTTTGGACAACCTTGAACCCTATTTTTTTAACTAAAGCTTTTTTTTATTGTAAACAGATAGAAAAAATAAACATAAATTAAGTGATTAATTTTATTACGGTGTGAAAAAAAGAGAACGAGAACTTAGTTGTTACAAACAAAATGGTGGCCTCCATAATTTGGAAATGACAATCTTGGCGATAGGTATACGTTTGAAATTGTTGTAATTCACACTAAACCTTTTCTAATGTATGCATTGTCTATAGCCAAACAAGACCAAAGTGGGCTTTTGACATCCCCATAAAATGCATTAAAATGCGATACAATTATATACAGCAGTATTAATTTGAATTAAATTCACATGACTGTATGAAAGATAAATTGACTTGACTGTAGAAATGACATAAATCATTGACGAAAAAGTTTGAAAGTTGTGGTATGCAAAGTAAACAAATGCCAGGCTGAAAAGGAAGTGGAGGCTATGTGCATGTGTCAGTCATTGTTATTATACAGGCAATAGCAGTAATATGCAAACAGCGGTAATAAGTTTAGAAGGGATATATTAGTTTCCTTCTTGGGTTATCAATGGCCACATTTTCAAGAAGCATTATAGCTACTTTTCAAGCCTAATGATTATTTTCTTTTAAATTCTACTAGTATGTGTAAATTAAAGAACATCAGTAATTAGCAACAAAATAAATCATAGTTTAACTATAAAGATATAATATATTTACAGTGAGTGCATTTTGGAATGTTCTTATCAGTGTCTTTCCCTTGCCTCGTAAAATAACTTGGTTACCAATAACAATGTGATGAGCTAATACATGGAATCTTCTTTGTCCAAGTAACTGTAAGATAGTTATTCAAAAGTACATGTCAGTGGGTTTAATGCTGTTTTCAATGATATAGTACAGTTATACATGTATATGCAGCCTATTCATCATACCATTTTCCTGGACTTTATTCTACCAGTGAGTATTAACTTACCCTTCCGCAATGGCCAGCAACTTAGAAAATCAACATTTATGTAAAATTTTCATAGATGACTAGCCCCAACCAGAATTCGAACCCAGATTGGAGGGTTACATGTCACTTACCACTGAAGCATGACTTATTCAAAAGTTAAATTTCATTTTTGGTCAATAAAATAAATATACAGTTCAGACTAGCCCATTAAAACTGACTTTATCAACTTATTTGACCAAAAACACAATTATCGTAAAAAAGGTATTTGTTTGCATGAAAAACTGCATACCTTTAAGCTGAAACCCGATGAGTGCAAAAATGATGAGTGCAAAAAACAAGCATCATATAAAATTTACGGAATATTATTTTTTCCTAAAAAATGCTCCTAAAATTACATACTTTAACAACATGACGGATATCTTCTATTTCTGGACTCCCATCATCTTCAACAACTTCCTCAGTAGGTGGATTCTCAGCAGATGGACAAGACAAAACATCAAGTCCTTCTTCAAGATCATCCTCAACACCTAGCTTCTTACTGAACAGTTTTACAAACCCTTCTTCAGTCTCTGAAATAAGACAGTGATCCACAAATAAATAGTAGCATAATTATACATGTATAACATTCATTTTAAAAGCAAAACTTGATTATTCTTAGAGATAAAATACGAGAAACTGATATGAAACCCTTATATTTTGAGAGATCATGATACATGTATATTGTTATTGTCTTACCGACTTTAAATAAATCTTATCTTAAACTCTAAAAATACGTCTTAGATCAAGTCAGGTCAGTGCTTTGTATTATTATCACTTTTATATACAGATATGACACATACAAAAGTACATGCATTGCCATGGTAAATTGGATGACATCCAACAATTACACTTTATTGAATTTAATTAGCGTCGAGGTAAATTCATGCATAAATCAAATATTACTCAATTAAAACTGTCAATGAAATTCTAGGAAAACCTTCGAAATACCAGTTGCGTGTTCATATATTCGAGTTGTGTACATTTCAGTGAATCACCTATTCTCATAAGATAGGCCTAACTTACATTGACCAAATGTTGAAAATTGAACTTGCTCTGTATTAATATGTTATGACATAATTTTATGAACAAATATGTTTCTGACATATTGGCGAAGTTTCAGCACTCAGGCCCATTTAATAAGGAAATAACAGTCACTGAGACAAATGGGGTACTTTTGCGAAATGTAATCTACGTTACATTAACTTTAGAAAATTAAATGGTCATATAAAAGTTATTTTGAAATATAAAATCTATGAAATTTATACCATAAGTCACTTAGATAGATAATTAATCACGATAACTTTACACGTTTTATGCATAGGTCTGTATAACAATGTACACCCAGCTTTAATTTGGTAGCTTATGTTGTTTGTGTACCTTCTGAAAACACGTTTATCAATTATTAAAGCTGTAAAAAACAAACTCATTCTTGTGTAGATTCAGTTGATTTTTATATAAACTATGAGCACTTATTGTTAAGATAAGACAAATTTTGACTTCAAAATGTATTTTGTATGAAGCATACAACCGTACAAATAAAAATGGGACTTCGTAACGTAGATTACAAAGTATACACATTTAACTGGACAACAACAGATGTTGAAAGTTCAAACTGTTCGGAGAGCATGTTCTGAATTTTATAAATTGCGCGTAATATACATTGTGAGTGATATCGAATTTAACCGCATGTGACTGAAAGTACTGAATGATACTTGAAATCTCTTCTATGCCAATTATTTCATGTGCAAGCCAGTAATGATGTCATGTAAGACCCGTTTCTGCAAGTTCTCTTCTTCAATCTTTACCTTGTCTTTCTTACCAGGCAGTTGCCTACTGTTATGATCCCGTTTCAGGAATTCTGCAACTCTGTTTGCCATTTGCGTTCTTACCTTTAACTATTTCATTTGACAAGGAACTCTGTCATATTTCTTTGTGCCGTTGTAAGTTGATTTTCGGGTGATGTATCAAAATTTGGAAGCTTAACTAATAGCCTCGGGTCTGTCGCGGTAGAGGTTACACCATTATCATAATTGGCAACCATTATTTCTTCATCTGGATCATCATTAGACTTAGTTACTAGCTATTCAGACTTCTTAATTTGTTGATATTTCTGGACATTCTCACCTTCTATTCTCACCTTCTCAAGGAGTCCCTTTTTTGATAATTTCACTGTTTGAAATGGTTAATCTTGGTTCTTTTTCAATGTATTTTCTCCTTCATATGCCTTTTTTCCTCTCACGACAGTTTCGCTGTATTTACCCATATCATTTGAAACAGTAATCTACGTTACATTTTATTGTAATCAACGTTACCGATGTTAACAATAATTTTTATGCCTATAATATATTACTTCTTTCAGAAACAAGCATTGTGATTACTTTACCACCGGGTTATGATCTACAATAGAGGAACATGTCAAATTTTAGGATAACATCTACTTAATAGTGTTAGAGATAACACAAGTCCATATTTTTGTAATCTACGTTACCACCATTTGTATCAGCTTTATAAAACCTAAGATAGTTTTGTATATCACTGATAACATGCCAAATATCTACATAAATCAAATATAATCAAAACAAGGTCACAAATTATTTTGGTAAGCGAAAATAGGAAACCAAAAAACAATGCTATGTTATTAACCTAGCGGACCTTGTCGCTAATATTTGCAACATTTGTATGAATTTATCGGTTGACACATCAAATTTGTTGACATTTAAGTTGTATATATTCATTTTTTTAAAAACCTATAATGAAAAAAATATTCACATTTCTTTCCATGTTTTGTTTTACAGAAGACAACTTCAACTTTACTGTAGAGTTTTTTCTGTACCGATATTGCATATGCAAATAGAGGAAAATGTGGTAAATGTACAACAAAAGGCAAAAACTGTGTTTATTTTCATATTGGTAGTTTATCTTAAGGAACCTATAAACTGTTTAACCTAATATCAGGCATCTAAATCAAATAACGTGCCGAAATTGGAAAACTATGGTAACGTTGATTACGTAACGTAAATTACATCTTGATTACTATGAGCTTGAAATTACTCACAAGCTGTTGAACTTTTACAAATAACAAACAATTTAGTGTTAAATCGATCAGATCTAAGTGATAATAGTCAAATAAGAGCTCTCTATGCTATATTAATTGAGTATTAGCAGTAACGTAGATTACAGTCTTAACTTTACTTTACAAAAACTAAATGCGCGTTTTTACTATAAACGCATTTAATGAAATGGGTTAATTTTTTTATCACGCATCATTTGTACTATGTTTACATATGTATTTGCTCATGTTTAAACAACTTATAACATGTATAATGTTAATATTTTTCTCAGTGCAAACTGTGTAACGTAGATTACATTGGTTTTGGCGACATGTCCGTTTTGTTTCAAACGAACAAATACAAAGAGCTTAACTTAGATTTTGCTTTTTATTGTAAACTTTAATACGTCATTGAACATATAATGAAAAAAATATGTTCATTTTGCCACAATATGATGCAGTAGATGTGTGTTTAACTATGTTACCCTTTATGGCGACAGCGTATTTTTATTGAAAATTGATAGTTTTCTGTCTTTTTCTTTACAAAACACCACTAAATTACAGCTAATTTTTTTACGATTTAAAGGTAGATACCATGCAAAGTTGATAAAATAACAAAACACATCAATATCAATGCATATGTGTCGAGTATGGTTTAGCGACACTCAAATTTCAAACTTGGGCCTATCTTGTGAGAACAGGTGGAATATGTTTGTTAGATGTCTCCCAATTTACTACAAACCCAAGTGGCGGGTTAGAAATTTCATTATTATTTACTTGTCTGTCAGTCTATTAAGACATTCTTTCTGTACATGGCACCTCATCTCCATCATTTGAGACCAATAATAATAAAAAATTATCTTAAAAATGTAACAACTGTTTACGTTTGAAAGTCAGTTTATTAGGGTCTCTATGCATATGTAAAGACAAAGAAATATAATAAATCATGGTACCACACAAATTTGTATTTCCATCCCAGAAAACAAAGACAAGTGTGTATTTCATATTAGGCAGGACTTATATGTATGTATGTCCAAGTATGATACTTCAAACCTGTGGCAGTTACTTGTTTGTTAAAAGAAATGAGCCTGCCCGGTTAGCTCAGTGGTTAGAGCGATTGTCTACTGATCGATAGGTTGTGAGTTTGAACCCTGGGTGAGGCTCACACTGTCCGTGACAAATTTGACTGAAGATATTATATCCTATGTTAACTTGTCCTCCACCTCTGAATTATGTGGGGTAGCTTGGCAGAAGCTTACGGATAGAATGTGGTTAGTACTGGTTACCGCCTGAATGAAGTCCAGGAAAGCTTGTTAGGATAAATGCCCGCCACAATATGACTGAAATAATGTTGAAAATGGCGTTAAACCTGCATGACGAAACAAACAAACAATAAAAGAAATGTTATGGGAGTGGTTATTGGGCCTTCTACACTGTCTGTACATGAAATGGTGCAATTTTCTGTGTTACGGTGCTTCCATAAAAAATTAAATTCTTAACTACCTACCCAATGCTAAAATTCTGGGTCGGAGCACTCCAAGCAAATTTATTTTTATTTTCAGCCTTATGAATATATAAAGGATTCTAATAGCCAATATATTTTACTTGATTAATCAAATTGTATGTCAGTCCCATTGGAAGTAATTTATGATTTAGGGAGTGAGGCTACCTTAAGATGCTTTTTCAGATACAGGTTTGTTTTTTCAGTATTTTGGGCAATGACCTGTACCCTAGGGATTGGAAATTTTCGCGGTGTTTTAATCAAAATTGTGAAAAAATGTATAACTACAATTTAACAATGTTCAACTTTTTCTACTTATTTTCCCATAGAAAAGCAGTAGAATAATTGACTACCAAAAGTGATGTTCATAAATTTTTTTTTTGGATTGGAATTCAATTGCCAGAATTTTTGTCCGTGAATTGGGAAAAAAAGATACTATTTTCAATTGGGAATATGACCAAATTTTGGCTATAAAATCGCCCCCCAAAAATCCCTGCTGATATGTGTGACACAAGATTTTCATATAAGTCGCACCAAAATACTAATTCAAGGGCAGATAACTCAGTCTTTGACAAAGTTAAACATGCACAACTTCTTACATTTATGTATAATTTCATAATTCATGCTATTAATACTGCAATACCAAATTAAAGGGCACATAACTCCAGAGCCTTCAGTCTTTGATAGAGTTAAAACCCTTCATGCACAACTTCCTTTGCTGATAAAACTTTTCTGTATAGAAATCCACAACTCTGCCCCTAATACTTTTGGAGATATACGTGACACAAGATTTTCAGACAGATTGACAAAGGTAAACCATTATATGCCCCCTATCTTTGAGATTTAAGCTGATAACAAGTTCCAGATTAAACTAAAAAATTGCAAACTGTGAAAATTATCATATAAAAAAAACAAAGCTAGGTTTACAATATTTATTCTGGTGATGCAAAACTAAATCTAAAGGAATTATCACTTTTATAAAATGCCTCAGAATTCTCGACTGTCGATTTTTCCATAGATGAAGAGTTATCACTGATACATGTTTCAGCTCCGTTACTTGTACTTTGGTCATTGTCAATTTTGAATCCAAACTGAAAATTGGAACTCAAGTCTGACATTGATGATTTGCTATCAGACTGGTCTCCTGTCATGTTATTCAAACTATCACTGGACTGGTTTACATGTTCCATAGCAGAACTTGAGATGTCTTTAGTAGAAAATGAACTCTTCTTAAAGAATTTTGACTTCTGATGAGCCAATGATTGCACTGGAACCACTTTGCTTTTTCTAAGAGCTGTAATACAATGAAAATGATTTATTGCAATTTTATGTTTAAATGACTTATGACCTACAAGCTACAATATGGCCCAACAAATAGTACATTTGTAAATCGTAATCACTTGTATCCACTTTGTGGTAAAATATGTTACCTTATCAAGGCTTATAAAGTTTTAAGTCACAATTACTGAATAATAATTTGAAGACTTGCTTAATTGAAAAACTACGATGAGCTTAGAGTATCAAACACATCTTTAAGGACAGGCAGATATTTCTTGATTTTTTCTCATTTTTATGCAGTTCAAAACCCAGAGTGAAGTTTCTTTTGAACAGTGTAATCTGTACAGTACTGACCTTGTTCCCTACAATGAACTGTCAACTTCTCCACACAAATCATTCAAATGGTGGAAAATGAAAGGCCTTTGATGTAATCATCACGAAGAACAAACTACAGTACAACCTCTCTAGAATGGCCTCTCTTGAGCAACAACCTCCCTTTAACAACAGCATGATTTTTTCCACTGCACAATTTAACTTTCAATTTATCCTCTATAGAGCAACAATGACATAATTTTGCTTCTCACAAAAGGTGTTGCTTTGGAGAGGTTGCACTGTATTATGCTGTGCCAAGGATTAAATAAAGATTACAGACATCAAGCTAAGTATAAATCTGTTTACCCAGTAAGCTCTGTTTCTCCATTTCAGCCATTTTTTTCCTATAATCACCAAATGCATTTCTCATGGCTTGTCTCTTTTTAATCATTGGGGCTTTAGCACTCAATAGTATTTTCAGAATCTTTGTAGCCTCTATTGCTGTAGAACAAATAAAACATTGATCTTATATTTTATAACCAGTTCAAATAAGCTTTTTAATAATAAAACTACCAACCTTAAAGTATTCACACTTTGGATTGTAAACATATCATATGGAAAGAGAGTGGTTCACGGAATTTTACTTTAGGGGAAACAACATGACTGCGAAACTTAAATTGCAAAAATTTCCAGGCTTACACTAGACAGAGAACTGTTGCTTTAACCATTTTCTATGTATGAGGAGTTGAAGGTGTATGACAAGGGTCTCACATAGTGCAAGATTTTAGGTCACTTAGGTAGGGCATTGTGTTCATCTGAGATTATCAATCTTTAGGAGGAATACAAACTTTGACTGATTCATACAGTCATGTATAATTATATTAGAATAAACCAAAATACAGAACAAAATAAATGTCATATATTTATTGTTTCAAGCACTCAGTTGCATTATTTCAATCTTTTCACTCTCACGGAATTAGTAATTAGCAAATTAAAGTCTCTGTATATTTAATCGGGCACTGTACATTCATATTGTGTAAAATTGCATTCTTTATAATTGTAATTATGATACTGCTGGAAATTAAAACCAGTGGAAATTGATTACTCATGACATCATGCGCTGATAGTATGCATTCCAGAAAATTCTTACAGATTCATTTTGCATTGTACTATAAAACCCCTGAAAAACCGGACTCCCTGAAAACCGAAATTCTCTGGAAATCAGATTTTTTTCAAATTCCATTATTTTTGGTATTCATATTTAGTTCTCTGAAAACCAGAATTCTCAGAAAAACCAGACTTGGTTTAGTGCAGAAGGGCAGACTTCATGAAAGGCACCGAACCGAAGGATATGTCCCATGGATTGTGTGTCGGTTCGATAAAGAATCTTATCTCATCGCACAGGCTGTCCGGCAACTTATTACCTGATGTATACACAATTATACTTGTTTACTATTTTTGGTCTGGCAGATTTCCTTTCAGTCCGACAGAGTTTTCAAGCTTGTTGGACCGAATGTCCAGCAGTTTTTTTTGCCTTTCGCAGTCTTGAAGGAGTTCGGTTTTCAGGGGCTTTACCTTAATTACCGGTATATAAAGTGTAGCTAACCATCATACATAAATACTTGATAGAATATAAAAACTGTACTGAGACCAGGAGAAAGTCTTTTTACCTCTACATAAAATGCAAGAGCCAAATAAACAGTGATTAACTTAAAATGCAATAATTATAAGAATAGAAAATTGACAATCACAGAAATACCTTGCTTAGAGGATGAGTTTTGTGTTTCCAAGCCAAGCTGTAATTGTTCTATACACCATACAAGCTCACGCTCAAACTTCTCCAGAGGTGACTCTCCCTGCAAAATTAAACCTTGACAACTTATAATTTGTTTTTTAATGGAAAGCTTATTGTGTCATACAAATGAAAGTCAAATAGTATATCAGAACATTTTTTTTCCAATTAGTAATCAATGAGTGGAACTGTCTTAAGTATCATATCTAAAGTAGTACATTAATAATATACTTACGTAATGTAGTGTGCTAATTTTATGTACCGGTACCTTATGTTGCTAAAAATAATTGCAAAAAATATTTTGCCTAATTAGCATTATTTCTTTGATAGTAACCCAAGATATTTCAATTCATATAATTATGACAATATTTTAAATTTTTGTTAGAGTTATAGACAAACTAGTGATGTAACGATAATCGGTTATAATCGAATAATCGTTGCTGACAGTTGAGGTCAGCAACTATCGGAATTAGTTGTGTTAAATCGATGTCTTCACAAGTAGGGAGACCGCCATCATTATTTGAGCAACTGTCTTCTTTCCACTACCTTTGGACATTGTGTGTATTTAAACAAGGGTGGTCACTGTTATTTGAGAAAATTTGAGTGAAATTTTCCCTTGTCCAGAGAAGTTCAGGTCATCAGTCTAGAAGTATTTTGTGTAACAGATTTTACTTACTTTATATTGTATGACAAACAAGTAACAACCAAATAAGTTTGTCAAATAAGGATACAAATTTTTGCTGTCGATTATTTTCCGATTGTGAATCGAAACACCCTTTCCGATTCGATCTGATAATCGATTCTCTTTCAAGTCCGATTTTACAACACTATGACAAACCATAACAACTTTCTATATCGTTTTTACCTCAGCATCCAAATCCGCATTTTGCTCATCAGTATTTGGACTAAAACTTGGTGGTTTCTGAAATATAATCATGACTGGAAGTATGAAAATGAGCTCCCTTCAAAACATTTGATATTAGTAGATAATAAAATTATAGTATCAATGCATTTATTCAGACAATACTGGCAATATTTTGATAATTATGACAATAAAGTCCAGCTTATTTATACGTTGTCAAGTAACAACTGCTGAACTACAAGTAGCCTTTAGTACTAATTTGGCTTTTTCGGTTGGCTGATTTCATGAACAAATTCGGAAGAACCATCCTCTCAGACCATGCGGGAAGGGACCAAGTAAAAGTGTCCCGTCGTCACAGTTTAATTAGTTGGACTAAGCAGATACAAAGGGTGATTCAAAAGTTTTGTCAGACTGAATTATTTTTTCCATTTATAAACGCACCAATATGTTTTCAATTATTTTGTCATTATTGTAAAGAAAGTAGCGCAAGCAATATAAACATGTCTATGTATGGTGTAGAACACAGTCAGGCCAACTCACTCGAGTGTGACAGAATATAAAAGATAATAGTATTTTGATTTTAAATCTTCATTTTTATCATGCATGTACATAGATGACATGTTTACAAATCGCTTGCACTACTTTCTGTACACACAAAATGGAAGCATGCTTTTGGGATGACATGATAAAGTGGTGTGTTTGGAATTTGTTTTTTCAGGTTGTCGATGTTTCTATCAAAAAAATAATATCCGGTTGCACTGACATTTTAACTTTTCTCATTGTGCATACACTGTGACACAGGAATTAACTTGGTCTTCAGAAATTGAACACTTTACAGGTAATTATACCCCTGCAAACGAAGTTTGAGAGGGGGTACATCGGAGTCACTCTGTTGTCGGTCTGTTGGTCGGTCGGTCCTTCCGCATAAAGTTTGTGGAGCGATCTACTTCCACATTTTTAAGCTATTGTAATGAAACTTGGAATGCGTTAGCACCATGAAGTGTAGCTGTGAAAGACACAATTTTCATGTCCAGCGATTCACTCATTGCAGACTTATGTCCCCCTGAACTTAGCCGTATAGTGTACTATTGCAGAATTAGTGTCAAAGCGGTGGCAGGGGTATAAGTCACCTCTGTGACAGCTCTAGTTATTTTTATTGTAATTATATTCAATATTATTATTTAAATATTTTATTGCCTCGTGCATAGCTAATGTGGTTTTGTAAATAGTTCATTAGTTTAGATACTTAGCCCCATCATTAGAAAACTAATCTCCTTTCTTTTTGTACCCACTTTGTGGATTCCAAAAAAGATAGCTGTCGGAATTACCTTAAGTAAACTTTGTTAAAAAACCCATTAACATGAAATGATGAATATTTGCCTAAAGTATTGTAAATTTTCCTTGCAACTGTTATGACATGTAGTGGTGTGGTATATCATTATTTATAAATTGGCTGGGTTATTGACCAGCCCGATTAGCTCAGTTGGTAGGGCATCTGACTAGCAAGCAGGAGGTTGTGGTTTCGAGTCCTGCAGCTGGTCGTTATTCACCTCCTCCTATTACATTTGATGCTGTGACTACTGACTAGCCTTGGGATCCTAGACCTAGGGTGAAGCAATTAAATGGCTGGGTTAGTTTAAAGAGCCTGTAGTTGTCATGATAATTTACTTTGAATAAAGAGGAAGGAGGAATGTAGCGGTGTGGTTTATTATATTTATAAATTGGCTGGGATATCCACCAGCCCGATTTAGCTCAGTTGGTAGAGCATCTGACTGGCAAGCAGGTCGCGAGTTTAAGTCCCACATCAGGTACATATTTTCCTCCTCCTACTACAGATGTAACATGTGGCGCAGTGAAGACCAAAAAAATGGTGGCATTATTTGACTCACGGTGTGTTTTATTATGATAGGGGATTTTTCTTGGTATCGAAGTAATTTGGTTATAATTAAGTGGTAAGTAAATAATTTAATTTTTTATACGTGTATTGTGTTAATGTAGCATTTCTCAGCTAAAGCTTAGATTGACTCAGTTTGGTCACTCGAGTCGATGATATATTGACAATCATATCGTCACTTATACATCGCGAAATTATATGACAATTGTATATAATTACACTAATTTGTAAAACATACAGGCTAATTTCCAAAAATTGGTACTTACGTCTAATTGCCTTTGTTGTTTTTGCTTTGAACTCATTTTAAATCTTGTCATTAAATAATACAACAAAATCTACTCAGTCAAAATTAATTCTAACGGGATGACAGTAACACTGGTTCCCGTTCCATACCGCAGACACAGATAGTCAACGGGAACCAGCTAATATACTACCAATTAAACTGGTTCCCGTTCCATGTTGCAGTGCACCACTTTGTACACACAAGTCAACGGGAACCAGTTTAGGTACCAACCCGATACCCGCAGCGGTTACTTCCCTTAATAAGTAGATTACATTTTGTAGTGATTTTTTTTCCTGAGAGCTAGCTCCTCTACTTTTTTACTTTTCTTGTCCAAACCGTTTTCTAAAATTTTCTTGTAAAAATAACGTTAATTTTCATAACACTGTCAAACAGTTTGGACAAGAAAAGTAAAAAAGTAGAGGGCCTTCAGGGACAAAATTCTGAACCGGAGGTAGCCCTTTATATGTAAGGAGTTGCAAAAGTTATATGTGGCTTTAGAAGAAAACGAAAAATAATGCACTTACGTGATGTTTTCCTAGTTTAATTGACAGAAAACGCGCTTGTAACGATAACATTGTGACGTCACTAGGTCACGTGGATTCCCAAAACTGTTTATGGATACCTGTTAAATGAAATGTATGGACTCTGTACAAG
Organism: Lutraria lutraria; assembly: GCA_964023205.1. NCBI lineage: Eukaryota > Metazoa > Mollusca > Bivalvia > Venerida > Mactridae > Lutraria > Lutraria lutraria. The sequence continues at coordinate 28,516,205 of OZ026836.1, forward strand.
TACATGTAAAATTGTTCGACTATTTTATCAATTCTTCTTAGCTGTAATTTATTAACAAAACTATTCAACACATATAAAACATTCGAACTTTTATTAACTAAATTCATGTTATCTCACATGACAACAGGAGCAATATAGTACATAATATTAACAAAATAAAACGAGGTATAAAAATACGAAAGTATTAGTTTACCAAGTTAATGTTTTAAGTAATAAAATATTGTATATTTGTGGGTGCTACCATGAAAGAAAAATTGTCATGAATTATAAGAAAAATGTGTGAAAATACTATTCTGAATATATGATATCTAATATCTCTGAAATATGTTGGGGGAAGAATCAGAACAAAAAATGTTTTACAAGATTTTCAAGAGATAAAGATCATTTGTAACAATACATTCGTACGTGTATATAAACATGTTTACACATACAAAAGGCACTTCCAATGTTAGTAAATTAAAAAGTTACACAAACACATATATTTATATTGATTAGCTAACGACAATACGACTAAATTAACTAAGCAACAAAGTCTACTTTTCTTCTTTTTGAGATCATTTAGTAAGAAAACTATCGAATGTTGCGTTACTATGCATACGTAGATATGATGATCAAATTGACCATTTAATTAATGTGTATTTCAGCTATTTCCAATTAGGAGAAATGATAATAGACATACAAAAAATAAGTGAAAAATATGGCACTAATCATGTTCTATAAAAAAGTAATTACATGTACATGCATGCATTGTTAAAATAATAATGTCTTTGGAAAAAAACATTATTCAATAAAATAAAAATTATAATAAATGCTTTGAAAGTTGCACTAAAATTATGGCACATGAATATAATTATAAATAGTCAAAATGTATACGTTTTATACAACCGAAACAGGATATGTCAATAAGAGGAGATCCATGGAATTATTAATACTGAAAACACAAATTGTATTGTATTGTAATCTGAAAACACATGTATAAATCTTGAGACATAATTAACATGACACTGAAAGATACTAACAATACAGTAAAATAAGTGAATACAACAAATAATAATGCTGAAAACTTGGCTTCAAGTAATAAAACAAGAATTAAATTTGATATAAAGAAAGTCTTCATACACATAGATTCAAGCTATTATTTAAAATAATTTTCTAAAATCAAACAAACCCGAGCACTGACTGAAGTGAATATTTGTGTGAAGCAATTTGAAATTGCATTTTACAAAACACAATTTATTGTCCAGTTGAACTGACACGGGTTAACGTGACAAGACGGACCTAAATTTAATTAACTGATCCAAAATTTGGCAGCTGGCTGTCCAACAGAATGAAGCAATGTTATTGAAACATAAAAGAAACAATATGTACACTGTGATTAAAATAGTACATTAGACAATACTATATCATTGTATAACTGTTCGAACTATAAATTTAATATTTGGCACACATTTAATACGTACTGTACATGAATATTGAATTGAAGTGCATCGATAAAAACACAAATTAACAAATTATGACAGGGTCTACTTAATCAGTTTGAAAATTGCGTTTGAATATAGATAACGCTAATGAAATTATGAACGATGGCTACATATATAATAAAAGGATTTGACAACATACATTTAATCATCCAAATAGCATTAAAATTATTGTCACAATATTGTTTATTCATTTTCCCGAATTCCTGGAATGAACTTAGTTGTTTCTTCCTGCATTTGTTGAATACAATTATTTGTTTCTTCAATATTAATTTTAATGTGGCGGCCTTTGCAAACGCTGTTGTCCCATTGGCACGTATGGTCTATTAAACCTACCAGTACCATGAGGTGGGAAGGGACCCCTAGGGCCAGGGCCCCACATTCTAGGATTGAAACGAGACACAGGACCCTCAGGTCTAGGATATCTTCCAATACCTGCATGATTAGTTGGACCATATGGAGGTGGACAATCCATGCCTGGTACCCATGATGATTCAGGTCGACAAGCCGGGTGGTACTGATTAGCTCTAAAATTGGAGGCTTTTGGAATACGAGGGCCCCAAAAGGCTGAACTTGATCGAATTCCTTGTGGAACTCGACCTGTATTTTGATTGGAATGTTGGCTTGTTTCATATCGTTTATCCCTATACGAATCGTATTTGTCTGTTTGAACATGTGCACGGTTGTGATTCTGTCTAAACCGTTCCTGGTTCGTGGCTTCCCGCTTAATTGTTGTTGCGTGTGTATTGCAACTCCCACCATTGCCTGCTTGTTCCTCGTCCCTTAGCTTCAACTGAAAATTAAGTATTATTTGCATTATTCAAAGACATGAATGCTGAAAATTAATTTTACTATGTACGTACAACATACAGCATTTTGCGGTGTTCTTACACAGTGTTAAAATTCATTTATTTTGGCGTTGAAGCTCCCATCAGTGGGCATCCAGTTTTATAAGCATTCTCTGACCTTAGACACGCTAGCCAGAAAATTACTCTTGACGAAACATGCAGGTCGATCTAAGCTAGCATTCTCCAATGGAACAGTCAACCCATTGACTCGGACTGGCATTCCAAACTTCTTGTTACGTGAATACTTCACTGTGTTACAATGATTCTTTCGTCCATACCATCACATTAAACGTCCAAAAAGCTCCTACTCTTAATAAATTTAAGACAAACGATGAAAAACAGTGTTCACTGTTTACACCAAAGATTATGTTGAATAAGAGCAATTGTTTTTATTGCCATACTTTTAATCGACTTTCGTTTTGTACAAATATATTCCACTTATCCTGTTATTTATTCCTCTCAATTACCAAGCTCAATCGATTTAAGTGAATACAGCGAATCTACCATCACAGTTTTAGCTGGATTTTTTAATCATCCTCATTATAAGAACATTTTTCATAACTAATCATCACAGGCCTGTTCACAAGTATATAATCCATTTGCTGATATCATTACGAAATAAACTGAACCAATTTAAAGGACCTCTAGCTATCATCACGTAGTTATTTTGGCGAGATAAGCATTGTCAAGGGAGATCATCAGGGCGAGACATTTAATAATCTAATCGGATTGCATTAATTTCATTCGTTTTCTGCAAAATAATTTTCTGACGAGCGGAGTACAAATTGATGATAAATTGCTCTTCATCGAAAATGTTAAGAAAATGCCAAATGCATAACGATCAATAGTACGCGCACTGACTTTGATTCAGTACAGTTATGAAGTGTATCTACGACTCAATTTGTTTAATTAAATGCTTGGTTCTTTTATCGAATCATCTCCTATACAATATTCTACCGTCAATATATTGAAGTAGTTCAAAAATACACTTTGTAATTGTATGGTAACACTGTAATCGACTACATTTGTGTTGTGTGCGTATTTCTGTCTTGTTTGATATGTGTTAAGAAAAAGCACCAAAATCCGTATTCAAATTGCATAGAATCTCTACTTCGTGATTTGGTTTATATAATGAATGTGGTCTGAATGTGTTGTAATAGTGGTATAAGTACACCAATATTCAGTGTTGCGTTTTCAAAATTTATCAAATTTATTTTGAAATTTCTCAGCAATGGTGACAGAATTTCTATAGTAAATCTACCCGCGTGTTTCAGAAAATCTCATGATAACTTAGTTGTAGAACATTCAATTATAAACATCACAAGGCATAAAAAGTATTTGTTTCTGGTCACATGACCTATCCTAATCTCCCTTGACCCTAAACGTTTTACTTGGCTCGGAGAACGGTACATCCATTGTCTTACATTATACCTATCCATTTAATATTAATAAAATATCCCCTAAAATGTTAGGTATGATGTGGCATTAAACCAGAAACTAACAACTTTTTACGCACAAATGCTATCATAACTGTATAATAGATATGCTTCTAATCTAATTACTTGTACCTAAATGTGAATAAAACTAGTTCACAACAATATCAAAGTTTCACACCATAGAACAGTCAAGCAGAAATAGAAAGCTCGAAGAAAAATCTTATTTCAGGTATTGAGGAAGTCGGTACAGAGGAACAATATGCAGCAAAGTCTGAGCAAAGGAAGTATTTAATTCTGTCTATGAACAGGTGCAAGTATATTGTATATTCATGTGTCAAACACAAAATCATGGTACAATGTTGATAGCGGGTAATACATCTTATATTGAACTAATATAAGTCATATTGCGTCACAATTCAACCTTAGCCAGACTCACACAACTCATTAAAAACGTACAAGTGGCTTAATTAACTCAAGCAAACGCTATTAAAGATTATCATAAAGAAAGCAGTACTCCACAAACTGATGATTTTTACTCATCATAAATATTCGAACCTTTGTCAAATGGATAAAAAGGAACACAGAAAAAAAGACAACATATTAAATAGTCTGTCTCATGATTTATTGTACATATGAATTAACAAGAAATGATCCGATGAACAAAACAAATCTTTAAGAATTTCTACCTGAAAGAAACACAATGCATGTAACAGATACCAGAACAATGGTGTACCCAAGAAAGTGATGTCTTATTTAATGATACATTGTTAACTACTATGTATATCTTATACATTTAGCTAATATTAAACCACAAATTAATTAGTTTTATTAGTAAAATGGAGATGCTAATTACACACAAGTAATGAAGTCTGTGAACACAATTATTACATCTAATGTAATCAAAGACACTTAATTATTATATTAGTTTCAAAGCTCAATTTCATATTATGCAATTCTGCTGAAATAAAAAGGAGAAAGACAACACTACCAACCAACACAATATTCCAACAACACAAAATGAAAGCATTATACACATACATGTATATTAATATGCATGCAAGGAGACTAACTATATTTCTATACATTCGTGAGTGTACATTCAAATATTTAATATCGTTATTATATTTGTTTTACTCATTTGGTCAAGCTAGTTAAAAGATAAAATATAAGAAAATACAGAAATTCACTTAAAAGATGTAATTAAAATTTGAAAATGGTTTTAAATGAGTAACTTTAATTACTTATTAAACAAACTGTTTTCAGAAATTCATTCTGACTTAAGGATTAGATTCTTCGTTGTTGTTGTTGTTTAATCTTATCCCCTTCCCACCATGCATGCTTGTACAAGTATACCAAAAGTCTGAACTTGTAAAACAAGGACCTATGTTAGATAAATGTAAAAAGATACACTGTAAATGAACTAATGAAAAATAACTTTTTCATGCAGGAACATATTAAAAGCACATGTCTTAAATACTTAACATAAACATGACATTTCGGATAAAAAATAAAGGACACAACTTGTAATTAAGGATATTCCATATTAAGGTATTCTTTTATGCTACCTGAATAAAAGTACTGTAAATAGTATATCTCCCCTATAGTTAATTTGTACACTGAGTATTTGCATTAAAAGCTAGCAACTATTTTTTTATTGCATTTCAATTGATTAATAAACACATGAATTGAAATACTAAACAGGAAGGTTAGGGTAAAAGACTCAATAGTTAAGAGCTGAAATGTGTACAATAAGTGCAGGTAAAGGTAGAGACATAAAATAAGGAATAGTTGAGCAATATGTATCAACCCTGGACAAATAAGCGAAACAAAACAACAAAATTTATCAGTTGCGAATTTTATCATAAGAAATAAATTAATAAGGTCTGTTAATAAAACAACTGCTTATAATACAAAAGTACACCCGCAAGGTATGACAGGAGACATATTATAAAATACATTAATCATTAAATGGTGGCATAATTACATTATGAAGTTGTTTATTTCGATTAAATAAGTTAAGAACTCACTTAAAATAAGAAAAGTGCACCACAGACTATAATATATACATATACAAAATGGACAAACATGCTACGAAATATAATTAAACAAAGACTATTCTTATGAGGGTAGATACTAATCCAAAAATGCAATACCTAATAACTTCATCCTCATTCAGCAACATTATAACATGAACAATTGAAAATAATGTCTGCTTATACTTTTTCACCTCTATCATGATTCCACAAGACTAGAATTTTTATTCAACATTTAATGTGGCGGCCTTTGCCAACGCTGCTGTCCCATTGGTGGGGGTGGTCTATTAAATCTTCCATGAGGACCATGATGTGGGAAAGGACCCCTAGGACCAGGACCCCCCATTCTAGGATTAAAACGAGGTCCAGGACCCCCTGGACCACCAGGTCTTGGATTCCATCCTGGACCAGGGCCCCCAGGTCCTCTTGGGCCATCTCCATCACCCCTTGGACCAAATGGGGGTCGAGGTGGAGGACCTCTATTTCCAGGCGGACCTCTTTCCTGAAATCCACCCCTTCCTCGACCAAAGGGAGGTGGGCCATCCATACCTGGTCCTCTAGGACCCCTTGGTGGTCCAGGCTGACCAAATGGGGGAGGTGGGCCATTAAAATTACCAGGTGGAGGACCTCTAGGATTCATTCCGCGAGGAGGACCTCTTGGACCACCAGGACCAGGACCCATCATCCCAGGAATACCAGGGCCACCTTTAGGAGGACCACCATGATTATTAAATCCTTGGTTGTTCAGTTCATTCATACGAGGTGGTTTGTGATCATTGTGGTCTTGGTTCTGATTTGAATTGTTGGTGGCCTCCTGCTCTGCAATTTTATTTCTTAAGTTAGACAAAGCATTCTGGAAATCTTGTTGACCAGATTCAGATGAGGCAGCATCACTCTCTTTTTCTTCAGGATTATCCCATTTGCTTGGTCTTCTTCTTTCACGTTTTATTTGCTTGTCATCTTGTGAATCTGAGTTCTGTTGTTCTTGGTTCTGATCACTGTCGTTAAAATGATTTTGATTGCCACCAAATCTATTAGGACCTCCTTGAGCGGGTTGGTTACCCTTACCTGGGAAGTTCTGATTCCTATTTCCCATACCAGGGCTTCCTACATTTCTATGTTGAAATGTTGCAGAAGGCTGTGACCCAAACTGATTAGCCCTTGAATTTGGAGGAGTTGGATTTCTTGGACCCCCAAACCCAGAACCAGGCCTATTTCCTTGACCCTGATTTCTATTTTGATCTTGATTAAAATTTTGACTGGGCTGATTTTGTAGACCCCTACTTGCTTCAGCTTGGGCAGCTTGTAGATTCTGAACCCTGTTCTGTCCCTGCCAAGACTGACCCTGACTTGCTGGTTCCTGTTTAATTGTGGCTACTGGCGGATTGAATCCTCCAACAAAAGCAGTTTGTGCCCCATAAGCAATAGCTGCTAACTGTTCATTTTGCTGACTGCCATATTCACCCAAAAGTCCTTGACCTGGTTGCAATTGACCTATAAAATGCTGAGCTCCAACAGCAATCAGACCTCGACCAGCAAATTGCTCCTGTAACTGAGATGATGTTGGGGCCTGATGAGCAGCCCCAAACTGCTCTCCACCAAAGCCTTGCCATGCAGCTTCAACTTTCTCTTGCGAAGCTTCAGTCTCGGCACCATACTCTTGCTTAATGAAATCAAGAGCACTACCACCAGACTGATCATAGCGTGCTCTTTTTTCTGGTGGTTCATTACTTCTGTCTCTATGACGGTCATGGCGCTGTGCACCAAATTGATCAGGGGGTGGGGGAGGGGGAGGTTGGGAACCCCTTTGAGAGGAATTTTGGGAATTCTGTGAACCGAGCATGGTTCCTGGTGGAAGTGGAGGCTGAAATAGAAAGAAAAATTAAGTTAATATTATATAAACATTAAGAACAAAGATGAATCTCCATGTGATTTCAGGGAATAATCAAAACTTAGCCACAGACTGGTCAATTTTAAGTTTTACTGATTGATTGAAATGTAAATATCAAAAAAATATATTCTTTTTCTCAAATGAAAATAGTAAGGGGCCATTTTACCAATTTCAAACCATTGTTTGAGTTCAATGTACATGTACACCAAGTGTTTTGTTACTAATGCATGTCACATGGAAATCCATTATTGGTGAAAAAATCAAGGTATGAAGTTAACAGTAATGTATAATTCATTAAGCACTGTAGTATGAGACAGGAACTTGAAAATCAACAACTATCAAGTATCATTATAAAGTAATTTCATAATGAAACAGTAACTTACAGTGGGCGACTGACCTGGATTCGTCTCCAGAACCTAACCTATACTGATGAAAGTTGCTAAAGCTTCCTATATTTCTATTCCAAATATTGTTCCCAAAACAGATAACAATGATAAAATCAGTTACATATTTTGTCTTTACTTTTAATATTCGATCATGATACAATGTTGAATGTTATATCCTACATTAGGACAGAAGTCCATAATTACATCAATTTTTTTTTAGCGATCATTAATATTGTTTTATTAACAGTTCCAAATAAGAACAGCTGACACATTATCTGGTACACACTTAAATTATAGTTTACATCCTACATCACATGTTACAAATGAGGACTGTATAATACAGACTCTTATAGTAAATTTTATAACTACATAAAACTGAAGACTTTAACAAATCAACTGCTCATCATCTAACAACAGTAATATTAGTAATATTTTTCTTTGAAAATGCTGTCTGTATCAAAGTAAAAAAAATCTCAAGTCTTCCAAAAGAAATTACTATTAGTAAAAGAATGATGTCATTACAAGAAACCCACTGTGATGGTCTTGCATCGCTCACCTGAACGTTTGCTAAAATGTGTATGTTAAATAAGACTTCACAGTCAATATATTTTACCTACTTTTTAACAAGGTCTTAAAACATATGTCAATTTACATATACCAAATGTTATATGTGATATCTTTGTTGTAAACCACAGTAATAAAGTTCAGAGTCTGCATGTTATATGAAGATCTCAAGTGATGCATGTATTTGATTAATTCCATGGCAAAAGATTACTTCAAAAAATCGGACCAGTTATAAAAATCATCCGGAATATTAAGGCCATAATCAAATATGGATTATACACACTATTGTAGACCAGATTACAGACCAGGATGATCTCAACTGCTTAACTTGAACACTATGTGCTCAGGTGAGTTAAAATCTACATATAAAATACAAAGAGTACACACTTATGCAATGCTAATGGTATCTGGGTGAATTAAATTTTTGTTCACATTACATTTTATACATAGATTCAATAGAGAGAAAGCAGCGTATGAAATATTAGCCAGATACAGAGCAATGAAGTTAATCATTGCAGAGTAAAAATAAAATTAAACATAACAAGTCCTGATAAAAGAACCACTTGTAATGTGATTAGCAGCATATCTATCTTAAGTGCAAATTGAAAAGTGTTGACTAACATTATCAAAAAGTTAAATAATGGAAGATTTTACTACATATTTGAAGTCAACCATCCAAGCAATAATCAATTGTTAGGTATTGTGTTCTTATAGTAAAATATTAAAACCATTTTATATACAAAGGATAAGAGAGATACAAGTATATTTGGAATTTTGGATATCTATGCACAAAATAGCGCAGGTTTTTGTAAGTAATTAATCTAAACTAGCTGGTTTACAATAATAAAATAGTCACAATATTATGCATGGAATTGAAATATATGCAATATAACAAATGAACGTAATGTATGGAGAGGCCTCACTCATGAATACAAAAAAGTATCACAACAATTAGCAAATAGTGAAAACTTAAAACATGTACAAATCAGCTTTTCCATGAACAAGCAAAATTTGATTTCAAATTAAATACATTATGTTTTATTATGGTTAGTTGCTGCTGTTTTCATAGCTATTGCAAAGGCTGATATATTACTGTAAAGGTTTGGTCAGACGGAAAATAGCCTAGTCAAGCAACTTTCTTCCTGGTTCTGTTATCATAGTACTGAGTTAAATACTGTTGAAATGTCTCTTTCTTCCATTTACTATAGTATCTGCATCAGCTTCAATATTCTAACATACCCGGTATATCATAATTTCTGATTAAGACTCCCCTTAAAATATTAACCATAAAATAACAGTAACATAGACAAACATATGTAACTTTATCTCTGATACTAAATTCAATAAATTGTAAAACAAAATGGAAACCAATGAAGTAAAATAATACAAAAAATGGTGATTGATGACTGAGATAGGAAATGATATTGTATACATCGAATGGTAAAAGAGAAAATTATAATGAAAATATCAACCAGAAAGACCTATCACAATACTGACATGGTTCATGCTCATTGTATCACACACATTGTTTCACACTTTAGTCTAGCCATGTATTGCAATCATACAAGGACTTGTTCATCAACATAAGATTAGTTTAAAAACTGGTAGAAGCCTGAGAACTTAAAAACTTATAAACACTGCATTTGTACCAATTCTACATTAATCACCTGATGATTACAGCTTTTGTGAAATAGCATTAATTATGCTCTATCACTGTTTAGATACATTTCTATTATTTGTCATACTGATTCCATGTTATTGTACTATCCATCCTAAATAATTCTTAAATGTGCTGAACGTTAAAGCAACAGTTGAACTGTTAAAAAACAACACTTGAACTGAATAGTTTGTTACGAAGCAAAGAAGCAAATTCTGAGTGTCAATATTAGTATACACAAATATATGGACTATGATAAATCAATATTGAAATAAATAATATTTTACTTTAATCTTGATCATTTGGAAGTAATACAAATTCCTATTATAATACTTGAGCTATTTAGACTTTTACATAATATTGATTAGTTTTTAATCGAAACTTAAAAAAGAATCAAATATACACACAAAGAGACAGGGATAGAGAATATTACATCACATAATCAGAAGTGATAATAAGGTATGTCACACATTGCACAATCTCAGAAAATATGGAAATATTAGTCGTTAATTATTGACCCCCCCTTCAAATTTAGCATCAAGAGGCTCTTATCGATGGAAAATATCAGCAATAGTGAGCACAACAAATTAACAGTGAACCAATTTTAAAATAAAAGCAATCAGAAGTTAAGAGAATAAGAAATAAGTTTTTACAAGAACAGATACCTATCGCTTTAGGACCATTATTTACTTCTGCAGGAATCAGTGAAGAAATAAAAAAAACTATCATGCAAGCAGAGGACGGTATTGATATCAAGAAATACTAAATGATGAATAAATTAGTGAAGGATATATCAATCACGGGCAGCAAACACACACACAATAATCTAATCTCTACAAAAACTAACAACAACAAGTCAATATTTGTACTGTAACATATAAGTAATGAACCTCATAATCCCATGTGACATGGTGTATCAAATACTGTAAAGCATACTTAATCAAAGTAATTTTCGTTTTTAAGAAGTCATTGTCCTTAATGCAAAATATGCAGCAGGCAAGTACCGTATTGCAACATGTGTGGCATGAAACACGAACATACTAGAACTGTGAACAAGTTTTGTAACATAACACTATAAAAAATAAATGAGCTTTGTGGGTTAATCTTAAAGAAGCACTGTACAAGATGACATCCAAATAAGATACAGTAATTCTGTGTTAATAATGATATGCTCATGAAAATGATGAAAGGAAATTTTGTGATTTTAAGTCAACATGTACTAACTACACAAATACATAAACTTATAATGGAACAATGAGATAACAAAACATCATCACCAGAGCTGCAAAAACCAGAAGTTGAACTATCTACACATTAAACCATATACTGACCTAAAGCTTAAAGTTAAAATATTCAACAAACGCCAATCAAGAAATAGCAATTTTAAACCATTCATCAATTTTACTGAAGCCATTTCATAGTCAAGAATAATTCATAATTCAAATATTATGTTTTATATCTCTTGAGTAAACTATATAAAATAAACACAAATGCTTAATCACTGCCAAATTTAATAAATTTAAACCTAGAAACTATAGAAATAAGTATCTTCTTCTAAAGAAATGTTACAAAGCCATTTCTAGAATAGTATGGCTTACATGAGAAATTTAAGCAACAATAATCAGTACAAGAGACAATGATTGGCTTTAGAGTGGATTAAAACTGAAAATAATTGACTGCTGAACTAAATGATTGTAAGTCATCCAGAGATGCCATTCTGTTTTCTTAAAGTGAACTTACAACATATTTATTTAGACTGAATGAATCATCCCCTAGCCCCTTTTTATATCATTGCATAAAAAGCTGGGATTATCAGATGCCTAATCAAGCCAGTAAATAAAACATTGGATTTTTTTTACATTTGAGTGAATATTAAAGGGGAGCTATACAAATCAAAACATAAACAAAACAGTTCAAACTAAATATACATATATATCATATTGATTCATCCATGCTGGTACAATAATTCTAAAAGTGAAAACATAATATCATATCTACTTATGGTCCATTATAGCAGGGACTTATCACGAAAAAAGATATGAATGCTAAGCGAGTTTTCTACAATTAAAACAGAATATTTCACCATTTTGTCCAGGTATTTCTAGCATGCAAACCTATGGCCCATATTCGGGATGTTGTAAGCCAGGTTAACATACCATGTGCATTGGGGTTACATGTGAAACACAAAAGATAAAAACAAGGAATGCAAAAATAATATACATCTATCTATAATAAATGCTGATGGTTTAGTAGTCTTAGAATTACAGAAAATACATGATAAATACTTGATAGTTTATTCATTGCACTGATGAGTAAAATTGCATATAACAAAAGCTACATTCACAGCAAACAAGCTGTCAAGTAACATATATGTCTCATGCAACCCCTGTAAGTCAATTAAACATTTAAGAGGAATCTATCTGACTGCACACTAACTTCAATTAGTACTTTTTATAACTAATCTTGAAACCTACATTGTAGATGGGTATGTTATACAGAAATTGTCATAGCTCATTATGAAATCATTTTACCAGCTTTATAGATAAATAAAACAATGACGTACAGAACAGAAAGTGAATGGCCGAATCTACTAATATATCTTAACAAGGCATTTTCATCTTTACCAGTTGTTAATAAATTAGTGTTTATGTCACTGATACCATGAAGTTCCTGTCAAATTTATTCAAATCATGTTCACCGAAATTTATCACAACACATTATAATGTATAAACTCTGTATGGGGCGAGAAATTACCCAGCATAAGACTTTTTTTCTAGATGATAATTATTATACAATAGATAAAATTGTAGTTAATATGTACTTCTATTCTATTGAAATAATTGATAAAACAGCACAAGACACAACAGCTTTGTATTTATAAAAGACATAGCTGCAATTATTCCTTTGATTTCACTTGTAATAACAACATTTAATTGCACATGCACTGTCTGTATAGTAAACATGAACACATTTAAATCCCTAGGCATGTAATTGCCGATTTTGTGAATAAAGTGAAACTGAAACCTAATAACTGAACTCATTTCTTGTTACAAAGATAAATCTTTAAGGTAATACTGAATGATAAAAAATGGTGTGACAATCAAATGACATGATGACAAACATGGAAGAAAATTAATTAGCAAAATAAAATATATACATGAAATATGGAGCATGATGAAAAAAAAATAATAGCAAAATGAGTGGAACTTGGTAGTAAAACTGCAAGTGTTGCAGTGAATAAAAAATCTGTAAGTGACCAAACAGGTTTTCAGTAATTCTACTAATTGCAATTCAATATCAACAGGTGTCAGTGTTAAACAAACTTGTGAAATTTTGTCCCTAGAAACAGTATGCTCGAATACCTATGGCTTTCATTCTTTTAAAACTTATCAGCCGTGACTGACCAAAGCAATCCCAACACCACTACTTAGTGAGCTCTACTTATTATTATCTTATAATTATACAAGTGAGCAATCAAGAAATTCCAATGGTTTTTGTTAGAAACCAGGCATTTAAATTTCATTAACTTAGGTTTACTTAGATCACACAAGGATAAGGACAAGACAGTGTCAATGTTTCACAAGGCAGCTAAATGCTGCAGATTTTATATTTTAAACTTAAATCATTGACATCGGGAAATAGCACAGTATTAAAATGTGTCATTCATTATCTTATGGTTTCTTACATACATGCTAAAAGCACATAGTGATTTACACCATTCATATGCCCAAACATCTGCCAATTCATCCTTCAGATATTTGACTTCTAAATTTTATCTTTAAATGAATTCATTTACTTAAATAACAATGATATATTTGCCTTTCCTTAGGTAATAATCATGCATAGTTAAAATGGCAGGAAAAACATGAACATGTCATAAATGAAAGAATAATGTAGAGAAAATATGATATCACTACTACTATAAAGCTTTATCACCTATGGAATGTTGTAACAGCATTGATAAATGTAAATATACTGCACTAGGAACCATCTTAAATATAACACATGCTGAGCCTAACCCAGGCAAAATCTAAGACCTTATAATCTTTCTCTAGAACAAGTTAAATTAAGACAAAATTATGTTCTTTTCAAATTCTCTTCTGAGATAAAGCATTTATGAATTAATATAGTATGTCTTCCTTCCGAACAGTATAAAACTGAATTTAAACTGTGCTATCCAGCTATTTGAGCATTAGTATCATTCTTGTAAATGGCACTATACTATCATTATCACTATAAATATGATATTCTTGTTCCTGTTTTACTTGTTTTAAGGTGTGGAAGATATGTATTTCCGTTGTTTGATCATTATCACCAACACAAAGGTACAAACATAGATATACATTCATATGTTTATAAATAATCATGTTAATATTTACAGATGTTAACTAAAAACTATTCAATTTTACTTGATAACAAATTATGTCTCAATTGTCGTTGATATCAAAATAATAATGATGAGACCCATACCAACAGAGTTGCATTGTGATTCCCCAAAAAGTTCTCACTATCTTGAAAGCATCTCACGGAACTTTAATTACTTCAACAAATAGTGTACAGCAAGAATCAATCAATAATTAAATGTTACATACCCTAATACTTAACTCTAAAGAACACCTTTAATTAAGAAGGCTGTCATATTATATCCAGAGAATATGAGAATTCAAGAGAAATAATTCTAGCTCAATAGAAAAAGCTGACAGAGTAAATAAGTGTACTGAACCAGAGAGAGAGAGAGGTAATTTTAAGTTAGTAAACTGTAGGTGTTGCTAGTATGAAGTACAAATTTTCATAGATATAAATGTACAACACATAAATAAATAACACTAAGAGTGCACTGTCAATATTGTATTTGTATCGCAAGCATCCCACCACAAATCTCATCCTAACCTATATAGAATATACACACATGCAGAAGCTGAAAATATTGTACACTGAATGGCAAACAGTAAAAGTATGATAGATACTGGAAATCCTTCAACGTTCAGAATATTTAAGTAGCCTCCTAAATCCACCTTGTCAATTACAGTGAAAGAATATTAATTTAGTATTCATGTGTAAAAAGCATTGAAATTAACATTGTAATCATTCTCTCCAAGAAATCATAATAAAAATTATGTATCATAAAATTTATAACATAATAAAAATTCAAAAACATTAGGCCATTCTTTAGAGAAATACAAATCCTAAGAAAACTAGTAAAAATTCAATCACTTGACAAATTATGATACCTAAAAAAACTTGCTGAAACCAAACCTTATAGGAATATAGGAAATATTCAAGGTATAATGATTTTCAATCAACCTTATGAAAGATAGCAGTTGATAACATATTGCTATTTAATGAAACATTAGCCTTCTGCTCTATAACTGTTGTTTTAAATGTTGTTTTAAGAATAAAGTGAAAAACATTCTACAACATAAAACATCAAATATTTAATCTGTAACAATGTTTAACAAACAACACAAATCAATTTAACAAATTTTTGCAAAATGCTTTTTAAATAGATTCATTAAAACTTTACATCAAATAGCCTGTTAGTTTCACTTACAGCAAGATATGTTCAGTAATTCATTTATCCTACTTAATACCAGAAAATGAATAGATTTCTTTATATATAATTATAATATCGCAATATCAGAACAATGAACGAGAAATATATGTAAAATAGCATCTCATCAAATGGACAATTAGTATAGATTACGTATATTTGCAGGTAGTTCAAATTCACACTAATAACCAAGGCAAGAAAGAAGTTAGTATCATTAATTCCAAATAATGTGAAATTGGGTCACTAAAGCTGAAGTTTTATCAACAGATGAAGAAATTCATTTTTTTTTGTTAGGACTTAAATCATTTGAGTCAAATAAAACTTGGAAGAAGAAATGGCTGATCAATGATAAAGACCAAATATGCAAGTCTTTGCAAAATGCTATGCTATACGTAAGTTACAAGTCTATATTGAATGAATATAGATCAGAGGAAGGATTAAAATAGTAACTATCTTAGAAATAACAACATAGCAACAAACAGATAGTTAAAGAACAATACTTAATAAATAGAGACTCATATTTCCTCAAATTAATGCATAATGTTATTGATGGTTCCGTGAGATGCTTTCATAAGCCATTTTAATTGTATCAACGTTAATTTATCTAATACCCAGTTTACAGATTTTTTGCATTTGAAGTTATACATCATTACCTTAATGAATGTAATTTACACACTTAGTCACTATTACCTCATAAAATATATTTTTAGTGTATTTGTTATATTAATGTATTTTTGACAGTCACAAAAAGAAGTTCTTGTAATAAATCACATCACCATAACAACTTCATTCAATGTACATTCATTTTTATGAGCCCAAAACTATACAATTACTGAATAGTTTTTCATGTTGAACATGTTTCTTTCATTCAATAGGTAGTACAGCCAATTCCCATAAAGCAACTCTGTCGGCATAAGACCCCTAAATCTTACCCTGGAGGACTTACCTGTTTCATATCAGCTGGAGGTTTAAATCTATTATCATTCTGACTGTTACGGAAACTACCACCCTTAACTGCCTGGGGTCTCTTAGTCTGACCCTCTAAATTATACCTGAAAGTTCAAATCAGTTTATGTTAGAGGAAAAGTTATTTATAAATCTTAAATTATCAATAATTTTTGTTATCGAAATTTACGCCCCTTTTCAACAGTCAATCATATGAGGCGGACAGTTCACCTAAGCATCGCTCCTGTGAAGAACCAGTACTAGGCTTCCATCCTCCATAAGCAACTGCCTACTAACTCACATAAAGAGACATGGTCGGGAGCAGGGCTCAAACCCACAACCCTCTATCAGTGAGAGATTACAGTGATTTGAAGGCAGTGACCTTAACCACTCGACCAAATTATGACTAATGGACCATAAAAAATTTACTAATTCATGTTAGCCTATTCTCATGCATATAAAATAAATTTGAAATACGATGTGTAGTGTTCAAGAGATACATTAGGTAAAAATATGTAAAAAAGCATTTTGACTAATCAACTGAAGAATTTATCAAAGTCTAAAGAATGTTTTTCTATGTTTTGTTACATTCTTCAAATCAAACAAATGCTAAGATCTTACTGTTCAACAAGAGGACCAGCCTTCTCCCTAGGCAGTTCTACAAATTCTATGTAGTCGAAGTTATCATCATTTTCAGCTGGAAGTTTGAAATTTGCCTTCATATCCAACACTGCCTCTTCAGGAACATATTTTCCTACAATAAATATGTCTCATTAATATAACAACGAATGATCAATTCTTTGCTTCAAGTAAATTATATTCTCTTATGTTACGTTAGATTTTAAACACAGCATCACTAAAATGATGTCCCAAACTGTTATATCCCAAATTCAAATTGGGATCTATAAAATGAAAGACTTAATCACTGTACAAACACAACACAAACTCGAAGATTCGTACCATCCTCATAGGTGCGTTTATCTGATCTCTTCTTCAATTCGTTATCATCTGGGACTATAATAGCTGCACGACGTATAAATCCTTTGAAATTCCTCATTTTCCTTCTTCGAGCAGAGGGATATACATTTGTCTGATCAAGAATCAGGTTCCTCTTCTTCTTACTTGCTGTAATACCAAACACATTTCGTAATTATAACAAATGAAAACAAATATATTACACCAAATTCAACATTACATATAAATGCATAATTTTGCATTCATCTTTATTAAGCTCATCAGCATGAACATATTACATCAAATTATGTCAATCTCCAAGTACCAAAATTAGCAAATAGTGCTTGTATATAACAAGTTCAGTGCTAACAAGAAGTGTTTGTGAAAGACGGATGCTCCATAAAGGCAAACTAGATAGTAAGACCTTGACCTTTGACCAACTGATATCAAAATCGCTAGGGGTCATCTGCATGAGATGAACAACCTACAAATCAAATCTGAGGACATTAGGTCAAATAGTTCTCTAGTTATTGCCCGGACAAGGTTTGGTTACGGACAAACTGGACATGATTATTAAGAAACAATACCAATTAAGACCAGCAAAAATATGAAGAAAAGATAGAAGACTAGAATCCAGAACCAACTAACCAATCTCAAACAACTTGTTTAGGCATTTTGATGCTTTGTCAATCAAAACATCCCATCTTCCATTGTAATTATTCTTTCGTGGCAGGCCCATCACCTTCATTTTATCAATCAATGTATCTGTTCCTATAATGTTATATCTCATCTCTGGATTTGTTTTAGCTTTATTGATACCCCATGTTGTCTTTCCTGAACCTGGCAATCCAATGATCATGATCATCTGAAACAAGAATGGCAAGTATTAAAGGATGATACCCATAAACAGTCAAAAGTCTCAATGACAAACACTATGCAATAATCTAATGCCTTGAGTGTGATTGGTTGATTGATTTTGGTAGAATACACATATACCCGGTATATTGATATAAAACATGGTTGCAAATAACCAGTAACTTTACAGGCAACTGTCATGTGTCAACACTTGTTTTCGGGGGTGTCAATAGAGCCAAATTAAAAATCCTGAAAATCATATGGGGCCGACCATTTTTGCTGAACAAGAGCCCTTCAACCACATTGTTTCTATATCTAACTCAGCTTGTATTAAAGAAAATCCTTCAAAATAGATTAAATTGACCATAACTTTACCACTTCATGAGATATTTTCATCAAATAACTTTTATTTTGCTCAGAAATCATAGCTCTTTCAGGACATCTCTGGAATATTATCAACCCTGAGTTTTATAAGCAATTGAGGAGAGTAAGTTCAACCCCACATTCTATTATTACCTCGGACTTAATTAATGGATTTACACATTCAAAAAATGACCTTTGATCATCCAATCTGCTGAAAAATTTGTAGTCCATGTTATGCAGATAAATGTATCTCACTGATCCTTACCTCACATGAATTCTTTGACGAAGGAGGTTTCAAACCTCGAACGCGTTCCTGAACTGGATATTGCATGATGTACATGAACCCTGGGGCAGGAGGGAACCAAGGACCTTGCTGTCCAAAATTAACTTCAAATCTACAAACAAAATTTCAAATACATAATATACATAGTAGTTCAAGACGTATAAGCACATTATTTGTTTACAATTCAGCGTAGCACATTTTAATACAAGAAGCAAGATATTGGTTTCCAGCAAAAAACTATTACTATCATCTAAAACTATTAACATTAGAATAATTAGAAATACCAATGATAACAAAACAAAATACCTTATATTTTTTGTTAGTATATGTGGAAACAATGCAGTTTCCTTCTTTCCGACTTGAAAACCAGGCAATGGTTGAGCCACACCAAGCCAGGTACCATTTTTGGCATAAGACATGTTTGGAGGTCTTGAGTCTAAGTCTAACAGACAACCTATTACATCTCCAATGCCGAATTTCTCACCATAGTTGACAAATTTGTTGCTGGTAGCAAATTTTCCAGTTGCACCATAACCAAATGAGTTTGGTTCCTCGCCTGCAATGGGGAAGTTAACATAAACCACAAATATAGCTTAAAAAAATTTTGTACAAGGTTTCCTCTTTCAATAATTCCAAATTTTAATCTGGTGAAGAGCAAAGGGTCATGTCACATAAAAATATCCTTACAAGAAAAAAAATCCTTAAAAATTATAAAAATTATTTCATATTTATATAGACAAGGGGTGGAACTCTTGAAATACGCTATACAATTGGGTCTATCACGGCCGTGTAACACACTATTACCATACTAAATCACATTAAATAACTAGCGTGACATCGAAATTACGATTTTGTATAATAACTGAATATAAGTTACATCTATCCTCCACAAAATATTAATCGCCTGTCATTTATTTATTAATTATGCGAAGATTTTATATTAATTGCCAAAATCTATTTCAATTGGCAGCCATTTTGTTGTTTTGTAACAAGGCATTTCATTAGTCATTTGTGGTTCCCGTTTTACAATCATCTGACGTTCACACGGCGGGGTAAGCCGGAAACAATTTACCGTCGGAAAACTGTCTAGTAATAAACATTATAAACATTGAAGCGTGCAAGTTGATAACCTTTTCAGAAAGGCGAAAATAAACGCACTGTACAGATAGCACAAAAATAACGCACAAAATTCATGATTTTTAATTTTCGGTGTTAACAAACAAAAATCTGTAACCCAGTTTTGATTGCGCAAACTTGCATCAATTAGTCTCAAGCCGGTTTGATACAACGTCGCACACCGAGACAAAATGGTCAATAAATAAACTTGTCAGTACGGATTTTGATATTTAACTCGCTACACAATCAGTAATTGACCAGTGATTGAATGTTTGTTGCAGGTTAGTATATTTTTGTGTCGGTTATTGTATGCGCCATAAATTATATGCAGGTGCTCGTCTTGTTTTGCAATTTAGCATGTATTCTTCTAGATTCCTTCGGTTACACGATCGTGTAAAACCGCTTCTTTTTTATGCGAGTAGACGTAATGTTAAGTCTGCCGTAACTAAAATACTTCATTTGGAAAATAATTTTTTTGGTCAGTTGAGAGGGTATATAATTGTCGTCAATTGGATATATATATCAGTACTGTGCGTCGTTTCTACATTTGAACAGAATCAATATTCTGCGAATTTTGACAAATTTTCATTTCGTGGGAGTTCCACCCCTTGTCTATATAAATATGAAAGAATTTTTATAATTTTTTTTTATGATATTTTTTTTGTAGGATATTTTTATGTGACATGACCCTTTGGTGAAGAGAGGAGGGTACAACAGAAACCAATAATAAACATACCTAGTTGAAATGCTGTTGTGTCCATAGACCAACCAACTCTAACAACATGCGGATCCTGTTCGTTGTGATCTTCACCAAAATCAACAATCAAAGCTTCTGTAAGTTTGCACTCATAATAAGCCTGAAATAAAAGGTAAAGTTTCTGTTAACAAATATATGTAGCCTTCAATTTTAATCACTGTTTGTTCAACATATTACATAACACGTTTCATAATGAGACATTTTATCAAAGTTTCATGTTAAAGTACATTATAAACTTAAATTAGAAATGAAAAGGGTGAAAGTTTCAAGCAATATTTTTTTACATTATATATTCAAAATTGTAACACAGAGCACTAATACATTAAATTAAATTCTATCATTCAAAATTAATGAAACTCAGCTTGAACAATGCTAAAATGTTATATCTAAAACATCAGCACTTACATACGAAACATATCATATTTATTAACACTGGATCTGTTTTTTTACCTTTCCTCTAGTTACGCCATGTGTACACCGTACACCAGACCAACAAAAGCAGAATCCAGGTGGTTCTACAAGTGGTTGAGCATCATATCCATTTTCATCAATAACAAGATTCAAATCCGAGTTATAATCATCCAACATTACAACACTATCTTCACCACTTGTGTCTTGTTCTACAAACTGTGCTTGTTGAACATGTTGTTGTTCTACGGCATAGGCTCCATAACTAGAAATAACAACAGTTGGTTTAATGTGGAATTATTGTAACTTTGATATTTATAAATATAAGTGTGTTTAAATATAAGAAATGATGTTTTAATTTTAATGCATTAAGAGTTCGAGTTTAAAATTAAATCCTTACCCAGGCAAGTGTAATCCTTGTTGTGCCATTTGAGCTGCTAATTCTTGTTGTAATTTCTTTTTGTTGTCAGGAGAAGCTGATGCAGGAGGAGGTGTAGCTTGTGCAGGGATAGCTTGTTGTAAGCCAGCCATCTGTAACCCAGCAATACCTGCTGCCTGTAGTTGACTTCCGTACTGTGCAAGATGTGATGCTGGGATACCTGCAGCCATTTGTTGTGCTTGAAGTCCAGCTAACTGTGCATTGGCAAGATTGGCAACTTGTTGACTGTATGCACTTTGATTGATTCCTGAAGCTAAATGTGCCTGAGCTCCACCAACTGTTCCAACTTGGGCCCCTGCATGAGAATGTGACCACTCTTTGTGAAAAGAGTAGGAGCTATCAATACACTTGCAAAACAACACTCATTTATTACACAACATACAATAATAATCAAAACTAAAGCCTTGCATCAGGACAATGATTCTGTGAGAAAAATAACAATCAAACAAGAAATGCGGCAGTGCCACGAAACCAGGTTTTCCAAGGCTTTAATACCACAGTACTCTAGAATTCTTTGCTAAGGCTTCATCAGTGGTTCAGTTTCCAGTGCAACTAATAAGTTAAGTTTACCCTACTGGCATAGAATGCAATCCCAAGCTTGGTTTCTATGTAAGCTACCTCCACATAAAATTTCATTGCAATGTCTAAATCCTTAATTAAGTTATTCACCGGAAACTGACTTTCTATTTTTAGAAACAGTGACCATGACCAAACTGACCCCAAATACAATTCCAAGCTAAGCTTTCATGCAAGGTTGTTAAATACCTAGTTTAGTCAAGATTAATCATTCCAAAATTTCGGCATTCTAATAACCAGGTTTCACTTTGAAAACTTGGTTAATAATTTAATAATTAAAAAGAATACATGCAAATATTTATGTGACCGAATGATATTGTCTAGTAGACTGTCGTGTCAGTGTAGTTAAGTCCATGTGTTGAAATCCATTAATTTTATATCATTTACATTAATTTTGTTCTAATGTCAAATGTCAGTTTTTTTTCTTGGAAAAACATGTTGCTATACACTTTAGTTTGTCTTGAGAATGTTTGGTCCAGTTAAATTAGGTCAGGTCTAGTAAGTCTACTGGGCTGCTGGCCTAGTGGTTGAAAAGTTCATGTTGAACCTTGGTTTATTAGGACTGGCATTATTTCTTATTGTCTATAAGATCACCATAGAAGTGAAAATCAAACTGAATGCAGAAACTCTGTGTAAACAATACAATTTTATCATCATTACCTGGCAATCCAGGATACTGAGCTCCAGCTACAGCTAACTGACCACCAGTTAAAGGACTAGCACTAGAGACAAGACCTGACATAGCACCACCAGCTATGGACATACCAGCCAATCCAGGCATGCCAGGTAATGCTAAATAACCTGGAATACCTGAAAAAACATTCAATAAAATTAAAAAAGGTTTTAAACATTCCTTTACAGTGTTTCTAAAAGATCTATATAACACATCACAGCTACAAACTTAAAGATTTCTGTATTTTTCAGCAAAGAAACTAATAGACAACTGTAATCAGACAAATGGAAATTCCATGTTATAATATTGTTAAAGATATAAAACATCAGAAATAAGAATATTAATATTAAATACAAACCAGCAGCTGTCGCACCACCAACTTGCGGTAAAGAGTTTGCTATGGAAACTAATGTTGGAGCAATAGATGGAGCACTAGTAGCAGTCGATGAAGAAACTGGAGGTGACTGTACAGCAGCTAGTGCTGCAGCTTGAGGTGAAGGTGATGCTGTTAAATGTCCTCCTGGAAACATCTGAGGTTGTGCTGCCATTGGCAGTCCCTAATTCATAAAACAAACATTTATCTATCAATAAGCATACATAATAACATGCAAATGCTTTGTCATATACACTAACAAAAAAAATTATTCTGTAAGAGCTAAAAACATCTTTTATCTTATTCAGATTTTTTAAAAAGTACCAAACAAGACATAACAGACTTTTAAAAGAAAAATACATTATTAGACAAACTAATCAATCATTCTTTACCTGTAAACCTTGGACACCAGGTACCCCAGGAACACCTGGTACACCTGGTACCCCTGGAATACCAGGAACACCTGGTATACCGGGAACTCCAGCTGTCATATACGGCTGAGCGGCAGAAGGAATACCACCACCGGGTAATCTCACAGCCATCATATACTGTTGACCACCAATTTGCTGTGGCATCATCATGGGCATCAAGCCTGCTGGATGATGAGGATTCATTTCAGTTTTTTTTAATCTGCAACAAAAAATAAACTTAAAAATATCTGTAAAGTTAAGTTACTGAATAATTGATACAATCCAGAAAGGAACCTATTCCAATACACAATCTAAAATGTATCAAATTTATTTCTTTGTTTAAGACATGAAATTAATACAAGGCTGAAAATAAAAACTAAGTTTGTTTGTTTATCATGAAAAACCTAGCAAACGAATAAAAATATTTTTGAGGGCATTTTTTTTACCATTGTTATATAGTAAAAAAATACCTACCTACCCAGTGCTAAAATTCTGGGTTGGATCACTCCAAACAAACTTAATTTTATTTTCTTTCCAACTTGGTTATTGTTACAAGAACATATCATAATGAAATTAATTAATTCATTAATTGTCTATTTATCTTAAAAGACATTGATGAACAGCTACCTGGGCCCTCACTTGAAGATTTTTTGGGCCGAAATTTAGTTCCATTCCCCTCCTAAAATAATATACTTTTTTCCCCTATATAAGTATTTTAGATAAAAATTCCCCTCCAGATTTAAAAGAAAATTAAATATACTAATCTGACTCAGATCATGTGTATGTTTGGCTTAAATGGTTGATATTAAGTTATTATAAACCTTTAATTGTATGTTAATGTACATCACATGTATATTAAAATGCAGTTATTTTAAGCTTCAAATGATTTTTGCAGAGTTAAAAATTTGCCTCAAATTCCCCTTCTTCCTCAAAATGATGTGAAATTCCCCTACCTGAGAGCCCCCCTATATAAGTGACCCCCCAAAAAATCCACATGAGGTCTTTAGAATCTCTTGTTTATTGCCCTAATCAGATTAATCCCTGTCTGGTCATGGTCAGTTAAGTGTCTGTATATACTTGACACATAGTCAAAAAATAGGGTCATAATTTTTATTGATTTATAGTGATAATTAGTTTATAAGTAACTTCTTGTTGTTTTTATAATCATTTTATGTATTTTTATAATTGTAACTTTTTATTACCAGATTAAGTAAGAACAATTAGACTTTTAATATTTACTAGAAAAATGCTTCAATCTAACTTGTTTGGGGGTATAAACAAGAATTGCTGATTGTTAGCAGTCATATTTGTTCTGAACTATTAATTACTACAATGTTTTTACTGGTTCTATTGTCAGAACTGTTCAATTAGTATGGAAATTTGAACATCTTCATAAAGACATAATGGTTTTAAGTGGGTCGACTGACGGTTTTCTTGTGTTTAGTCTTTAGACTTATAGATTAGAAGCTACACCTGTGGTGGTTATCTTAATGTCCTAGTTGTGAAAATTGCTTGAAAAATTAGTTACAGCCTTTTCTTGAAACCAGGTGTACTTTCGGTTTGGCAGAGTCACAACTCAGATACCTTTCTATAATAGTTAATAATAATGTATGAATCGAAATCTGACAGACTGAAAGAAAAGAGGCCAAGTTGTTATTGAGTTGAGTTTTTATCATGATTTCAATGTCCCAGGTTGTAATGGGATCTCAGGGGGCATGTGTGACCAGATGCAGAGCTGGAACCCGGGACCCCTTCTTTCAAGTCAGATGCTCGAGACAACCAACTGACTTACTGAGCTAATCGGGCAGTTAATACTACAGCCAATTCATTAATACAAATGCTATACACATACTGCTACAATTATAAGAAATTCATAGGAGAACGTGGGTTTTCATTTAAAATCTAGGTGAAGTGAAAGCCATTGACCAGTTTATTTACTGTTTGGGTGTTACAGTTCGAATCCAAAACCAGTTGAACTAATACTACAATATTTATGAATTAACTTGTTAGAAAAAGCATAATAGGCTAGCGTTTAAATTTCAATGTAAGCGAACAAAGAAGCAAGCCAAAACGGGACTCGACAAGTTTACCATTCCCCACCCACATCTCACGAAAGTTATGTCTAGAAATAGCCTTGTGGGAATGGAATAAATATTAATCGCTATTTTTCACAACATTGATAAATTTCGTAATACCTCTATTAAGAATTGATGCTTCTAAATGTCTTCATTTTAACAAATTTTAGTTGTTTTTCGGAAATAAAAATACAAAATGGCGACTGATCTCAATTTCTCCTCATTTTACACACCGGAAATGGATTAACTCCCTTGCAAGGTATGACGCCAATAAATTACAGAGACAAACGGCCACTGTATGCTGTTCAAATTATTTTTTTATCAATTTCTGGTATTTTAAGTGATATTGTGCTTAATTCAATTACAACAGATGTAGCAGAGCTAGTCAGAAAAAAACCGCATGCTAAAGGGAGTAGTATGGCAAAAAAGATTCATTCATCTTTTGAACTATGCAGAATGTGGTTTATGATGTGTTTATAAACTCCATGATTTGCTCATGTTGAGAAATAATTATAGCATGAGGAAAATGATCTACCCAATATGGGGATTGAACCACTACCACTACATCCTACATGCAAGTCAGATGCTCTACCAACTGAGCTAATTGGGCTGATTTATATCACAGCAAGTTTATCTGTACAAGTACTGTATACAATACTGCTACAATCCTCCATCCTTTTTCTAAGTAATTTATTGCAACAATCAAAGACTCTTTAAACTAACCCAGTCTAGCTGTGCTTCACCCTAGCTCTAGGATAGTCTCACACTCATGGCACCAAATGTAACAGAACAGGGAAAACAAAATTCCTGATGTGGGGCTTAAACTTGCAACCTCCTGCTTGCAAGTCAGATGCTCTACCAACTGAGCTAATCAGACCGGTTAATATCACTACCAATTCCTTTATATGAATACTAAATTCCATACTGCTACATTTACACATCACAAATATGCAATAAAAGGGACTCTATAATTTTATTACAGTCCCTAGCAGTAATTAAGTATGAATTTAGAAACTATAATTTGTCATATTCATAAGACAACAGAATCATGAATTTGCATGATATTACAATGAATTCTCTTACATTTGAGTCCCTTAATTAATTAAAGCTATAAATAAGAAATTCAAAGATACATTGCAGAACATTGCAAAAATGTAAGAAACCTAAAAAGACACTGTCTAGTACATTATGTTCAGGTATGCACTACACAATTAATATACATTTCAGTTTCAGTCACAATAAAAATAAGGCAAATATCTCTGTAATTATTTATTAACCTAATCTTCATAAGCATGTAAAAGGATTTTGATATATAAATTGTGATTAAGCCAGCAGTTTAGATGCCTTGGTGAATTAAGTGAAAACATTTAAAGTATTTAAGTAATACTAAAAAAGTGAATACATAAAGAATGAATGTACATACATGTATAATTTGTATATGTTAAATGATTAAAAATGATATCCTCCAGTTATAGAATAATACATAAAATATAAACAGGGTATATATATCATTGATAAAATTACAGAAAAAATACAAGTGTATAAGTAAATTAAGAGGTATAAAAAGACTGACTCCTTCCTATTCCCCCCACCACCATGTACAAATAGGGTTAAAACAATAGGGTCTTTGTAGTAAAGATTGATCCATAGAACAAATTGCTTAATGCATGGCTACAAATCAGATACTTATAACAAAATATTAGCTAATTACATTGTACATGATAAACATAAAAAGCCTGTCTATTTAAAAAAGACAATACATTTGCTTTTGTTTATTTTTTAAAAATAACCACAATGAAAACATTCACTCAATTAATATAATCAATAACAAAGACCAACCTTTATTTACTTGTGAGTAGAATAACAAATCATACACACTATTACTACTATGAAAATGAGTATTAACAAAAAAATGACTGAACACATTGTACATTGTTTAATTTCACAAGATGTGTCATGGCACTTGTTGTTGATATGATAAACCTCACTCATATCCTGTAGAAATAAGTATGATTTCTTCTTAAATATGATAAACTCATTTAAAAAGTAATGCACAAGCACAGATGTTGAAAAAATTGTAAATCACTTGACCAGTTTAGTAAATTCAAGTCCAAACAGTCTAAATGTAAATGCAGCAATTTTTTCATACACCAGAAACATGAGAGCTGCAGTCAGAACTGTTTGTAGTAACTTAGCTTCCATTCCTTTGTACAATCCCAACAACCCACTTTGTCTGAAATACAATTAAATAATAATAATTAATGAAATAGTGAACAGTACTACCAATTAAAGGCAACATGTACACAGAAATGTTAAAATTCGAGATTGGATTTATGAAGGACAATTTATCAAAAACTACAATTCCATGAAAAACTAGAAGCCCAAGGGCAACATGTCGAGCCCCTGTTTAGCCAGCTTGTGATCTTGACCTTTGAACTACAAGTATGGGTGATATTCATGACACATCATTTCATTGAAGTAAACTTTTATACCAATTTATTTAAAAATCCTTGAATGCAAACAGAAGTTACAGCCCAGACAAGGAAAATATATTTGACCGAATGTGTAATCTTGACCTTTGACCTATAAAAATCTGGGTGTTGCCCAAGACACATGGTCGCATTGTATTATGGCAAGTCATTTTTAAATAATTCAATGCATAAGGGAGACACAGCCCTGACAAGGTGTATAATGATTATTGTTTATGTTTGACCTCTAAGTGTGACCTTGACCTTTGAGCTAGAGACCTTGTTTTTACGCACTGCACACCGCCTCATGGTGTTTTACAATTATGCCAAGTTATCTTAAAAAGTTTCAATGCATAAGGGAGATACAGCCCGGACAAGGTGTATAATGCTCATTTTTGACGTTTGACCTCTAAGTGTGACCTTGACCTATGAGCAAGAGACCTGGATCTTGCGAACTGCACACTGTGTCATGGTGTTTAACAATTATGCCAAGTTATCTTAAAAAGTTTCTATGCATAAGGGAGATACAGCCCGGACAAGGTCTATAATGCTCATTTTTGATGTTTGACCTCTAAGTGTGACCTTGACCTTTGAGCTAGAGACCTGGATTTTGCGCACTGCACACCGTCTCATGGTGTTTAACAATAATGCCAAGTTATCTTAAAAGTTTCTATGAATAAGGGAGATACAGCCCGGACAAGGTCTATAATGCTCATTTTTGACGTTTGACCTCTAAGTGTGACCTTGACCTTTGAGCTAGAGACCTGGATTTTGCGCACTGCACACTGTCTCATGGTGTTTAACAATTATGCCAAGTTATTTTAAAAAGTGTCAATGCATAAGGGAGATACAGCCCGGACAAGGATCACTCACTCACTCACTCACTAACTAACTAACGTACAGACACGCAACCGCCATTGTGGCGACTAAGTCGAGCTCACCGCAGGCGGGCTCGACAAAAACAGTGGTGAAATTAAAGTTCATGAATATATAAAATAAACTGCAAACACCCGTGAGGGCTGGCAAGGGAAGAAAAACTTTTCACCATACATACTTGACAATGTCTTGGAAGCATGCATACATAGTTGAAGATTGACGTTCTTTATTAAACCCAGCCTGAAATGAATTATATCATTAATGTATTTTCATAACATAAAAATAGATATCACAACAAATACAAAGTTTCCTGAACTTTTTTTTCAAAAGTAAACTCTATTACTCTATCACTACTAGTCTACTACAACAACACCTTTTGGGGGTAGCAAAATTATGTTGCTGTTGAGAGTTTAAATGGAGGTTGTGATTCAAGAGAGGACCACTCTGCAGAGGTTTTAATGTGTATCAAATCTATAATCATTATTTTCAAGTGAATCAGTCACAACCATATATCTGTTTAGAAAACATACTAAAAGGCGTAAAATATTTTTGTTTCTGATTAACCGAACTAGCCTAATTTCCTTTCCCTATACTTTTTTATTACACCTGAGGAATGGTACATCCACTGTCTCACTTTTTTACCTTTCCACAGACTTTCAAGAGCCAAATAAGCTCTTACCTACCCTAATTTTACAAACCAAAATCACTGCAAGCAGTAAATTAAACAACAAGTGTTTGTGAAAAACGGATGACCCCTAAAGGCTAACTGGATAGTATGACCTTGACCTACTGACATCAAAATAAAAAGGGGACATCTACATGTGATGACCAACCTCCCAACCCAATCTGGGGGGCTTAGATCAAATGGTTCTCTAGTTACTGCCCGGACAAGGTTTGGTTACTGACAGAAGACCATCTGACATGTGTAAAGCAATATACCCCTTTTCTTCGAAAGTGGGCATTATAAATATTTATGAACCTTATTGATTATACTTGTCTCATGAAACAAGATCTTTAAATAGCAATACTTACTCGTAATCTTGACTGGATTATTTGTAAAGGATATGTGATTATGGTTGCAATCGACTTGGCTATAGCACCAATAATGAAATATAGAAAGCCACTCAGCTCCTGAAATATGCAAAAGAGAATGTAATCATTGGATTAATGATACATGCATTTCTTAAACATTTGAAGCAACTAGTTTATGCAAGTAATACTGTACATGTATCTCAATTGTAGCAAACAGCTTCTAGTATAATAGAAATACAAAATTTAATGTAGTTCACTCAATATTTCCATACACACATCATGACAAGACTAATTCAAACCATTATGAAGAATTTTAAAAACTGTTTATCTGCAATATCAATTTTTGTGTTCAAAAACAATCTCACTTTCTTTGCAATTTAGTACAGATAGAACAGGCAAATCAAGTTCTTTCTTAAGATACTGTATATTCTGCCAACATATTCTATTTATTTCAACAGCTGAACAGGTGGCTTCAAATTTACTTAATCCCATTTTAATTTCATGATATTTAAAGTGATGGTTATTTTTAATATCATACATGTAGTAAGTAGTAAGGGCTATTTTGATATGGTTATTTTGCTTTCATACACAGATCTGGAGATAAACAGAAATTTAGTCCCTGCAGAAAAAAAACTTCAATAGAAATGTCAACAAACCCCAATGTTCTATTATTCCATCATTTTCTTTCAACAAATCATCATACATTTTAAATTTCTTGACATAAATTTGATAGTCTAATACTAATGCATTCATTGATTTTGGGTGAAAAAAAGAGAACTAACCACAGTTTGAAATCTTCTTTGAAAGAACTCTTTGACGGTATCATATACCATAAACTGTATAGCTGGGTTTAAAGCCAATATCACAGACGGTTTTGTACCATCCCATAGGGCAGATAACCCTTCAAATTTCTTAATCTTTCTAAGGCAATCTGAAATTACGAAAAACAGAATCATTTTCAGGAGCACCAACATAATATTATAACTACTATAACCGAGGGTTAAATAAGTTTATGTATCGAATGTTTATCTGTTGTTCAACGGCTCATTTGACAACTACGGTCATTTCAAAGCTGCACTACAGAGAGGGGAGATAAGATACAGAATTGGGCATTTATATGCCCCGCTCTTTTTGATTATCATTTTTTCCCACCTGATCTCATGTAAAGCATCGATACATGCGTCATCCATTAATCTGTGATTTTCTTGACACAGTACTGGGCTCGGTAGTGGGGATGGACACAATGAAAAAATGTCCTTGAAATAATGGAAGGCGGAGCCTAGATTCGGACCAAAAACCTTCCAATTAGTAGTTCAGAGCTAGACCTCCGTTATACATCAAAACATATTATCATTTATAAGTACAAATGTACTCAAAGAACAAACATGTACATACATTGAAATAGTTTTGCGACATACGATTCAATTCAGTCATTCAATGTACATATATTTACTATTCATTGTTTTTAATAAGTAGGCAAACAAACAAATGATTTCATTTATTTTATTATTCCATCCGATTTAATGCCATTTTCAACATTATTAAGCTATATCAAGGCATCACCAGGGCTCCAACTCACAACCTCTTGATCAGTAGACAAACGCTCTAACCATTGAGCTAACCGGATGGGTCTAACGATTTCAATGTAACAATAACAACTTAACTGTAGAAATATGAAAAAACAGTCATTTTGTGCTTACCTAAAATGCCTTTGTATCTGATTTGTTTGTCCCCTCTGTATTTCTGAGTCTCTAATTTGGCACCCTGTAACTTAAGTCTAGTGTTTGCTACCCATAATGGTGTTGTCACTAACACATTTATCACACCTACACATGATAATACAAATTTAGATCGTAAGTCATCTAGTAAATTCACATTTTTTATCTCCAAAAAAAGTTGTTACCTTTATCAATTGCTCATAAGGATTACCAACAAACAACTTACAATATATAAGCCGGAAACAGTTAAATGATAGTAATTATTGGACACGGGACATATTCATTTTATTCCACAATAAATAATGAAAAATTTGCCTCATAAGGACTACCAATAAACAACTTACAATATATAAGCCGGCAACAGTTAAATGATAGTAATTATTGGACACAGGACATATTCATATTACATATATTTATATTATTCCACAATAAATAATGAAAAAATTGCCTGTGTGTCTAAATTCTATTACACATATGTGTCTGAATTATATTACATCTTGCTTAGTTATAGACAAAGCTAGAGAAGTTCATTATATTTAAGTTTTATAGCACTTGATATATAATGAATAGTGCAAAACATGGACCAATGGAATTTTTAACTTACCTGATATAAAAGCTAAGGACAAATCCACCACAGGACTTAATGTAAATCCTTGACCAGCTACAACAGCTTTTAGACTGTTGTAAGCATAAAAGTAGATAAAGTTTGAACAACACAAAGATGTGACCACTGGGATAAGACCTCGATATAAGGCAGAGCTGAAAAAATGACAGCACTATTTATAAGGAGATTCTGTTTTCTATTGTTGTTTAATCATGAAATTGATTATTACAAAAATCCATGAATTACAATTTTTTATATTAAAATACTGTCGGTCTAGAAATAAAGGCATTACAATGACACAATTGTAAATTTCTTAATACATACTGTGATACAAGTATACAACTTTTTACAAGTTCAATCAAAGATAAAACTAACTGTATGAAAAAAGATAACAATATATTAAAATAAAAACATGATCCATATACTTACAATCCTTCCTGTTTTACTATATCTAATATCACAAATGGTGAAGATTTAGCTTCTCTTTCATCATCAACTGGAATATAAAGAATGAATCACAGGTGTAAATATTCAGTAAGGACATAAACAATACGATTTCGATCAAAAGCAGGGATTTTTAGGCTAATTTTATAGCTGATATTGGGTCATATTCCCAATTGAAACTAGTATCTTTTTTTCCCAATTCACAGACAAAAATTCCCAACTGAAACTTCCAAAAATAACTAAAATCTTTCACTGTTATAGACATGTAATGATTGAAAGTTCCCATTACGGACAGTGATTGTGTGTGTAAATTTAAATATTGCAAAATTGGAACCACACATATTTTCCCAATTTTTAACAAAACACCGGGGAAATTCCCAATCCCACGGTTATGGGTCATGTTCCAAAAATACTGAAAAAAAACTGAAAAGTATCACAAATTGATGAGCACAATAATTGATTAATTATTAATTGCAAAATTATTAAGTACATGTATCACTGTTTTGAATAAAGGACTAATGTGTACCTATATTACAAAAATTTCATATAGATGTAAGGCCAATGAAGCAGATGCATGTAAAATTAGAAGTACTTGCAATCTGCATTAAAAGGTATGTGAACAATCAATATTCAATGTAACCTTGCAATCTGGTCCGTGCTGTATCTAATGGAAAAAATACTGAGATTCCAACCACACTACCCTGAAATACATAGAGTGAATACATGTAGTGAAATTTTAATTCGTATTGATCATGTCATCCACATTTCAAGACAAGTTCGAATTCATGCATATGATATATATTTAAAACTACATAAATTCTGTAAATGGAGATACATAGAATGTCAGTCATGATGTACCACTGCCTTTATGTACCAGGTCTTAATGTACCACTTATGATACACAATGTACCACCTATACGATATATAGCAGAAACCATATATTGTATATTTTTAGTATTTAGCAGGGTTCTCAATAGCAGCAGGCTGCAGGCCAATTTAGCCCCTTAGAAATGTGTTTGGGCCGGTTAGAAATCTAAAAAGTTGATAAAATATTGCTAGAAAATGCCTGGAACCCCCCTAGCAGGCCTGTTATTCTAGCTTTTGGGCCTGCTGGCCATAAACTTATTGAGAACCCTGATTTAGGTGTATTTATTATACTAGACATAGAAAAAGAAAATAACATACTTCTGGGTACTCTTGATAATTTATTTTTAAAAAAAATGTGCTATTTTTTTCATGTTTAACTTTAAGCCTAACTTATTTATCAAAACATTAATTTTGATAGTTGTGACAAGGTGTTGTTAACACCTAATTATCACCTCTCAAGGTACTGTCCATTTTGAACAATAGACACACTATAATTCATGTGCGGTACATTAAGGCATAAAATGGTACATAAAGGCAGTGGTACATTTGTGAAATGGTACATAACGTCTTGCACCCGATACATATACGAAACAAGCAGGAATATAAGATGTGCATGAAATATTTATCTGTTAGTATGACTCATATATCATGACAGCAAAATAAAATGTATAAATAATTACTTTCAGCTTGCAATATGTGAATAACAGCTAGGGAAATAAATAAAATTGAATCAGAATTTGCAATGACTGCCATTTTAAACTTATGTCATGAAAAATCAACAAAGTTATTTAGATAAATCAATTTAGCAGATACTTCACGTAAAGAACTCACTTAAAAGTAATTTTCTGGATAGTTAATTGAAATTATAAATAACTATATACAGTTCTTTGATACTTACCACTGCACCAGAGACAGCATGGACTAAATTTGAGTAAGAGAATACATTCCATAGAGCGGAATGTTTCATATCGAGTTGTTGTGAATTTACTTTGATGAATTCCACTTTACTTTTGTTTATGAAACTTGCAAAAATGCCGCGTTCCATTCTGAACTAGAAACCAAAACATCGGGCAACTTCTAACGCCCTACTTCTCGACCGGTTTATTTATCATTTTATTAATAGAAAAACGTGCACCGTTTGACTTAAATGTACGAATAAGTTTAAATATTTGTAACAGAAAAAGGGTGAGATTTTGGTATTTGCTCATAGCATTTCACCGATTAACTTCATTGCAACACAATACTTTACATTTAGAAAATAATAACAAGTTATCAAGACGAATTAAGTATTTAGAGTTCATAAAATATTTTGCGATTCCAAATCAACTCGTATGTTAAAATTGTTTTAAATGCATATTGTAGTAGAAGCTAGTCTAACAACATAACATCATACATTTATTTCTCTCAATACATGCAGTATACATAGTACAAACATGTAAACATGAGGAAATTACATTCATGCAAATACGAGGCGTAAAAATACATACATATATAATATATATACATACATGTTCACTAAGGCACGTTTCATAAGGGTTGATGTAAACAAATTCAGTTAAATTCACTTTCTATTTAGACTAATATAAAAAAAATGTTAAGAATGTTTCATTTAAATATTTTCTTACATTATTCTTTTTATTATTATTATTTTGCCGGAGAGCCACCTGATTCTAAATGCAGTTGGATTTTAAGAGCAAAATCAATTTTAATGCCCATTACTAGGTGCAAAGAGGCATAATTTAGTAGAAAAAATACAGACGGACGGACAAGAAAACTATCACACATGTACATGTACATGTACTCACATAATTATATACTAAACATATAATTGAATATACATATTACAAACATGTTAATTTCTTATTCCTGACAGAATACATTTAATGAATTTACATAATTTAATATGTTCTATTTGACTACTGGTCGAAGTTGTTCAAATTGTACATGTTAGGCCTTCTCAAAAAGTATGGTTTGATAAATCATTTTCTTTCATTTGTATATTTGGTACATTAAAAAAGGTAATGAAATTCGTCGCCTATTTTGTCAGGACAATGGGAACAATATCTTAGATTACTTGGGATTCTATGCCAGTTTCCAATTTCTACAGGTAAACGATGATGTCTTGTCCTTAATCGAATCATATCTGTAAGTAAGTTTGATGAAGTTGTCTTCAGGTAGTTTTCGAAGCCAAATGACATTTTAATATTTTATAGACTTCACTCTTGTTAGAATTCTCTACAAGTGAGTACCATTCCGATAAAAATAAATATTTGAGTTTTTGTTTTACAGTTGCTTTTAGCCAATTGACATTTACAAAATTATTATTATTCCACATGTTCATTAGTCCACATTTGATAAGTATTTGTCTAATTTGATACAACCACGAAATTTCTTTTTTATGTCAACATCATTTATATGTCTAGT
Organism: Lutraria lutraria; assembly: GCA_964023205.1. Lineage (NCBI taxonomy): Eukaryota > Metazoa > Mollusca > Bivalvia > Venerida > Mactridae > Lutraria > Lutraria lutraria. Next base: position 28,552,709 of record OZ026836.1, read on the forward strand.
TAACTCATACAAATTTCTATAAATAACTGTAGACAATTTCACAGGAAAATCTTCATTGTGAATTATACATAACCGAGTCCAGAAAGATTTCATTCTATGTTTTATATCAATTTTTAAGGGAGTACATCCAGTTTTTCCATAAACCATATAGTTAGGTGTTGATCTTTCATGTTTAAAATGTATTTAAGAAATCGTAATTAAACTCTTTCAAGTATATCTAGATTACCATAGCCCCAAATTTCTGATCCGTAAAGAAGAATAGGTTTATATGTTTTACTAAATATATCAATTTGTATATCAATAGGTAAACATAATCAAGGACTTATATACATACATGAATGTATATAAATCCTTGACATAATCTATTACAATTTTTTAATAAACTATACATAGCTCGGGTTGCTTGTGCAGCAATGTGCTTTTTTAGATTTTGTGAAAGATCCAGATTTACAGAAATAAACACCCAACTATTTATATTCATTAACGGTTTCAAGAGGCTGATTTTTAAATGTAAAATTAACTGGACGCTGTCTACCCTTTCGGAAAATATTACAATTTTGGATTTGGCTATATTAACAGTTATTTTCCAATTGTTACAGTATTCTTCATATGCATTTAGAGCTCTTTGTAAATCAATTTCATTATCTGCTAATATTACCGTATCGTCAGCATAAAATAAGACAAATTGTTTTAGAAAAATTTTGGATTTCTTTTGGTATTTCATTTTCATTGCCAAAGTGTATATCTTGGGTATTATGATGCTCATGCATAAACGATTCTAAGTCATTAAGATATATGGAAAATAGTAAATGTGAAAGATTCTCACCTTGACGTACACCAATATAATTGCCAAAGAAGTTGAACATTTTCGAATTACAGGATACGCATGATTTTATATTGTTACCAAAGGGGTTTGTCACGAAAAAAAAATAAAAAAAAATTTTTTTTCCATGTGACTCATATATATATATAGAAGGGAAACAACTTCGACAATTCGAATTGTCCAACGCGTGTTATAAACTTCCATGTTATTGCAATGCAGTACAAAATATTTAATTCATATATAGTGCAACGTATGGGCAACTCAACACGCTAACAGAAAATGTATACTTTTACTACCTTTAAAGATATTCTAAACTCGCTATTGAAGATTTTTCACTCGAAAAATGGTCAAATTTTACAAAACGACACACTGTCGTAAAATCGCAGCGTGTACAAATCTATAGCGAAACTGATAAATTACAGGTAAAACTTCATGGAATGAGTCATTATTCATAACCAAACATTATGTTTATATCATATATGGTATAATTTACTAACTGCTAATGATTTCACATTTCGGGATGCACTTTTAATGAAGAATTTACGTTTTTGTTCACTTTGTCGTTTTCTTTATTTTGCTTCCTTGATAGGTCACATGACAATCGCCTTACTCGTGATGAAAGCTTAATTCTGATAGGATGAGCGATACTGTGTGGTATTTTTTAGGTATGGTTCCCGATAGCGTAGTGAAAAGGATAGAGTGCACAGGTTACAAGTAAATTGTAAACAAATACCACAGAGTATCGCTCATGCAATCAGATTTAAGCTTTCATCACGAGTTAGGCGATTGTCATGTGACCCGTCATGGAAGTAAACTTCGAGAAGCCAGCTAATTGAACAAAAAAATACGCAAATTCTTCGCTAAAGGAGCTTTCCGAGATGCGAAATCATTGGCAGTTAGTATATTATAGTGTTTTATTATGAATTAAGGCCCATTCTAAGAAGTTGTGTCAGTAATTTAACATTTCCACTCTGTACATGTATACCGGTATACACGCTGCGATTTTACGACAGTGTGTCGTTTTGTAAAATTTGACCATTTTTCGAGTGAAAAATCTTCAATAGCGAGTTTAGAATATCTTTAAAGGTAGTAAAAGTATACATTTTCTGTTAGCGTGTTGAGTTGCCCATACGTTGCACTATATATGAGTTAAATATTTTGTACTGCATTGCAATAACATGGAAGTTTATAACACGCGTTGGACAATTCGAATTCGCCGATTTCCAGTTAAGCGCCCCCTAGCGGTACACCGCTATATGGTGAAACAAAATGGCAGCGTATGGGGTCATACGGAAAGCAGTGGGAAGTGGATATATTTTATCATCTACTGAGAGTTATTTTCTACAAAAACATCTACGAAATGAACCGTCATTTCTTATATGTGCCACAAATGTCATGCTTATATGCATGTATTATTTAAATCGCACATCTACACATAGATAATATATTACATCAGATAGTTTTATATAGACTAAACTACATCAAACTATAGACATGATTATATTTGCTTATAGAAATAAGGGTCTATAATGAATGATCCTGTAGAAATGCTCTCAGCTGCGAGTTTATATAAAACAATACGATTAACTTATAGTTAAAAGTGCACTCTTTTTTATCCACACTTCAAAAACATTTTGTAAAACAAATGACCAAATGTATACGTTTTAAAACTGGTGAAATACTCCCCGGGTCATTACTGTCTTGACTATTTTTCAGTTTGTTATAGAAATACATGTATAAACATTTGTTCATACTTTTATAGTTTAGATCGACGTGGATATACGGGTTTAAGCCTTTTTAAACCCGTATGTTAAATGTGTAAAATGGATGACCTAAAGTTGAAAACTGTTAAAAATAGGCTATAAATTTATAATATTATATTAAGTTAGTATACTGTACATACAAAGCTTTAGATGTATATGCATATCGTTACATATATAGTCTTTATATATGTCCCCTTTATGTAGAGACACAGACAAATATAAATAAAAATTCATATAAATCTATTACAATATTCTTCTCAGATATAAAAAAAAACTTAAAATTAAAAAAAAAATCCTTTTTTTTTAAGTCTGGTATATTTCAGAAAATATATTTAGGTAGATAATCGTCAGTAACACATATACAAGTTCGTTGTAATGATGTGCTAAAATTAATGTTATAATTATATTAAAAGATCTAGGCATGTCCTACTATGTGCACACATATATCTCGGATCTTTTATAATGTTATATGGTGTCTTTCAATTAGTATTTGCCGTCACCATCTTTTGCTTACATGACCCCAGTTTGGATCCTGTTTAGTAATACAAAAATATGAAAAAGGCAATATAAAGGCGTTCATTTAAATATAAAATGTCAGGCTTTTATAACGCTTATTGGCAGGAAGTATATTGGTCTCCCACTGTGTCGGACATCATAAAACTGATAGGGGGTCTTATGTCAGCTTGATGTATATCTAGATAGTGCACAAAGAGCGATACTGTTTATTATTTTTATAATTGGTTAAAATTGTGGCTGGGATCACATTAATTAGTCCTTGATTGTGGTAACATGAAGTCGATAAACTGTATATTTGTCACAGTTTTTATAGTCACAGACGTGGGTGCGAATATACACTTCAAATTAATTACCGGCCGGTAATGTAATGTCTGTTTGAACTCGCGTACTTTTTATTGAAACATAAGTAATGAAAAGATTTGTCAAATTTGTTCTATTGTGAAATGATATTGAAGATGAATACCATCTTGTTTAAATGTGTCTTTATGCTACCGTACAAAATACATGTACGAGTATATAATTATTTCAAGAGTATATGTAGAATGCGACATATAGTACGTAGGATTAGTTTTACGCTATATTGATTTGTGGTGTCCAACTGAAAATATAAATATATATTATAAATGAATGTTCAGCTGTTTGTACGAGAATGCTTGTTTTTTCTACTTATGATGGTTTCTGACTGTTTTGTAAAATTATAATTCTATTCTGTTATATTCAATATGGAAAAAAATGTTGTTTATAAACGTACGCACAAATATTTCTGTCACTATATATGGTGCTTACATGAACCCAGTTTGGATCTTGTTTAAAAATATAAAATAGACAACACATACTTATGCTGTTTATACTAACAGGAAGTATATTGGTATCCAACTGTGTCAGACACCATAAAACTGATAAGGGGTCTGATAAAACAGCTTGATGTATATATATCTAGATACCGCACAAAGGGCGATACTGTTTATTACTTTATCACTTGTATAACTGCTTGGTTTAAATTGTGACTGTCATCACATTAATTAGTACCAGATATTGTGATAACTTCAAATCGATAAGCTGTATATTTATCACAGTTTTTATTCACATACGAAGTTGTGAATTAAATTGACATCCGGCCTGTACTGTAATGTCTGTTTGAACTTGCTTTAATCATTTGAACAAAACATTTATAGTAATAATTTCGTTATGATCTGATAAACGTTTTATAAAAACGTAAATAGTAAAGAAGCGATTTGTTTGTGTTACGCTGAAAATATAAATTATTATTAGAAATTAACAACTGTTTTTACGTGAATGCTTATTTATTCCACTTATAGTTTTTGACAATTATTTTGTGACTTAATGATAATTATCACAATGAAAATATACTCACCTTATAAAGTTAATAATTAACCATATGTACTGTTTTATTGAATCTGTTTCATCTGTTACATTTGATATGCTGTAAAACGTTGTTTATTGATGCATTCAAAACCATATATATTAATAAGAATGTATTTACAGTAGGAGAGGTATTGAGAGCTATACATTTGATTATAATATTATATCATCTTATCGATCGCGATCAGAATTAAGATATGTTTTTTTGGAAACATGTATTAATATGTATGTATACACGATGATGATCCCACCTAATATAAAACTTGGAGGCATATAGCTGTAATTTTTGTATAGTATATGATTAAAAATTGTATTATATATGGACATAAGACTGCATGGATTCCACTTTTTGCTTAAGTGGAAACAATAGTTAAATCTCATAAATAAGTCAAAGTTTTGTCAAAATATTTATTCAATCATCACATTCAACAAGTTTTTAATAACATATAATATACATGTAAATTAATTATTTACCGAAAAGCGTGTTTGATGTATATATACAAATACATAAGCATGCTGACAGACATTCTAACTTCAAATGCCCGTATATATTACTAATAAGTACATAAAATATCGTTACAACGGACAAATGGGTCAATATTTAATTGAAAGAAAATGGGATGCGTAATCTATTTAAATACAACATCATTTCAGAGACTAACGGTTATTATATCAATGTCTATCAATCGCCGTAAACTACAAACAAGAAAAATATGTCAAGCACATGTAATGATAAGAATATGACCCCATACGCTGCCATTTTGTTTTCCCATACAGCGGTGTACCGCTAGGGGGCGCTTAACTGGAAAGTCGCGAATTGTCGAAGTTGTTTCCCTTCTATAATTTATATATATGGGTTACACTGAAAACATTTTTTTTTGATTTTTTTTTTCGTGACAAATCCCTTTGATTGTTACACATGTTTTTAATTACATGGAAACACTTGCCATTTATTTTTATACTTAGTAGCTTTTCCCAAAGACCATTCAAAGGCCTCCATACTGCATCAAAAGCTTGTTTGAGATATGAATGCACAGTAACAATGGCCATGTCTGTTAAAAACGTTCTACTCAAAATGATTTTGTATATGGGGAATTAGGAAGACGTTCATTGATTGTTGGCCGATATTATAAGATAATACTGTATTGGTTTAAGATAATTGATTCCACTGAAAGTAAATATATAAAAATAATATATAATATGTTAGTTAATGACTTAGAAAAATATCCGAATCAATCTAACTGGGCAGGGTTAATACGGAATTTATTATCGTCTCTAGGTTTCTATGAAGTATGTTTTTTTCAAGGAGTTGGTAACAAAAAGATTTTTGCTAGTTTGGTTAAACAAAGACTACACGATAATTATACTCAGATTTTAATTTCAAACTTAAGGAACTCTACCAGAGCTTTGTTATACCGTGAACTTGCTTACAATTGCAATTTTAAAGAATATCTAAATATCATTAAAAATCAGGACTACAGAACTTCTCTTAGTAGATTACGTATGTCATCTCACCGACTTACGGTTGAAACTGGTAGATGGCATAGACCAGAGAGTATTCCATATAATGATCGTAAATGCTCAGTATGTAATAAATTAGATGATGAATACCATTTTGTTATTGAATGCGAACTTTTTAATGATTTAAGAAAGCAATACATAAATATATATTACTGGAAGAGGCCTTGCATGGGAAAATTTATAGAACTTTTAACAAGTCAAAATGAAACTGTTTTGAGGAAGCTTGCGTGCTACGTACATAAATGTTTTTGTTTTAAAAATAATTAAGTCTCCTTAAGGTCAGAATGAATGTTATTATAACATTACTCAGTTTTGAGTTCAGTTTTATAAATGTATACATAATACTTCCTTTATTGATAATTGTATAAATTGTATTTTACTTAGTTCAATAAATCAGATGTATTTGTTGTGTTATATTCGACTGATGTAATTTTAATTCATTCACTTTAATAATATATTATAGATTAAATGTATAGATATTTATAATTATACATATTCGCAATAGTAATTATATAGTTACACTAATAATACATGTAGTATGTCACTTATCATTTTGGAGTCAAGTGTCTGTCTTGTTTATAATGTACTGTAAGTTATTTGTGTATATAGTTTAAACAATCTCAGTATTTGACTGACATTCGTTATATAATGAGTCTATTGTTACGCATGTGTAGTTAAACTGTTTTCTTTTCTTTTTTTTCATCCATTTTTTTTTCTTTTTTTTTTCTTTACTTTATAAATTAATCATAAAACCTGAGATATTCTATATTTCGTTTCGGTAGAATGTTATATCCGGTTATTATTTATAATACTTATCTTTTGAATCGTATATTATGTGTCTATAAATTGTTTAATTTTCAATTATCACAAAAAATATGGATTTATATCTTTACAATCAATTTTTAACAATGTATGTATGTATATTTATAATAATTGCCTTCTCCGCAGCACAGATATAGTTTGTATATTATGTATATATGTGCATGTACAATTGTTTTTTGTTGTGTTCATACGTGTAAATGTCCTCATGGGCCGCAAGGCTTAATGGATTTACTGAAAATAAACTATATATAAGTTATCATATTACCCCCTACTGTGGAATACTAAAGATTGTTATAATCCATTAGTCGTATAACAGATCCGTTTATTCATACGTTTCAGTCATTGTCATATTCCCGCTTATAAATACAAATGTACATAAATAAATATACATTTTGATTGTCTCGGTATAAATGTGTTGTGATTTATTTATTTATTTATTTAGTTAGTTACATGGTATTGAATTTAGCTATTCGTATTCATTTTAAGTTAAATCATAAGATCACTGGTAGAGATCTACCTAGGAAACTTCTACTGGATTTTGCCAGAAAAGTAGGCCGACTTGCAAGAAATGGGATTAGTTAGAAATTTATACGGAAGTGATAAAATGGTCTCCGTTCAGAGAGTCAACGGACCGATTTACGGAAGTGAATGCGTAGTAATTCCGTCAATTTTATACCAAATTTCATTTTTAAGAAAGAAATATTAATACATGAAAAATAAAACAAACTCTAAGATATTTTGTGATTTATTCTTCATCATATACAATAATTTGAAGTCATATCTTATTTATGACAAATTTTAGCTTATTTATGATAAACTACTTTACAATGGCGTACGCATTATTTTAGTTGTTAGGTCGAACGTCTTGTCGACGTTTCGTGACTTCCGATGGTCTCATCGCTTAATATAATCAACCAATCAAACTGCCTGCGTAACTGCTAATGTGACCAATAGATATGCAGAACACGAGGGAAACGTTGGTGGTACGTTTTGGCTCGTATATAACCTGACTAAGCGCACTTCTTTTTCATAACCAAGACGATCGACCGAAGAAACGACAGAACTCACCGCTGAAGATCACAAATTGGTACGATATTATCAATCAGTTTGGTGACAAAGTTATTGTTTTTCTTTTATTGACATCTGTCTCTGTTAGACTTGCGTTCGTTCAGGCTATAGTAGAATAATTAACAACTTGTTTTGTTAACTGCGTAACAAAGGTAAATATTCAAGGAATCTGCTCGGACTAGGTAACTGTCACGTCACGGAATTAACTTCCGTGGTCACGTTATTGTTCACATTTGAAATTGTTTGCTCATGATGGCTGATTTTCATTATGCTCCTTGTTTCTCAGATGCGCTGATGGACGAAGAAATCCTCAAGTGTGACATAGCGTTCGGAGTTGCCGATCCAGTGTTTTCATTCAAAGAATCGCCGAGTCATCAGTCTGATAGTGGATGTTCAGACATGAGTGAGGATAGGTCAGTATCTCCTGCAAGATTTTTATCTCCTGTAGATGAAAGCTTGTTTGATTTTGATACGGTACAAAATATTGAACAAGTGGATGAATTCAGTGAAGAATTGGAATCATACTTAGCTAACCCGGTGAAAAATGTTGATATTAGCAGTTTTTCCAATCTTTTAACAGAGTTACCTAACAGTGAAGAGATTCTCACAGAAAGTCGAGCAAGCAGTAGCCCTGAAATAAATGTTGATGATGAAGATGACGATCCAGATTTTCTGCCCAATCGCAGGGTTATACAATCGAAAGCACGAATTCCTACCAAGTTTGTAGCTCCTCCAAATGCTTCAGTGATTAAAGTTCCAGCCAGTTCCACATCAAACAATGACAGTAAAAAAATATTGCCAGGCGTCAACTCTGGTGGAAAAAACATTCCAGCTATTAAAGTTGTGACAGTTGTTAAAACATCAGCAAAATTAAAAGATGTTGATAATCAAATATTTGAAGCACTTGATGAGAGAAATAAGAAAAACGCTGTTCAGGCAAAAATTAACAGAGAAAAGAAAAAGGCCTATGTGAAGAGCCTAGAAGACGAAATAGATGGTTTGAAAAGTGAAAATGTTAGTCTGAAACAAACTGCTTCAAAAACTGAAAGAGAAAGGCAAGAACTGGCTGAAGAAGTTGCTTATCTTAAAAGTGTGCTTGCAAATCAAAGTGCTATTTCAGGACTTTTAAAGAACATTGGTAATGTAGAAAATGTCAAGCTTACCTCTTCTGCTAATCGTAAAAGAGGTGCAAATCATGACCATGATTATGGATCAGCAAAGCGGTTTAAATCATCGGCAGACAAAACAGCTGGAGTGTGTCTACATGTAGATCAGGGAATAGTTTCACTTGAATTTTGTTCAAAATGTGCTAGTATGGCTAAGTGTACAGAGCTGAATGAGGATGTTTGAGGTGTAGTATATCATGGAGGAAACTGGTAAAACAATAAAGGTCTTGTCCTTTAAAAACATGCAGCATTCCATTGACCTCGGTCATTGTAAACAAAAACAGAAGTTTGAGGAATGGTAAGAAGTGCTGGTCGTGTTCATACAAGATGGTTGTAAAATATGTAATTTGTAAATACTTCATGTACAAGTTCATGTAAAAATGAGAGCTTTTAAAATAATCTAAATAACTCGAGGTTCAAAGTCTTTGATGTTATTCTATTATTAATCCAAGTCTCTAGTTATTATTTATATTGTTTTGGAAGTTCTCATTTAAAGTGTTTGCACAACTCTGTGTTAGTTGATAAGAAATAATCACTCATTCTAATCTTAATGTCTTAGTTATACATTTTAGATGGAGCTGATGTGCTGTCTCTGAAGAATTGAAGCGATGTGTCGTTTCTTGGGTTGTACCTTAATCAGAGGGTCGTTGCACAATACCTGACCCTGGGGTCATGCACCAAGTGTGTGTGTTACCTAAATTCGGTAGGTCCCTTGTATAATGATTGATGGTTGTTGTTTGATAAGCATAGTTTTCTTAAATTATTTTAGTGCTAAAATTGACTGAAGTATTTGTTGATGAATATAATGACTTAACCTTTAATAGTTATTTTCAGCAATTGCTAAGTACTCTTCACACATGAAATCTTTGCAATTAACCTTAATAGTTGCATTTTAATTATTTTTGCTTCATAAGGAAAGTATTGCATTTCAAGTACTGATTATTTTTTGTTTACTTTTGATCAGCCTATACTTAATAAATATATTTTGTTCAACAGAATTGTCAAGTCTTGAGAAAGGTGGTCCACCATGCTGGAGCTGTGTAAAGTCGAGATTTTAAGGGGAATGAAGGGTAATATGTAGTAAGGTGGTAGAGCCGCAGAACAGAACTTGACACATTGCTTGTTCTTACTGCAATTTGGGCTCTGTATGGTTACCCAATTTTGTGCATGCCATGTTATTTCATTTACAGAAATGTCTTGAGCTACGAGTTTAACCACAAGTCTAATTGATATTTTATGCTATAATTTCACAATTCATTCAGTTTTGTGTGATTATCTATTTTGTTGATTTTATGTAGATTGATTTTCACTTGTTGCATCAGTTGTATTATATAGTTGTACTGCATTACATGCCATGTTGAATATCATGTTCATAAATTTGATCAATTTCATAAATACTCTGCATTTGAGATGATGGTACAATATTTATACATGTTTTTGTTGATTGTAGTTCACTTCTTTTTGCAAACATGTATATAATGACTTCTTTAAATGTAATAAATTAAATGTAAATTTAATGGTATGTTTATTGTTTTATTACCGGCAAATCTCGATTGCCAATTGTTCTTTTAACATCCTTTTCAGTTTTCTGATGGAGGACTCGATAAATGGGAGAATTGTGAAGAAAGAAACCCATACTGTCAATGTTTTCTTTGGTAGAAGGATTTGTCAGTTATTATATATGCTGACACAACTGCTTAAGCTTTGTTTGAATTTAAGGTCTTAATTGGGTATCAAAGTCTTCATTTTATATTTTAATTTTATGTTCCCTTCTAAGCTTCTTGCTTCTGATTTAAGGCAGTCTAGGCTTCAACAGTTTTTGTCTTGTTTGGGATTAGAAACTTGTGCCAATTATCTCATGGTCTGCTTGATAAATGAAACTCAGCAGTATGATTGCAGATCTGAACACTTGCTACCCTAGATATCCTTGTGGTATGATTTTGCATGTCACCTCATGTTTTGCTGGTAGAATGATTGTATTTAATGAATGATCAAACATCTGCTGTTGCAGAGCACTGCCTTTTATGAAAGTGTACAGCATTACTCTTTATGAAGTTAACAATGGTAGATATGTTTTTGATTAACAAATCTGCAATGGGAACAGAGCGCATAAACTTTCAGTGTTTAGCAGGCAATTTAGATATTAGGATCCTAAATCCCAATATTATTATCTCAAAGGATGACATATTTTATAAATCATTATAATTGTAGGTTTCCATGATAGGACATGATTTAGCATGATTTTTCAAGAACAGTGACATTTGTGTTTTCCCTTTAAATTTGCACTGAAGACGCTGGGAGTAACCCAATTTTCAAAGATTAAAGACAAAAGAACAACCTTTCCAACAAAGTTCATGGTTTAAAGATGCAATACACAATATCAATTTGTTTAGAAAAAGGAAAATATAGGTCACCATGCAATATCTAAATAAATTTTTGTATTTCTCAACATGAGAAACAACTGTTGATTTTTTTTTTAAATTGTAACATAGTATCTGGGGTAACTACAGAAATAATGACAATCTGTCAATACTATATTTGTATCGTCAATATTTTATTTAGCATTGAGTGAATACATCAGAAAAATTGAGAGTTAGGATCCTAATTAAATCAAACTGTTGTGACCTGATGTTGCACAGAGCAGGTAATTGTTGATCACATTAATGGCAACAATTTGTCCATTGGAAATTAGTTTCATCTTGCAATGGCAGTTTTAAATGGGTGAATCCTGTGTAATAGTTTGGTTGTGTTCAGACATCGGTGAAAATGAATGTCCTTATGTCGAAGTACAGAGGTTTGTGTTCAGTTAAATTGTAAAATATATTTGCAGCGGAAATGTGTTATACAGCATGTATTCTTTTGTTGAAGCCTAGATTGTTTCCCAAACATTAGACCTTTAAAGCCAAGCCTAATTTAAAATGACATGAAATAAGTATTTTCTGTAGGGACCACTTGCTACTTATAGGCATATGGATGCTTACTGATAAATCCTACTACCATTGAGATAAAAGGCATACCGATTATTGAAGTTGTCAGTGATCAGTAGGGAAAGTTCAATAATCCCCTACTTAAGTATGATAAGTTGTGATCTTGATATGGTGGGCAAATTTACTATAAGCCTTATGATATGCTGGAGATACTGCATCAACTACAGGTTTTAATGCCCCAATGGAGGGGCATGCCGCATACAGTGGTTGCATAGTTCGTCCGGAACTTCTTTTCCACTCCGTAACTTTATTATTCCTCCATGGATTTCAAATTCACTTCGCAGAAATGTTTATTGTCATAAGACAATGTGTCACATGTCAGATCCGTACCGTCAAGGTTACCGTTAAGCTAAAAGCTACTTTGTAACTATCACTCCTCCATGGATTTCAAATTTACTGTGCAGAAATGTTCAGTCGTGAGACATTGTGTTGCTAGCTAGACCAGGTCTGTTCTGATTTGATCTTCATGAAACCTCAGAATGTTTGTCTTCATATTATCTTGGACAAGTCTGATAATGGGTCATCTGGGGTCAATAATTAGGTTACCAGGTCAAATCTGAGGAAAAACCTTAACACTGGATTTCAGTAATAATTGGATCTTCATCAAACATTGTCGAATTGTTTTAATGTTAAGTAGGGCAGGTTCAAATATGGGTCATCCGGGGTCAAAACTTGGTCACCAGGTCAAATTTTAGCAAAGCCTTGTTAATGCTGAAGATGTTACATTGTTAGCTCACCATGGTGAGCTATTGTGATAACATGTTGTCCGTCATCCGTGCGTCAACAATTGCTTTAAACAACATTTCCTTCTTAAGCAGCTGGCCAATTTCAATGAACCCTTACAGGGATGTTCCTTGCATGAAGCTCTACCAAAGTTGTTAAAAATATATGTATTAAAAACTCTGGTTGCCATGGCAACCAATAGGAAAAAATCTTGTCTAAAACCACAGGGCCTAGAGCTTACATATTTGCATGTAACATTGTCTAGTGGACCTCTTTCAAGTTTGTTCATATAAACGGCCCTGTGGTCAAAATTGGCTCTGCACCGGGGGGTAACTTGATTTTACAGTGACTTGTAAAGGGAAATTTTAAAAATCTACAATACCTAGAGCTTGGATGTTTAAAATTGGCCCTGTCCTAGGGGTCACTTGATTTACATAGGCTTATATAGGAAAACTTTAAAAATCTTCTTGTCCAAAACATCAAGGCCTAGAGCTTAGATATTTTGTATGTAGCATTGTCTAGTGGTCCTCTACCAAGTTTGTTCAAATTTTTGCCCTAGGATGAAAATTGGCCCCATCCCAGGGTTTACTCTTATTCTATATAGGAAAATTTCAAGAATCTTGTCCGAAACCATGTGGTCTAGAGCTTAGATATCTGGTATGTAGCATTGTCTAGTGGACCTCTAACGTTAAAGTTGTTCAAATTATGGCCTGGCAGCGGGTTTACTCAATTTTATATATGCTTACATAGAAAAATTACAAAAACATTTTGTCAGAAATTGCAAGGCCTAAAGATTAGATATTTAACCCTTTGGTCCTTGGTAAAAATTGGCCCTGCTCCAGGTCACTTGATTTTTCATAGGCTGATGTTTTTCCTCAGGATCTTTTTTTCTGGTGAGCGATATACGGGCCATCATGGCCTTCTCGTTAAAATATAAGCAGGTATTTAATGTGAAATAAACAAGAAGATATATAGTCAATCTATGTATTTGCTTATAAAAACAGGACATCCAAAAAGAATTGAAATTGATGGATAAAAGCAACAAGCACCAGTAGCACATCAGCACTTTATTCTTCATCTGGTAATTTTTCAACTTTTCTGCCATTTTTAATAATAAATAATGAATCCAATTTTGCGCCTAGGATAATCTCTCATATTGGAAGTAAGTTGTTTTCCAGTATATCTAAATTTCAACATCATCATGCAGAGGTCGTCTTAATGGACCACTGAGGATAATAAGTATGTCCACATGTTTGCTGGAGTCATTCATTTAATAAAATCAATTCTTGGACAAATATACATGACAGTACATGTATGGTGCTATTTTATTAAACTCAAAGCTGAATTGATACATAAGCTTTGTACCACAGTCTGTTTCTGTTTAATTCACGGCAAGGGAGTGTTCCCATTATATTACAAGTTATAATACTCATACATTCAACGATTGGTATAACGAAGACTATTGCATGGCTTACAAAAGTTATTGGATCACAATGAAGCTTAAAATAAATGACTGCATCGACCGTGAAAGTGTGCAGCTTTGACAGGTTCATAAAATCGCACAACACAAAAATATAAATACATTTAAATATACTGGTACTAATACCATAATAAGAGTATTATGTGAATTGTTAAATACATCAGAAACTCGAGTAGCTGCACAACCACAGGCAGAAGTAACGGACCTGTGATGGTAAAAAATTGTAATAAATCATACATAAAACACAATAACTTGACCCATAATTACCTTAAATGAAAATAAAATGGTCCCATTTTGGTGTGGTCGCATTTTTTCCGACCAAACGAAATTCAGTCAAATTCTAGTGTTTCTTGTTCAATTTCTCTGTAACCGATAAGTCTAGGAACTTGGTTTTGGTCTTATTTTGTGCAAAAATATATATCTGAAACCGCTGCAAACTTTGATTTGAAGAATTTGTCTGCATTGCTTTTGTGTTGTGTAAAGGTGGTGCTCATTCACCAAAACGAAGAGTTATACGCCTTCATAATATAAATTCATATATACCAGTTGAATGGAGTCGAATTTTGAAACAATTTTTTTTCATTCCGGGTAATTATTGATTAAGTTAGTTATGGTGTTTTATGTAAAACTTATTACAATTTTACCATCACAGGTCCGTTACTTTTGCCTGTGTGCACAACCACATGAAAATAATTTCTGGCTTACTTTTCATAGCAAGAAATACAGATATTAAAATGATATTTGAAATAGCAATCATGATCAAACCAATCAGCAAAACATAAACTTAACAACACTCCATTAATATAAGACTTGGCAAAGTATTAATCTTACAATGGTAGCACTTATTCTGCAAAGATTTGATAATTGTGATAGACAAAAGTAGTCTTTATTTCACCAGCAGGAGTTATCTGCTCCTGAATTATATATAAATGATTGTTCAGCAACTTTTAATAGGAAAATTCACATCACTATTTGTAGAATGCATTTATAGCACGAGCAATAACCAATTTCCTAACTTCACTCGTTCCAGCTCCAATCTCATAAAGTTTAGCATCTCGTAAGAATCTTCCTGTAGGATAATCATTGATATAACCATTTCCTCCTGTAAATGTGAAACAAAGTTATAAACAAATGGAAGAATAGGGCCACAATTTTTTTATTAATTAGCTAGATACTCTTTCATGGCAGTAATGTCATACAAACTTTGAATAATAATGTAATCATCTCATTAAATTTATTTGATACAATTATAAAATGAGCAAAGGTTACATAATAATTGAAAGATAGAACAGGAAACACACATACCAAGTATTTGAATCGCATCCAATGCAACACGTGTAGCATTTTCTGCAGTATACAATATCACAGCAGCACAATCCTAGAGTGTAAAGTCAGGATAATATTACATGTAAATTTCTTGCAATGATTTGATACCATGCGAAAATTTAGTTTAAGTCTTTAATTCATATAAAAGACATGATTAAGGACTCCTGACAACAGCTTTAGCACCTATTACTCGGAGTCAATTTATACTGTAGTTAATTAACTGATAAAGCAATCATTTAAAGGGGCATGCCCAGCAACTGAAGCGTCTCGAATATAAATCAAATTGGTATCATTTGAATGCCAAAATCAATTAATGAAAGTCCTGTAAAATATTTACGAAATGTCCCGCTATTTGACTCAAAATACACATTTCAAGATTTACCAAACCTGCCGATTACGCCTTAGAAAATATTCGTCATTTTCATAACTCGACCCTTTCGGGATCTGTCAAAAGCGGAAAAAATGTCAACAAACTGTGAAATGGTAAGTATTGCTCATGTCATGTTCATTGTTTGCGACATAAAGCTTATCTATCGATCAATTATAGGTAAATATCATTGTTTTGCTGCTTGAAAGGCAGCGCGCACGCTAAGTTAAATTCTCAGACAAATCGGAAATATCGTTGTCGTCAATAAAAGGCTTGTAAGCCTTTTATTTAAACCGGCATATAAATACCCACGCGTGCGTTATAGGGCCATTTTTGAAGGCACATTCTTCTTTGACTTTTCGGTAATAATTGTTTTTACAAGTGATAAACGCATTTTTGGTGTATAAAACCCGAGACACAGCAGTTGCTGGGCATGCCCCTTTAAGGTATCGGCATATTGGCTTAATAACGCTAAAAACGTAACATATTTTTTGTACAGAAATTGTGTTTTACAGTGATAAACACTGTGCCCTTAATTGACTTTACTTTATCAGTGTTAACCATCTCCAATGTGTAGTGCATTGTATTGGTACGATATGATACCATTTAATTTGTTAATGACAATAATTTGTTATAATAAATCTTGTACTAGAATATGTACTTAAAATACAAGTTCTGTAAGAACATCAATCTAAACTTATATAAATACATGTACTTACATTAGGATTTATCTTTCCAGCATCCAATGCTCTAGCAACATTATAGACATATGATCTACTAGCACATAAAGTTGTGTACATATCTGCCATTTTCGCCTGAATCATCTGTAAATAATAGTAAAATTGATACATAAATGGATTCTCACTAGACAGAGTACAAAAATATCTCAAATATTATAAAGAAAGGAAGCATTGTTACATTTCAAATGTATCAATGCTTCTTTATGTCTTTAATATATTAGATGACATTTGTTATGAGAAAGCCATGGACCAGTTGTTAGTGTGCTAGATTTGTAACCAAGTGATCTGAGCTTGTTTCCTGGTCACAGCAGATCATACCCTTCCATGAAAATTTAACAATAATGTTGATTTGCCTCTGCTTGTGGAGAACATGTCAGTTGCTAGTAGAAGAGTAAGTACTGGTTAGATTACCCATTTATTAAACACATAGCTGTCAAGGGTCAAGTTCTTGTATGAGGGGCGAGAGGCACCTTGAAGCTCCCTAAATATTGGTTCTTGAAGACTTCTGGAGATTGTAGCTGGTGACATGGCTAAAAATATTCCGAAGTATATGGTACTCATTTAAAAAAAAAATAGAGATGTGTCCATAGGACACGAATGCCTCCACGGACAACCAAGTCAAAAAGGGGCCATAACTCCAGTAAAAATGTTTGGATTTTTCCTGAAATCGATCTTGACTACTTATTGAGTTAAAGCTTGCAACCCAAAATTTGAACGGTAGGACGGACAGACAGGCCCTTCCGCCATTTCGAATGGCAGGGCATATATTTATGCATTATAATTATTGTATTTTTTTATCATATACAAATGTATAATTAAGCTTGTGAGGCTGATTCAGACTGAAAATGTTATGTACATGTACCACACATGCTAGTATGTGTGTGACATGAAAAATATGTTAAACAAGAATCTTACCTGATAATGACCAATCTTTGAACCGAATGCTTCACGATCATGTGCATACTTGAATGCTACATCACAACTTGCCTGCATTAATCTGTAATGGTAAAATGATTTGTAACTTTCTGTATGAGTATACAAATGTATTGTTTAAAGTGAATAAATAAGTTTTATATTTGTGTATGCATGTATAATGATTACAAAAGAATAATTTGGTGCATGTTAGAAGCTTAGTTTTTGTAAATTCTTCAACAAGTACAACTTAATGTTTCTTTGGGCTAATGACTTTATTTCAATCAGTTCCTAAAACAGGTCGAGTTTTGCAAAATAAATGATGGTTTCATCAGCAAGATTGATTTTCTCTGAAGATTTAAGACAAAATTATTTTTCTAGTGAAAAAGAAATCTGCAGTTTATAGTGTCTTATTAATTCATTACAACTGAATAGAATAAGCATGTGTTTCATTGGCAGTACACTGATGAGTGGTCTAGTTCATACAGGTAGATAATTATCTACAACATAAAAATACCTTTTGTATAAAATAAGTAACATGATAGAAATGATAAATTTAATGAAAATTAAAGTGAAGTGCAAAATGAAATAGAAAGTTATGAGTGTTACTACTGAAATATTGTGGAATGAAATGTACATCATTTCGGCAAGTAAACTTACCCAAGGGGTCCAGATGCAAGAACGCATCTTTCAATATCTAGGCCACTCATCAACACATATACGCCTCGGTTAATTGTGCCTAACATTTGGGTAGCTAGCAGAAATAGGGAACAGAGTTAACATATAGGATAACATGAATGCTCCAATATTGGTTTGACATAAAAGCAAACTATTCTGGCATTATGAATATCAAACATTTCATGATTTGGCATCCAATGAATTAACAACAATAACATAATGATCAAGCAGGAGCTTAACTTTTGTTTACTAGTATAAGTTCCAATAAATGTTCAATAAATAAGAAGGAATTTATTAAAATGAAAATTAAAGAAGTATAAGAACTACAGCAGAATTTAAAGCCAAAACTGTATTAGATGTAAGAATTTTTATAATGATAATGATTCTGTACTTGTTTTAACATTTTTTGATGGCTCCAACATCTAAGCATTACATATGTTTGATATTCAATGTAATACTTCACAATGAGAGTGGTGTAAGTTACATGTATGTGTGTAGATACAAAGATGTTTCTGTTTATAAGGGTTTTCAAATTTGCTAAACACAATGGCTAACACATGTCTTACAGCATATAGTACTGTTACATCATGTGATAGGAATAGAAGTATTTTTCAAAGTATTTAAAGTAGAGACTCAAACTTGGGCAGCTTTCAACCTTAACGCTAGACTAAGAAAGCAATAAGACAGATGATCATTATGTTCAACAAGTTCATTATTCTAAATTCAATATTATTAGTTTAAAAGGCCATGACAGTAACTGATGCAGACAGTAATTGGTCCATTTAAGTACTGGTAATTAAAAATGAATAGCACATTTGAAATCAGACTAAATACTACATGAACAAGAAAGAAATCAATGAAGTAAAAGTATATGGAAAACATACTCAGGATAATAAATCTTAATAAAACTAAAACACCTTTGAGTCAAGTGATCTGATACAACTATTCATATGCATGTAAAATGTACAGCATAAAAAGTATGCTCACCCAACAGGACCGGATGCGCCACAGCCTCTTTCAAAATCTAATCCTGACATTAATACATAGACCCCACGCCCAACACCACCTAAAACTTGACTTACTGCAATGAAATTTAAAATGCCAACTATAGGTTAGGGATATAATCAGTTGTCTGGCCTGTTCAACCAACAATAATGAACAGTTTAGTATGGATAAATATTGCAGATTCAAATGGCATGACAAGTTCCAAACTATCAAGGTCAATGTATTCAGTAAATGAAAACAGTTCATATGATTTCAAATATCAGTTTAACAGGCCTAAGTAACAACGTTAAAAGACTGCAGACCAGGACAGGAATAGACTCATTGAAAGTTCAACAAATATATCAGATTAAACAACAACATGAGGTTATTTAAGTACAGCATTGATCTAGTCCAATTTTTTGTCATGCCATATTAAACTGATCTATTTATCTCTGATCATGGAGTAACGCTCACCCTACAGGCATAGATGCAACTACACCCCTCTCAATGTCAAGACCAGACCAATACATATACACCTCGATTTTCTGATCCCAATACCTGAGAAGCTTGGATAAAAATTGCATATAAAAACACTTATCATAACTTAATACATATCATTTGAACATTGCATCATATTGGACAGGTCCTTCTTTCATAATTCATTTGTATTACACATTGCATGTGCAGTTTGTTTTGGTTGAGTTCTTGGCAGTCAATATACAACAATACATTCAGACAGGGTGGTCAGATAAACAAACTAACCAGTTCTAATTTACTCCTTAACAATCATAAGACATCTGTTCTCAGACAGATTGTACATATAGCTGTATATCTAGGTGGAAGACAAATGACTGTCATAACATATCAACATTTTACTATCACATTCAGAAGGAGGAACATCTGCCTGATACATGTACAATTTTCACATCTCTGACCTCTAAATAAGCTGACTGAATCACCTGAACTATTCAGCAAGGAGGCTTTTCTGCTTTGTTATAACAATGGAAGCACACTTTTATCAGATAACAAAACCTATTTCAGCACTGTTGTACATGTTCCTGACATTAGATATGAGCAAACATTCTAAAAAGCATACAATGTTACTTGAACAAAGTGTTCCACCTACATGTGCAACAATAAGAAAGAAACTATATAAAATAAAAGCATTGGCAATTATTTTAGAAATACAATAATAATTACTATTATCAAGCACCTGGAACTTTACAATCCTGGAATATCAATTCTGATGTGTTTGATCCCCTCATACCAAGTTTGTCCAACTTTATACCAGTACTAAATCCTTCCATACTCTGTAATATTGTTATCATACATGTACATAACTAAACTATGAACAAGAACATGGTTGCCCCCTAAAGGTCAACTGGATAGTATGACCTTGACCATTGACCAACTGACCTCAAAATCTATTGGGTCATCTTCATGTGAAGACCAACCTTCTAACGAAATATGAGGAGCTTAGGTCAAATAGTTCTCTAGTTATTGCCTGGACAAGGTTTGGTTATGGACATGTGCAAAGCAATATAGCCCCTTTTGAAGAAAAGGGGGTATATTGCTTTACACATGTCGGTTGGTTATATAATTATACCATCTTTTTTCATCCTGTATACATCTTTTATTGGAGGAGAAATAACGAAATAAATTGCAGGCAAAATTGTGCAGAGATTTTCATGACCAACATTTATTATATGAAATAGTTACCTATTATATATCATATAATATATATATGATATAAAAGGCTTGAAGTAATATCAAGAATGAAAACAACTGGAGCAAATATTCAACTACAACATGGTTTTAATGTAATGTACTTCACTGTTCAGACTGTAATGAGTTCTGGGTCCTAACTATTACTTAACTTTTGTCATATATCGGCTTTCAGATTATAATCTTTTACTTTTGAAATTAAGTACACATGTACTACTAGTGATACCTATATTTTACCTTCTCTATCAGAAATGCTGTAATTCCATGTTGAGGTTTGTCTGTATCAAAGTTTGTTTTAGCATAAACAACTAGAACATCAGCATCTGGTCCATTTGTTATCCAAAATTTACTGCCATTTAATACATAGTAATCACCTGTAAGAATGGTCAATTTGAAGTCCTAAAGAAATCTTATAAACTATTTTTTTTTAAATTACTTAGATACACCAGGAAGTATGTTCTCAAGATTTAAATACAGTCAAACTATAAACAAAACCACATGTACTAAGTCTGAATCCCAAGGCTGAATTATTCTATGTAAATTTTGTATTTTTTTAATTCAAAAACTTGTGTTGTGTACAACAATTAAGTACCTGTAAATATCTAAAATCATCAAAATAGGTACAAAACAGTCATATTGTACTCACTGCTAATTTGTATTTAGTGTCAATAAAATAAATATCTTGTAATTGACAGATTAAACTTGCTTTTGATAAACTTTCATTAAATCTAAGTAACTGAAATCCCACCTTGTTTATCTGCCCGCAATTTCATGGAGACAACATCTGACCCTGCATTTGGTTCACTCATAGCCAATGCACCAATGGTGTTTCCTGCAATCAGCTGTAAGCAAATAATAACAAATATGCACCTTAAAACACAAATAATCAACTAAGATATCACCGACTAAAATTCATTGTAGAAGTAATGCCTTCTAGCTACCAGAGTTTCATATGAATAATCAACTAGCATTAGCAAGAAAAAATCAGGAATCATTCAACTAAACATGGTAGATTCAAGTGTATTAACCTGATGCACTATGACAAATAAATATTTTCTATGCAAGATTTACATCAATAAAGCAGGACAATATCATTTACAGTTAAACAACACTATAACGCCAGTATGTCAGGACATGAGATACAAAAATAATGAAAGAAAATGAGAGAACATTATTATGGTGTGGATGCCACATACATACATCAGGGAGATATTTTTCTTTTTGTTCTTCATTTCCATTCCTTACAATCTGATTCAGACATAAATTAGAATGAGCTCCGTAACTGAGAGCAATGCTGCCAGATGCACGAGAAAATTCCTCCATCACAATACAATGTTCTATATATCCGAGTTCAGATCCTCCATACATGGCTAAAATAATATGACAAAATAATAAAAGAAAAGGCACAACAAATGTTCAACAGTTTATGTTATACATACAGTATAACCTCTACAAAGCAAAACCATTTGGGAGAAGAAAATTACATCAGTATCGAGAATTATTGCTCTAGACGGGTTAAATTAATAGTTACATGGTATAGTCGGGAAAAATCATGCTGTTTTTGAAGGGAGGTTGTTGCTCAAGAGAGGGTCACTCTGGAGATGTTGCACTGCACATATTGTTCACACAATACAATAGTTGAGAATGGTAATTATAAAATATCCCAATTTTTATCATTATTGCACAATGTCCGAATGTGAGTAGCTGTGTATCATAAACATCATAAACATTGACCAGTGAGAATTAACTATTCTTGCAGTTCATATAACAAATAATTCTTCAATACATGCAAACATAATACTAGGACTATGAAAAGATGAAATTAAAATGAACATATGACTTGCTCTCTGGAATGAACATCACACCAGCTTACTTGATGGTGACCTCAATGTCACAGGTTTAACATGCAACTGTTCTGTTTGTGATTTCTAATACAGATTGGTCAATGGATGGACTAAATTCAACCAGAATTATGAATATTGACTCACATTATAAACCTACTTCAACCTTGTCTCAGTAAATAGTTCCCAGTATTTAGCCAATAGCAATTTTCCTTGATTGAATAACTTGCATTTTCAAAACTTATATAACTGTATACATGTACATGTACTACTAACATACCTGGAGCAGTTATGCCATGTAGACCTAGTTCACCACATTTCTTCCAAAAATCCTGCAAAATAATACAAAAAGGTATAAACTGTATCAATCTTAAGGGCATAATGTCATATGTGGCCATACAACACGATCATTACCAGTTAAGCTGATGTAAATGTAAATAGGATTTGATTGAATAAATACTAAAAACATTTGGTGCAGCCAATTAATCAATCTCATTCATATCTCACAAATTAAAAATTGTGCATCAATTAGATTAACTTCAGAAGAATCAATAAGATTTTAATGTTGCAAATTAGACTTTAAGTCTTAAATATTATTTACTTGTCTATTTAAAAATTAATTTCAGTCCAGGGACTTACCAGTAAAATATAGAAATAACTAGCACTTTTTTATCATTAATATTGTGTTAATTGTAACTATATTTCAATACAACATGCATAAATTACCGGTAAGTTTACCTGCATTCGTATTGTGGATACTTAGCTTATCATTTCTATAGTCAATGCAATAATTTCATGAAGTGAACAAGAAGTTAATCTCTTTTCATAATTCAACTTACTTTCATCCCAGGAAATGAGTTAGATTTATCAATCTCATCTGCATATGGAGCTAATTCCTTTTGTGAAAATTGGAACACTGTTTCTCTCAGCTGAAAAATGATTCCATGTATTCAAATAATTTGCACTGTATAATTCAACACATTCCTATACTTTCAAAATTACATACTGTAAATAAAAATAAATAATCATTATTGCATTTACTCTTCCATGGAATCATATGTCTGGAACTCCCAATAAAAATATATCAAAACCAGTCCAATCTATAGCCATCATAGAATATGTGCATCAAACCCTGGACACACTGTGACACACTTAAAAATACTAAAATGGTCCCAGATCTTTCACTATCTTCTCTCTGACAGTGCTTTCCAATTGTATCTGCAGACTGGTTCTTTGGATGCAATAATTAATCTTAATGGGCATACATGTGCCAAAAAATCAAATGGGGATAAATGTGGTTATTAACTTTATCTCAATAACTTATTTCCGTTTATCAAGAGCAAGGCCTTACATGGATTCGTAACTTCCATATTTACAGTTAGAAATAATCAAATCGCACATAATAAAACAGGGCCATAGCTGTTCTTAAGGGGAAAGGGCCTAGGGCCCTCAGGTAGGGGAATTTTGCATCATTTTTAGGAAAAGGGGAATTTTAGGGGATATTTTTAAAACTGTTTTAATTTTACTCCAAAATAATGAGTTAAAGCTTGAAATCGAGGGGACAGGTTAACTAGATTTAAATAGAAACAGCAGTATTTTGAAGAAACTGAGCCTAAAATGATGCCTTAATAAGTTTATTTCGAAACAAAAACATGTGTTTTACTGGAAGAATAATTATTTAAGCGCCAATGATGAATCGACTGACTTACTGACTAAGATTATTTGATCATAGGATATCATTTGTCTTCTTAGCCCTGCTAATTCGACTTTTCGGTAGGATGATTTCGTGAACGAATTTGGATGGGCCATTCTCTCAGCCTTACAAACATCTGCATATTTATGTGCGGAAATTAATTATGTCAAAAGTAATCAATAACAGGCATAACTTAATAAAATCAATAGAAATAACAATAATCTACGTGAATATGCTGTAAAAAATCTGTGTTAAATGTCAAATTTGAAATATTAAACTTAAATTTTACGTCATATGAAAAAAAAATGGTACGAACGGACTTTAAGTCACATCCAGTTACACTCTGTATACAACTACTGTCGGGCAGTTTAATTCTAAATCGATCTTTATTATGAGTACCTAGAATAAATGAAAGTTGATTGCAGTTTAAAGGGGCATGCCCTGGAACTGATGTGTCTCAAATAGCAATCAAATTGGTATCATTTTAATGCCTACATCAATTAATGAAAGCCCTGTAAAATATTTACAAAATATCCCGCTAGTTTACTCAAAATACACATTTCAAGATTTACCAAACCTGCCAATTTCGGCCTAAGAAATTATTCATCATTTTCACAACTCGACCCTTTCGGGATCTGTCAAAACTGAAATCATCACGGAAAAAATGTCAACAAACTGATATGGTAAGTATTGCTCATGTTATGTTCACTTGATAGGGTCATTTTTGAACGCACATTCTTCTTTGACTTTTCAGTAATAATTGGTTTACAAGTGACAAACACATTTTTGGTGTACGAAAAAAGACACAGCAGTTCCTGGGTATGCCCCTTTAACTTGCCTATGTTTCGATGTCAGACATGACAGCTTATTTAAACTTGTACTCAAATTATTTGCAAAACGTATTTTCGAGAATAGGCGATGTTAACCATGACACCGGCAGTTAACCGCCATTACACCGGTTTCGTTTTTAGTTGGGAAATAGTGGGGAGAAACAAATCATTAATGCATCTTTCAGAAAAGGTATGTTGGAATAATTTATACGGGGAAGTTAAAGGCTTTGGCCTTGGACGGCTATAGACGATGCGTACGTTAGAAAAGGTTCAATGTAAATTACAACAATTTACATATCGCCAAAAATCTCATTTCCAAATCATGGAGGCCGCCATTTTGGCCGCCATTTTGTTTGTAACAACTAAGTTCTCGTTCTCGTGTTGGCATATCTTTTTACATCGTAATAGAATTAATCACTTACTTTTTTTCTATCTGTTTACAAGAAATAGAAATCCAAATATTTGAAGTTTTTTTTAAAAAAAGCTTTAGTTAAAAAATACAAATGCTTTCGGTTAATGTGTGAAAAGTGCATAAAGTCTGCGCACAAACGCTTGACATGAAGTAGAATGACGTCACTTTTTGTTTTACGCAAGGTGTTCGACCAATCTCTACCCAGAGTTGTCGTTCCTTTCCAAACAGTGCTCGACATCCCTGTTCGATAGTCTTAGCCTATTTTCATATTATATTGTAGTTATTGTGCCCAACAAGTTTTAATTCGAAAAATGTCTCACCGTCACAAAGCAGTCTAATTAGTTGGACTATTCAGTATTAGTTCTGGCTTCCAAAACTTTAAAAGCCGCTTTTTTAAATATTTTTTTGCTTTTTATGCGGCATTAAAGTTTTGGATCAGACCCGTTACCAAACCTTACCAGAATAACAAACATTATTGTAACCTTGCTTAAATACACAAATACGCTTTTATTATATAAATCTTGGCCATAAATCGATAAAGCAATTATTTCACTATCGCTTTATACCCTATACAAAGTTGAAATATCAATACAGTCATCAAATTTGCTTCTTTCTCTGTGAAATAGCATTTGCATTAACTTTCGTCCGCCATGAAACTTAACAGCTTCGCGAGATCTTGTATGACGTCATTCGCACGAACCGCTTAGAAAACATGACATACATGATGGTCGTATTTGTTTATTTCCTTTTTAAGTAAATACATTGAATAAAGAGTAATAATTGTTTATAAGTATTAATGGGTTATTTATTGGTCCTCCAGAAGTCTTTTTTAAAACAAATAAGACATTTGTAAACATATGCTGCGGGTGACAAATGTTGCGGGGTTAAAAGCACATGGTATTGCTTTCTAACCAGTTTGCGCGGACGACTCTCGTGGTCACGTGACTAAACATTATGGCAAGATGGCGGCGTAGTGATGAAATTATAGACCTACCTGAATTTCTTAGGTTGTTTTGTGTGTAAAACTAGGTTTATCTCTTCGATTCTTTCCATATAAAAATATTATATATTTTTCTGTCGGGATATACTTCAATTTACCCCATTGCATGCTGGATAAACCAATACGAGCGTGTCAGATTCCTGACACGATTATTGGTAAGCTTTCCTTACGGCATTGTCTTCAGCGTACCCGTCCTATAACAGTGTAAACCGGGTACGCTGAAGACCTTAAGCTAATTCAGTATTGTCTTCTCAGTCGATCATAATTTCGGGACAGTATGAGGTCAGAAAAACGACTCTTTGCATACCTTGTGTTTATTATGTATATATTGGGGGCGTGTCAGACCAGATACGTCAGTCACCTGTGCTTTGACCTTAAAACACTTTTGAACCAGTTGCATAAGTTGTAGTTCTAATTCATGATGTGTTAAGTGTCATGCAATAATACCTGTTTCTGTTCATCTGTCAATCCTAACATATCATCATCGATAGGGAAATAAGACACAAGTCTTGTCTGCTTCAGCAAACATTGTTTAACCGCAAAAATGTTTCTAAGAGAACGTCCGACTTTCCGAAGCGCCGCCATTTTGAATGTAGCTTAAAGCATCAAAACAAATAACTATGTGAATTTCTATGTAACTTCAATCATCATCATTCATATTTGCCGGATGATTAAAATTATCATCGATATAATCATGACTACATCGAACGAAATTTTATGCACAAACGACGGAATATTTGCTTAATTTATTCAAGTACTTAAGCAGCATATTATAAATTGCACAAATGTGTTATTCTTATGTCAACACCGACAGGTTCGATCCAAACAAACAGAAAACGTCAATCTGTTAGTTGCAATGGATTTTTTTGGAGTAAATAGCGAATCTTTCTGGAGCGTTGGCATTCCAGTTACTGTTTTAGTGATACTTATATCGATGTCTTACACTTTGCGCAATATTTTAAGAATTTGGAATGCAGGAAACCCAAATCTGGATAAAAAGACAACAGATGACGAAACGGATGAATCCGATGATGAATCAACAGACGAAAGTAAACTTGACGAAAACGCTTCACCTAAGAAAATGACAGGTACGCCATGGTTAATATTGTAAATATCATATATCATTCATATGCATGGAATGCTTTCCAGTCAACTCGTACCGTAGTTAACACGTACCGTAGTCAACTCGTACATGAATTTGGTCAACTCGTACAGTAGTCAACTCGTACCGTAGTTAACACGTACCGTAGTTATATCGTCCGGCGCCCTAGATTCGACCCTGTCCTTCATTCGACCCCAATTTTGTTTACGTCACAGAATCTCGCGAGATGACCGTTGCGCGCGAAAATCGTGAACTTTTTGTTTACTACACATTTATTTACACGAAGCATAGATTTTCGTCAAAAATGGGTTATACATAGATAAATAAACTGTAAAATACTTACGATCTGGAAAAAATCCATTTTTTACTAATCCCAATAACAGCCTTTAATAAAATGTGTTTTTATATCAACTTACACAATATTTGTAAATTCTATGCCTTCGTCTGCATTGTGTATATGCAAATGATGTAAGTCACGTGATGAATGTTGAAAAAATATAGGCCAAATTAATTTTACAGTGTGTTTTAGTCCCATTATTCCTTAGCGCTAAATTTAAGTTTCTGTTCTAGAAATTACCGTTTAACGGTAAAATTATCAGTATTATATGCCTAAATACTGGCATATTTCAGCAAATAATTTGACAACTGCATATCAGCAGTGTATGCGAAGACATTATTCCTGTCAAACTTCGGGTACTAATTACGTACTGCACTCCTGTGAGGTTTATGTAAAAATTGACGATTTTTTTCTGTCACCATCGTGAGCAGAGGAGTGATTCATGATAAAAGGGTTAAAAATACCATTTAACTGTTCTTTTAAATTGTTACTACTTTAACATTTTTGAATAATTTTATCGAAAAGACGATTATCGAAATTGATTAGCATCGGCCTAATTTGTTGCACGCGCGCAGAGACGAAGCATGGACTATTTCAAAATGGCAGACAAATATTACCTTGACCTTTGTTCAATACTATTTAAAGTACTTAGGATTATTATTTGAATTAAAAAAATGGACATTTGTAAGGAAAAATGGATAAATGAACAAGTAAGCGTCATATTTTAATGTTTATTACATTCTGTACCATTTTTTGTTCATATTGAAGGCTTAGAGGGTCGAAGCATGGCCACTCGAGGATATATTATGTGCTTGTATCGGCATAAATTTTGATGAACGTATTTTTTAAAACTTGTTTGTAACATATTTTGGAACAAAGACTCATGTCAGGTTTAATTAATTCAGTAATTTGACTGTAAATAATTTATTGGTAACGCAGTTTGGTCAACTCGTACCTTTCAAGACTTTGTTGCAGGTTAAATGCTTTTTCCTCAGGATAAATTCTGTTTTTTTCATATGTAATAATTATTATTTGGGTGTTAAAGTTCATACAAGCGTTTATTTGCATGTGCGTTCCGTGCTTCTTAGATGTATAATAGGAAGGACAGATTGTGTAATGTTCATTCTAGGTTTTCACTGCCATAGGCACTCGATTTCCTGATTTTTATACGTTTACAGACGTTATTTTTCAATTTCACCCATCAAACATTGCAAATATGTCGAATAAAAATTTTCAAGTTTTTCCTTATTGAGTGTATAAAATACTCCAAAGTAGTGAACTCGCCATCTTTTCGATTGACGGTAGTGACGAAAATAAGTGTGGGTCCCGGCTTTCCTTCTAATCTGCACGTGCTTTCCGGGAACCTTGCTTTCGTTGTAGTGTTCCCCAACTTTAAACGTTTTGACAGCTTCTATACCAATTCTCTTTTCACTTATAAAAACATCTTTAAGTACAGGATTAATTCTATCTTTTATGTCACTTTTAGCTGACCAATTATTTGCAAAAATTTAAATCGAGTAAATCACGGCACATTTTTACAGATAAATTTTATTAGAACAGAACATAACTTTATTCTCTCAGGTATGTAACATACGTACAGTATGAGGGAAAGAAATGAATTAGATGAATATATTTTTGATGCGGGAGAACAACTCTGTCAAAATAATTAGACTGTTGTAGTATAAATATAAACGAAACTAATGTATAAGTATAACAACAATAAAGAACATGTAACTCATTGCGATAGTAATGTCATTTAACATTACTTACCCTAGTATGCAATTTAGGAAAGATATATTTGTTTGTTTGCTGGACGAGAATAAATACAATGGACTGAGTTTTAAATTCTAGACGTACATATAATGCAGAGAAATTGAACAGAATGTGGTAATGAGAGTAAATCACAAAACAATGATGCATATTGAGATGCTAATGGAATCACATGATTTGATTTCTAAAATCTGAATTTTGACATTATTAGTTCGCCTAGGCGGGCGGAACTTAATTGACTATGAATGCGACTATAGGAGTGATTTAAAGCAATGAACATTATTTATAATATTAATCATTAAAATAAAATACAAATGTAGTAAATAAATCAATACGTAATAATTCATCAAAGTTGTTCCTCAGAACGTTCTATTTTACATTATCAAAAATTATTAAAAAATCAAATTAAAGGAAGGACTGGACTTACTTATAATTGGCTAACAATCAAATTATGATAGATTAATTGCCTTTTCATGTGCTCATAATCCAATTATCTGAAGTGTGACAAATACCAAATTAAAGAATCAAAGGGATTAGCAAATGCCACATCATTGAAAATTGCGACTCATTATGCATCTCGATAATTAGTTGCAGTTTATCCTTATATATTTCAACAAAATACTGATTTAATTAATCATAATTAAAATTCTTTATTCTGACCACTAAACACAATTAACGCTTGAACACGAACATTCTTTATGTTATAGTATCATTAATCTTATTATAAATTGTATTGTAAAGTTTATAGAATAAGTCGGTATGCTGACATTTAAAATCATTTAACACTGTAATAAAAGATTCCATTAACAAACACATTACAGTTTGTTTCTCAGACAGCTATAAATATAACAGTTATTTTAAATTTGAACAAAAACATGTATAATTGTGTGCACAATTAATGCTATTGAACTCCAATTATATATTCCATATTCATGCATGTTGTAAAATTTCTTATCAAATGTCTTCTCAAATGCATTTTCCTGTCCAAACCATGATTTCGAGGTCATTCTTCATGTATAAAGTAATCCTATAACAAATACAATAACATTTATACTAAAGGACGAATTGACTAATGTACGAGTTAACTTGGTCATGTACGAGTTGACCACAGATACGGTACGAGTTGACCAAATTCATGTACGAGTTGACTACAGTACGTGTTGACAACAGTACGAGTTGACCAGATACACATGGAATAGTATTACTGATCTTGTTGTTGCAATAAAACCAAATATAAGTTTAACACCTTGACTTGAGGTCCCACATGTAAATCTTTATCATAGTTTATGTATGTCATTATATTTATATGCAGTGCTCCAGACAAGACGTGTTATTACGCAAATGTTTAATTAGAAAACCGTGGATTTTCATTGGATGTCAAAAGTTGATCAGCTGTTGATGGTCGCTTATTTTCTCGGGGCCACCAAATTTTGCATACTTTGACGTAAGGTTTCGTCCAGTAGATGCAAGCTTGTAAAAGAAACCAGTCCTGTACACTACACATAATCATCGCCTGGGGACACATTGAATTTATAGACACTTAATAATAGTTTGCATATTTCACAATAACTTATAAGGTGAATCACATTTGGGCTGCGACGGAGTCCTGGGAGTGCAACTTTGAAATTCAAGAGAGAATATGACCCTTGGCAGCTAAATTTCCTACTACCATTTTAAAGATCAAAAGATAGCCCTGAAACGCATTGCTAAAAAGGCTTTAATATAATAAATAAGTGAAAAGTAAAACCTATGAGTACATACATATTGCATCCAAAATAATATCTGGAGCACTCCCAGTGGCTATATATGAAATTTGCAATTCATAATTCGCATCAATTACAATATAAATAAAAAATCATCTCTATTTCATATATATTTAAGTCATACCTGTTGAACAGTTCAGAAAAGTCTGTTCTAATCCATTCCTAGATGATATCAAGGACTTATGTATGCTGTTAGTATGCATGTAAGTCCTTGAATGTCATATATTGATATGCTTTTGGGTGTATAGATTTGTTTCAAGACAAAATCTGAGCAACAAAATGAACTCATGCCTAGATAGACTATGCATCTAGATAATATTACTTATTTTGTTGTTGTTTAAGTATGTCAAAGACTCGTGTCTGTGATTCATGTCTGAAAAAGTACATAACTATTCAGGGTTCTCAAAAACAGCAGGCTGCAGGCAAATTTAGCTGCTTAAAAATGTTTGGGCTACATTGCCCTAAAGTCCAGAGAAGGCTATGGAGATTTTCAGTGCAGTAACAGGCACATAAAGCCTTATTTCATGGTAATTGAACCGGCCAAATAATTAGCCCATGCGACCTGATTTGATAAAGGCTGAGAAAACTACCTGTATATACCCAACAGTCTTGGTTGACATGTGCAACATTTTGTTTTTGTTTAATGAAATGCTGATCTGGCTATTAACTTAAGAAATCTGGGTCAATGAATAGCCAGACGATTAAATGTCTGGCTACTAAGAATTTTTGGCTAGCGCTAACCTAGCTTGATGATATGTAAATTTTATTTTACTAACTTGATGATATTTTTTAATTTAAGATAATTTGATGCTATTTATAATATGAATTATATTGATAAACTTTATTTGCATGCAAATTACTTGATTCAATAATAAAAAAAGTGACTGCTGAAATAGAAATATGCCCTCAAAGGTTTTTGACTTTCCAAAAAACTTTGACAAGATTTCCTAGGCTTCTAAGGCTGAAAATAAAAATAAGCTTGTTTGGAGTGCTCCAACCCAGTATTTTAGCACTGGGTAGGTACATGTAGATAGCCTAGGGATTTAAAAAAAAAAATACATATAAATAGTAAAATCCCCCCCCCCCCCCCCCCCCCCCCCCAATTTGATTTGATTTATTTACTAGAATTTTCGTGAGTAGGTAGGAGCACTCCAAACAAGCTTATTTCTATTTTCAGTCTAATAAATGTATTATTTGTCAGGGCCCTCACTTGGACTCATTTCATGATTTCTGTGGCCACAATTTGGACCCATTCCCCTCGTCAGTGAATATACATTTTCCCCCAATCTTCTGAAAAAAAAATCCCCTCACAGATAGAGAAACATTTTTGTATATCAATTTAAACAACTTGTGTTCCAGAAATACATGTGTAACTGTAAGTATGATACAGCAGCTGTTGTTAAAGCTTGAAATTTGGCATTTTGTATTGTTGTTGAACTTGAAAGACAAAATTCCCGTTTTTCTTCAAAAGAATGTGAAATCCACCTTCCTGGCCCCTGGCTTCAGTCCACTAAAATGTAATAAGGGTTCTGTTTGTGAATTAGACCCTTAGTACAAAGTAATTAGTTAGATATTTTTTCAAGTCAGAAGTTTTATTCGGTCACACCCTGTGGTTTACTCTATTTTATATAGGCTTTATATATAAGAAAAATTAAAAAATCTTCTTGTCCAAAATCACAAGGCCTAGAGCCTATATATTTTGTATGTAGCATTGTCTAGTGGATCTCTACCAAGATTCTTCAAGTGAACCCTGGGGTCAAAATTGGCTCCACCCTGAGGTTTCCTTAATATAACATGGCTTATAAGTTATATTGGATTTTTTTTTATCTTACAATGCATAGAGCTTAGATATTTCAAATGTAGCATTGTCTAGTGGACCTCTACCAAGTTTGTTCAAATTATGGCCCAGGGGTAAAAATTGGCCTCACCCTGGGGTCCATTGATTTATATAGGCTGATAGTCATATAGGAAAAAAGTGAAAAATGTTCTTTAATGTTTTTTTTCTGATGAGTGATTGTAGGACCATCATGGCGCTCTTGTTTTAATTTGTGTACTATTTTACTATTTGTTTTGTCCCTCAGAATTGGATGCAATGTACATGTTTAAAGTAAAATTTCACTACAATCTTGTTGTACTTAGCATGAAACAATATGTTTTGCATTTTTAATTGTTGCCCTGAAAAACCTGTCAAGGTGTAAAAATATTTGAAGTGAATTTTAATACAGAATTGATCACTGCAAAGGTCAATTGCTGGTACTAATTATAAAGTACTTGCTAACAACTTTGAGTCTTAGAGTTCTTGCCGAAGGTTTAAAAATAACACTCCCTTTTTGTTTTTGATGTTTATGCTTATATTGGTAATGAAAAATTGTTGAACGATTTAAATTTCAGAACCTGAGGTTGATCCTGTGCAATACTGTGAACATATTCAAAGTCAGGTGAAGAAAGCACGACAAAGAGTTGCTACAAAAGAGATTCAGCAGAACTTAACAGCTGAGGAGATGGAGAATGAAAGAGAAATACAACGAAAACAAATTGAAGACATTTTCAAATTAATGGAACAAAATTCTGATAAATTTGGTGAAAATAGTGAAGAAGAAATGCTCCAACAAATGAGACTATATGTGTAAGATATTGGCCAAACATTTAAACAGAATGGCTTTTTTGTTCAGGGTTTTCGATGTACAATGTAAAGCTGGTTAGGATAGTGTAAAAATGGTAGGATTCTGAATGACACATTCATGAATTATCTGAACTTGATCTTTTTATTGGCTAACTTACTATCCTTACAGTTACTTACTTCATACACTTATTTCAATTCTACCATGATACAATAATACATTTCACTATAAACTCAGTCTAAGAGTAAGAATGCACCTTAAAAAACATATTGACTTTTCATATTGATCTCAGTATACAACTTGGCAAGACAATTACTGACACTGATCTGAAGAGCTTGTGGAGTATTTTAATTGACTGTTCATAATAGATTCTGCGATTTCCTTGATTCATATCTGCCAATTAAATAAATGTTTGCAAAGTTAAGTGCATTCTAGCAATTGAAACAATAGGATTTGAAATTATTAACTTTTTTTATTGTATACTACATATGTTTGATAGTTAAGAGGGCTTTTTGTTTAACCAAGTTCCTCAAATGAATGAATATGTGTTATTGTATTATTTACACTAAAAACCCATAAATATTGAAACCAAAGTTTTTGTTTTTATTAACATTAACCAAACATTTATTAATATTATGCAAGCTTTAAATTTTTTATCAGGCTAAATTAATAATTAAACTTACCAGTTTTTAATGTAGTACAGTATATTATAATGGTTATATCACCACACACCTGTTATTTATGTAATAGTCTTAAAAAGTTATTATCTCAGTATAAACTTCTCTAATAATGAAAAATAATTAAATATATTAAAATTACCAACCAGTTTTGTCCTTCCGATTCGTCAGGGCATAATACAAAAACTATACATACATTGTATTTATAAATTTTATATATTTTCATATTGTATCATTAACTTAAAACATGTGATGCAAGGTAAGCTATTGTCATTATGTCTGTCAGATTTTTTTTGCATTAACCTTTTCCTACTGCAATTTCAATAAAACTTCACAGTTTATTATGTTCAACAGTGAATTTACCACTTCATGGCATTTTGTTGGGAACTTTATTGTGCTATATTGCTATATTTGAGATTGAACATATTTTAGCTGACAGGGTTATGAAAGTTTAGACTACTAATCTGCTGAACAGTTCTTTCATGATGGACAATTTAGTTAATATCTGTCTGAGCTGAACACTTGGCTACCAGCAGCCGCAAGGTTATAAAACTTGATAACAGTCTCTGAGCTCAAAGTTAATTTCCATTCTCAAAGTATTATGGTTGAAAAGAGACAGCTGATTAATGTTTAAATACATGTTCAGATAAATTATGCTGTCAGACATGTGTATCAAAAATATCATCATTGTCTGATCATAATTAACTTGGAAAAATTAAAATACAAGATATGAGTTCAGAGACCAATCTCAAGTTTAATAACCAAGGGCCCAGGCTATCTTTGTTACATCTTAATATTGTTCTCATTTTTTCACTCATCATTTATTAATGTATTGTATTCTTCATTCATGTTACTTTTACTATTGTTCTTCTGATCATCAGCTAATATGCACCGTGTCCATTCCAGTTTTTGCTAGCAGTTAGTATCTATTGTTTGTGTTATGTGTAGATTAATTGTGTTGTTGTTTATCATACTTTTGTTTCGTGTAAATATGTTTAAAGGTATGTATTTTTGCAATTCTAGTCAATTTTTGTCTCTAAATTATATCTCTACTCAACAAAACATGTTAGCTAGTCTTTTCAGAATCATGAATACTTTGCATCAACCATCGAAGCCTATGGAGTATGTCATATAAATTTAAAAAAGCATTATAAACTGTTCGGAGATAGTCACTTGGTGTCTGAATTAGCACTATGTCATTCAAACAATTTTATGCCCCCACCATTGTCCTTTCAAATTTTGGAACCCAAGCAATAACTAAAGATACATTTCATGAATTGGTTTAATATTTTACATGAAAGTGTATAATGTGTAAGTGTATAAAATCCAAATATTTTCACTTGAGTTATGGCCCCCTTTTGACTTAGTTTTCACTGCAACTAATGATTAAATTTTTTTTTTTTAAATTGATTTCAGCCAAACAATGTGCTTGAAATGGCTTTTTATCTTTGCTACATTCATTTTTTACTCTTCTTGAGCATCAGTCTAGTGTGCTATATCACTGTTTAATGTTATGATTGGATAACCATCATATAAAGTGCTTTCAAGACCCTTTCATCATGTTGAAGAAAGGTTTCTGTTACAGGGCTGAATGTTTTAACCAGTCAAAGCATGTATTTATTGATTTCAGATACAGGTAACTGTATAATGGGTTAGTTTTTGGTTGTACAATCTGCTAACAAGGCATTTATGTATTGACTACACTGTAATTGTCAATATTAAGTTTATAATGGTTTTATCTTGTTCCATGATACTTGTTTGTATCATTAGCACTGTACACTAGCAATTTTGTGTAACTGTTTATACATGTACTTCATTTATATTAATGCAAGCAGTAATGCTTCCATCGTGTCAACATTCAAGATGTGGTTTGAGTTTTTGTAAGAATATTATTTCCTTTTAAATATTGCACATGGACCAACTAAAAATGCATTTATTAGAGTATGGTAGCACCTTGAAAACACTGTCTGTCTGCTTGATCATCCACATTTAGATATACCTGCGTCCATGGTCGAGTGGTTAAGGTTGCTGACTTAAGGTAGTATGCAACCTTTCCCTGACGTCATGGGTCAAAAATCGAATTTTCTCAAGATTGTTCTGAAATTTTACACACTGATAGAAAATTCATGTTCTTCGATTTTTGTTTGTTTTATTTTTTCTGTTTTCCGACCCGTTTCTTAGCAACGCCACGATGAATGTCTGAGGTGTAAAATCGACGTTTTACATGCAAAATTGGTTCAAACATACTGCAATGGTAATTTCAGATACACCAACTCCAAGCTCTCTATCTGCGGAATAAACTCATGTAAGTTTTAATAGGGTTTTGTCGTCACTATTTTCCTGGAGGAACGTTAAGCACTAAAAATACGTCAGTTTTTTCACCCGTAATTTTGACCCCGAACTATATTTCAGTGTATTTTTGGTAAACGGAAGTAGATTCAATCAACTAATGAATCACATGTTAATATTGTGGAGATATTAACAAGCAAGTACAAAATGTAAAAATAATATGTCATCGTGCATTATTTTTCACAAAATTGCAATATAGTAATGTTCGAACATCATGAATAACGTTGTTGAAATTGTTTTGTTACGTCACGCTAATAGTCAACTTATTTGTAATAACGTCAGCCTACAATTAGCGAGATGTAACACTTTCAACAACGTTTGTGGGTTTGAACCCCAATACCGACCATGTCTCTTTACTGGTATGTGAGAAAGTAGGCATTGTCTACGGAGGATGGGAGTATAGTACTGGTTCTTCCCAGGAACGATGGTTAGGTTTACTGTCTGCCTTATATGACTCTTGACTATTGAAAAGGGGCATAAAACTCAAATAAACAAACATTGAGATATATTTAGGGATGGACAGTCTCGACTTATGTACAGTAATCCAAGTAATCCTTTTTTAGTCCGTGTTAGTGATCCTCTGACTGTTATCATGTACATCTTATTTGTAAGAACAAAATTTTCACTCATATGTATGTACTTATTGTGCCTTAGTATTAGTATGTAACCATTTACTTCTTTTTGTTGTAGTTTTATCCATGAGTCATTTATAAAATGTTTCTTTTGTATTCAGAGGAATGAATATTAACCATGATCTTGTATCATGTATCAGACAACAACAATTATACTTTTTGTGTTCCATACATAGAGGATATTAAATGAGTGTGGATTCCGTATTGAATTTATTGAACGAGTTGTATAAAACAGTATGAAGCGAGCCTTTGGCGAGCTTCATACTGTTTTATTCAACGAGTTCAATGAATTAAAGACGGAATATACACGAATTTAATATTATTTTTATCACATACCTCGAAAATACGACGAAAACCAACACACCTGTTTGACATTGCTACTAATAACATAAGAATGACACATGGGTAATAAGGCTTTTAATCATAAGCACAAAAATAGTTACATTATGAAACATCATTAATAATAAATATGTGAACATATCTAACGATGTGAACAGTATCTTTGCTTACTCAAATTGTTAAAATCAATTCAACATTACTCATGTGAAGTTATAATTTTGAAAAACATGTACCAACCAATTTCTATGCTTCATCAAGTTCATGACGTCACTTCGTGACGTCATTTACATATTATATGCACGGCCGTGCCATATCGTTTTTATGGCACGGCAAAAACGGCACGGGTATGTGATAAAATTGCTTTATTTATACACAACATGACGATGTTTTAAACAATCGCTGTTGAAATTACACATATTCTTATTTTGCTATAACCGTGATGAAAGAAGTCAGGCACCTGAGTATTCATATAAAATTGTCTATCGATTTGAGAACAAAATATTTGTATAGTCCAAAATTGTAAATGTGAAGTTATTTGTATTAGATCTGTATTTTGTTTTTGTAAAGTTTTTGTTATTTTCAACATAATTTGTTCAATAAATTTTTTAGATATTTTCTGAAAATTGCTTCATCTTCTTTTTACGCCATCTATCCCCACAAACTACCAGGGCTTGAATAACATCTAGCAGAATTTTAAGAAATTAAGCATTTTGACATCAACTTAAAATCAAGATATAAAATCTTAATGATAAAAAACTCCTATTTGGATACATTAATAGGTTTATTAATTAATTGCTATGATTACTTAGAAGATATTTTCACTTGATGACTAAATCAGGATCTTCACTGGTAAAAAACAAGAAAATTCTGCGAGATAATTCTTTCCCTACTCTTCTTGTTGTTTCTAAAACACCAGCTCCGCGTCGAACCTACAATAAAATTTGAAAATGCTTTGAATTTGCATACATGTAACATGACCTTAATGTTCAAATACATAAGTGGATAGTGATGTAATGATATTCGATTATAATCGAATAATCGTTGCTGACAGCTTGAGGTCAACGACTATCGATGTTAGTGGTGTTAAATCGATGTCGTTACAAGTAGGTAGACCACCGCCATTATTTGAGCAGCTGTCTTCATTCCACTACTTTCGGGCATTGTGTGTATTTAAACAAGGTTGTTCACAGTTATTTTAGAAAATTTGAGTGAAATTTTCACTTGGCCAGGGAAGTTCAGGTCATCAGTCTAGAAGTATTTTGGGTGTCAGATTTTAATGACTATATATTGTATGACAAACAAGTAACAACCAAATAAGTTTGTCAAATAAGGACATAAATTTGCTTTCGATTATTTTCCGATTGTGAATCGAAACACCCTTTCTGGTTCAATTCGATAATCGATTCTCTTTCAAGTCCGATTTTACAACACTATAAGTGGATAATACATTTTTTTTTAAAAATTATTATCAAATAAAATGCTGCATAAAACAATGAACAACATGCGTAAAAGCATCCAAAGGACTTACACATGTTATATTCTAATAAATAACATATAACAGACTAAGGTTGCCATTAAATAATGATGTGATATTAAAACCTGCTGAAAAAATAACCCATACCACAATATTTTCCAAAAGTTTAATAGCTTCTTTCTCCGAAGAACATTCGTGGTAAGCCTGAAATAGTCGGAACATCATTTTTACAGCAAGTAGGATCAATAGCATTAATCTAGTTAACTGTTTTATCATTATACATAGATATACATGTACAGTATTCATGCTTTCATTCATAGGGATTGAATTAAAACACTTAAGAAAATTAAAAAGTCCACTGCTAAATATTGATATTATAAAAGACCAGATGTAAAAAGGAGTATGCAGGGCTCAAACCTGTGACCTCCTGCTTCCAAGTCAGATACCTACCAACTGAGCTAATCGGGCTGGTGAATATCCTAGCCAATTTATGTGACAAATCTTGACACAAACACAGGCTCTTTAGACTAACGCAGTCTTTGCTTCACCCC
The DNA here is from genome assembly GCA_964023205.1 of Lutraria lutraria. Lineage (NCBI taxonomy): Eukaryota > Metazoa > Mollusca > Bivalvia > Venerida > Mactridae > Lutraria > Lutraria lutraria. The sequence goes on from OZ026836.1 coordinate 28,593,084, forward strand.
AGCTCTAGGATTCTAAGGCTAGTCGCACACTCACAGCATCAAATGTAATAGGAGGAAAATAATGTACCCAATGCGGGCTCGAACCCACAACCTGCTTGCAAGTCAGATGCTCTACCAACTGAGCTAATTAGGCTGGTGAATATCTCAGCCAATTTATAAATACGATATACCGCACCGCTACACAGATAAAACTTGTGTAGGAAGACTGAAACATGTGTAGAACAAACCTTTTTTAAAAGGAGAGGACTTGGAAATTCAGCAATAATGGCTTGCGAAACATCGGGACTGCAATTCTTGAATTGAAGCAGCTGCTGTTTCCAGACTTTGAGCAATCCATTACCATTTTTATCAACCTTAACCCCACCCACTCCTTCTTCATGAAAAGAGAATATTGGATCAAATCTGTCTTTTCTGAAATAACCAGAATTATATCATTTGCAGTCAAGTCAAGATAAATGGTAAATCTCTATCAATGGGCATAGTTCCATTTGTGCTTAGAAGACACCAACATAGTTATATAACTATAACCAAATACAACAAAAATAACATACAATGGTTAAGAAGATCAATGATCTTGAAGCTAGTAAGGCAAACCTTGCTCTGTTATACTATTACTTTATCATTTGTGCAAGGCATTTGAAATTAGTTATTCTAAAAGTTCGAAAGAAAGCAGATAGAATCATGCAAATTTCATTCCTACATAGTTCCCACATCTACAATATTTACCTCCATTGGCAGCCATCTTGCTAGGCAAATTTCTTATGCGCTTAATACAAAAAGTCTGAAAATTGGTTATTAAACTCATTTGATAAAAGTTAACTTAATCACGAAATTGTTAATGCCATAAGCATATCACGTTTAAGAAAATGTAGTCGCCACATATAAATGTCCTATATTTTGAATTACCAAAACAAAAATATAAATATCTTCTATCAATGCCAGTTGAATTTGCCAAACAAGATGGCCACCAAGGGAGGTAAATACTGTAGATGTGGGTGTATTTGGTCACACACTGATAGGAGACAAATACATGTAATACTGAGCTCAGTGAGCTGATGCATAATAACAAGTAAGTTAGTAACTGACTTAGCAGGACATTCTGCAACAGCTTTTGAAAATCTTCTAATTAAGTCAGCAACTTCTTCAGGTTTTTCTATCATAAAAGTAGTGTAACCAGTCTGTAGTAATGTATCAGTCACCACTTCCTCAATGTCTACACGTGATACTGAAACCAGTCCAGCCTTCTCTTTCTTTGTTTTCTTGGTTTGGTTCGCATTTCCCTGGACAGCCTGCTTGTACTTTCTCTGAGTGTTGGATTTCAAATCCCTAGTCATTTAGAAATATAAAAGTTTTAGATAATAATTCAAACCACAGCTAGTTTTCTATAGCAAGAGCGCCGCTAGCAGTGACAACGCTTGTCTGTTCACCGCCTTAGTGAGATCTATCCACCTATGAAGTTTCATATTGCTACCTCTTATAGTTTCTGAATTATGAGGTACATTAAAGTTTTTGTACAACGCAGACAACACATTGATCACAATAGCTCAACTTTCTTTTAAAACACACAAGCTAAAAATCAAAGCTTAGTAGGCCCTTAAACTAACAATACCAACATTTCAAATTAAAGTGCCCTTTTACAGTAGATACTGACCTGTCTTCAGTTAATGTGTACATGTACTTAGCAAGTGATCGAGTTAGTATTGTGGAAATGCTAGCGCTTTACATGAATGTCCAATTTAAGCGAATATTTGTACTAGCAAAAATTTCTGAACACACCAAGCGACTTATGTTCTTTATTATTTTTAATTCAGTCAGAAAATACTTTTTCACAAACATTTATGAACGTGAAATGCAAAGAGTTACAAATTAGCGAACATTTTAACATGCGACAATATCCATTTATACAGTATAAACATTTCCATAGACAAAAATTTTACATTCTACTACCTGAAATATTGTTCTAAACCAGGAACAATAAGTGTAATAGTTTTGTCAGGTAAACAAGATTTTATCTGCATCACATAATCACGATATGTCATTCCCTCATACAATTGGCCTGTCTGTGTCTGAAATGGTACAGATCAAAGATTCTAGAACTGGTTCATCCCAGGAATGATGGTTATGAGAACTGTCTGCCTCAAATGACTCTGTTGAAAAGGGGCGTAAAACCCGATGAAACAAACAAAACTATCAAGCTGGTTAACATTTATATATCAACCAATCACCGCACAGAAATAGTGTTTGCTAAAACACTTATATCACAGTTTGCCGTTGTATAAACAAATATATAATACCTGTGGTCTAAGTCATATAGATCTCTCATAACCGTTGTCTGTGCGTTCACCTCTAGATTTCACAGATGACAGTTACCGGTACTCTTGATCTATCCTATACATGACTTTGTCATATAATTAGTAATTAATTACCATATAAACAAGAGGGCCACATTGGCCCTTTATCGCTCACCTGAGAACAAAGGCCAATAATTAATGACCAGGTAATATAGTTTCCATCTCGTAAAACTCATTTTTACGTAGATTTTGAGATCAAAACCAACAATGAAGGTATAATACTGTTAAGCAAGCTAAAACATAGCAAATTTTCTAATCCAAGGGCCCATAACTCTTCAAGTTGTGGTCCGATTCCACCCATAACTAAACTTGACCAAATCCATAAGGTAATACACATTCATTGTAAATATGATTAGGATCGGTAATAAATGAAGGCGCTAGAGTGTAAACAAGCTAAAATATAGCAAATTTTCAAAGTCCAGGGCCCATAACTCTTGGAGTTCTTGTCCGATTCCGCCCATAATCGAACTTGTCCAAGATCTTTTGGTTATACACATTTACTGAAAATATGATTAGGATTGGTGAATAAATGAATGCGCTAGAGTGTAAACAAACTCAAATATAGCAAATTTTCTAAGTCAAGGGCACATAACTCTTGAAGTTCTGATCCGATTTTTCCCATAATCTAACTTGTCCAAGATCTTTTGGTTATACACATTTACTGAAAATATTATTAGGATTGGTGAATAAATGAAGGCGCTAGAGTGTAAACAAGCTAAATATAGCAAATTTTGTAATTCAAGGGCCCATAACTCTAGAAGTTATAGTCCGATTTTGCCCATAATCGAACTTAGCCGAGACATTGTGGCCATTTACATTGTGAGCAAGTTTAATCACGATTCGTTACGACACGGTTGCTAGAGTGTAAACAAACTAATTGTGGACGTACGCCGGACATTCAACGATCCTAAAAGCTCACCTGATGAATCAGGTGAGCTAAAAAATTAACTGTGACTTCAAAGCACTTTTTAAAACCTGCTTAACTTTTATGTATGTCATACCAATTTGTATGTGTTCACCATCTGAACAAAGTCATTCACTGGGACTACAACAATAAGCTCCTCTTCTTCAATACTTCCATGGGTTGTCTGGACCTAGAAGATATGATCAAAGGTAACATAAATATTTCCTGCTATTGATCTGCAATTAGGTAGACAGTGAGTGGACTCAACAATATGTTATCAGTATATCAATTCCCCAATGAACGAGTGACAATGGCCCTACACTATAATCATCAGTAGCAAAATTTGAAAAGCAAATTTTAAAAAATGTATATAACCTTGTCTGAGTCAATTTGAGCACCGAATTAATTCATTTAAAAGGACTGACTATCTTAACAAAATAATTTGAAACATTTGTTTAAATTTTAGCATTTTGACAACTTAATCATCTATTTTCATGCTTCTTGTAGTTTAATTATTTTATAGAACTGATGAATGATTACACAGATTATCATAAATAGTACACTGACAAGTAAATTCATTTCACTCAATAATGAATCTGATTGAGAGTAGTAAATACAATTGAGAGTAGAGCATAAGTTGTAAGAACTTGCTCTACAATAAGAAAAGTTTAAACTGATGAATCTTAGTAATATGTATGCTCAAAAAACACACCTTCATATCAGACGATATCTTGCACTCAGTAACCTGCCTCTTCCACATGACTGTAAATGGTACCATGAGTTCTTTAGTTTCACAAACAACTCCCAGTTCTTCACAAGCTTTCAAAATCACAGCACCAAGTCCACATGTGTTCACAATATGAGTGTCTATCATGACATGTATATACTACAAAGGAAAAATTGAAGCTTTCCAGTAATAATGGCCGGCTTTTCATGATCCTTTATTTTGTATACTATCATTCAGATCACTAACAACAAAGATTTTAAGCCAAGAGAAGTATTAGACACAGCAGTAAAACAAAGAACAAATTTTATACATTTGTACATGTTTTAAAAGGATTGGAATTTCATAGAGATACAATTTTAAGTATATATATGTGACTGAAGAAATAAAATAGTAATCTATAAACATCATTTAGACATCCACAAAACACGAGTCATTAGTGAAAATTTGGGGTTGTGGTCCCTAAAAATATGGAATCTGACGAGTACTGAGTCTATTCAATCAAAAAAAATTTTTTTAAATTCTTAGAAATAGAAGAAAATATAACTCTTTATCAGACACAAGCAAAAATGGTTAAAGAAAAATGGGCTCGACTTAAAAATAATGTCCTTCAGAATTTCATGCAATAGGAAATAGGTTAAAAAATAAACCTTCAAGCAAGAACCAAGACTGAACTGTTTCTTTGATTCTCTTTCCACTTTCCTCATTTCCTTTTCTGCTTCTTTTATCTGTTTTTCTTTCTCCCTCTGTACCTTCTTCTCCTGAGTGAAAGAGATATATACAAGATGTGTAAGATATTACTTTGTTTCAGTGGGTTTAATCATTAATGCTAATTCAGTTATATACATTTCTTGTCAAATTTTCAGACCGGTATGACCTACAGTGACCAGGATTTAAATCTGGATCCCAATGTTACAAGTCCAGCGCAATAATCTCTGGACTTTATGGCAAGTCTCAAGATACGGTAACTAGTAGTTCAACTTGCCAAGAAGTAGTCAACCACACTAGCGACCGAAAATTTGAAGACAAATGACGTTTCAATAATTATATTAACCTAAGCCTGCATTTAATAATACGCAAAAATTCTCAAAGAAAGCAAACTAACTTACTAAGCATGAAATTGAAAGAATTTAAAGCCTGTTCATATAAGAAAACAGGGCATTTTTTCCAAAAATTGGGAAGCAGCCTTAGCCTTTCATTTTGGGAAATTCAAGCGCGATTTTCAGCCAAATTGGGAAAAAGTTAGACAACTGAGTCCAGAACACAAGTGTTCAATTAAGAAAACTCTTTAATCAATGTCAAGTTTTTTATAAGAAAAAAATATGTATTATTTCTATAAATAATGCTAATAATGTAAGTTTTATTCACAGAATGTGAGAAGTATAGATTTAGGGAGAACCATATTTCATAAAATTGGGATTTTCAGTATTGCATTTTGGGAATTTCCTTCACCAACTTGGGAAAAGAGCCTTTTCTGGCCTCTTTTAATTTTATAGAAGAAAAGGCCCTGGAAAACAAATACTAGCTAATACTAATAATGTACAACATTACAAATTAAATAAAGTTATTTCAGGAACATACATGGTTTTACATCTTTACTCAACTTTGCATTGAGTAATTTCTCTGATGAGCTGAGTAAGCATGCAGGGTCTTTCAATATTTAAGTGACACTGGAGTAAGTTATTTAATTTGTAGATTTATTAAACATAAATTTATACAGTGCAACCTCTTCAAAGCAAAACCCTTTGAGAGAACAAAAAATATGTAATTGGTGAGAGGTTATTGCTCTAGACAAGTGGGAACAATCATGCTAGCTGTTGTTGAAGGGAGGGCTGCTCTGGAGATGTTGCACTGTAGTACAAATCAGAACCCAAAATATATTTAACGTAATGATATGTTATCTAAATATAAGAGACATTAACCTGAGCTTGTCTTTTTCTATCTTCAATTTCATCAGCTGATCTCTTGCTCACTTTAGGCACGGAGCGTTTAGATAAAGTCAATGCTTGTCCTTCCTCCGAATTTTGATACTTCGAACTATTCTTACAAATTGGTAGTTCATTTGTGTCACTTACATTTTCGCCGATATTGTCTACACTAGACTGAACTGATGAGGTAGCAGTGTAAGAATTACAATCATCATCAGTGTCGGCATTGTGAGCACTTTCAGAATGTGATATAGGCAAATGATAACAATCACTGCCGTCTCTATTCATTGCGATAAGCCTCCTCTTTCTAGCAAGTCTGTCACGTAAGTTGCCCATGTCTGGTAGACTTTCTTCATCACTGGATGAATTGTCAGATATAAAATCATTTCTACAACCATGCTTACTCATTGTTGTTGTTTTTGTTCAAACAGATCTAATCTATACAGATTATTATTCTTCTAGAGTCTCTGTCTGAATATAACACAAATGAAAGCAATATACAATGAAAATAGTTTGATTTCTGACTAATATGTTTATACTTAACTATATTCATATCAATGTCAATTGCAATGCAAACATTCTGAAAAGAATTGGTATTTTTGCTGTCAGCAGCCAAATTTATGTTCTACTTTCACTTTGATTTTCCCGCCAACTGTCAAAAATAATATATACTTCCGCATACAGTAATTATTTTTTCTATCCGTTTGAAATTCAAAATGATTTCGACATTTTTAATAATTATCTTGAGTCACGCAGATATATCATATTAACAGTGAATATAATAACGAAACATGCCACATGTCTCGGATATTGGTATAAAAGTTCTTAATTAGTGCACATGTGTGACTACTTCGTGTACTTCGGAACTACTTTTAAAATGGCGGCGCCCTTGTTGTCAGGTGTATCAAAGTCGTTCAATAAATCTACATTTTTACCAATATCATCAGGTAAACAATAAGTGGGACATCATAAACTCAATAAGCTCGTATTATTTCACTTAATTATGTTTCATTATACCCGCATGCAGTGGTCATAACTGATCATACACTGTTGAATATAATGTACAATTCAAGGGAAGCAAATCTCGGTATGTTTAAGCGTATTCGGATAAAAATATTTCGGACTAGTCTTGATAAAATTGCCTTAGAAATATTTAAGCGTTCGCTTGCATATCTATTCTCTGCAACCATGGAAATGCGTGTTTCCTATGTTACAGCTAAGTTGAATGATAATGTCTTAAGTTAATGTTTTCCCAATTTTAAATATGTATAAACTACCGGTGCTGGTCAAATTTGCAGTGGACTTATTTATGTGTACATTTTGTAAGTGCTTGGTTATATGGTGGCATGTGTCACCCCAAACAGAAAAATGAAGAAGTTGTTTGTTATTGACATTATTTTGCGTTTGAATTGCTTTTGTGCATTTTAATTGACGTTTAAACAAAACAATGATTTTAGAATAAAATCTTGGCTTTTTTTGTCACAAATATATTTTTTTTAAACCATTGAAAAATTAATTCTAAAGGCATGCATAGGTATGTGGTAGACACCGATAACAGACTTTTATTAGTTTAAAACGAGGGGGGTTACAAATTAAAGTCTCGCAGATAAGACAATAATTTTTTTCTATTTGTAGTTTTATCAGCCCAAACTCCTTTACACCAACCGTCTTGTGGGAAAAAAACAAAAGCGTCTGCAGTCACGAGAAACCCTAAAGGTCCTATTCCTGGAAAACGTAGAGGACCTAAGAAACATGAAGGGGAGTTTGCATACAAGGGAGAAATACTAGCCAAGCAGTTTGGACTTACACTGTATCCAGGAGAAAATGTAATGCTCGTTAATATACTACTCAAAATTTTATAAGGATCACTTGCTCAATTCTTGACAAGTCCACACTTACAAATATACATAATTCACAGATATTTACATATATACTTCAAAGGACGTGTATGTATGATGATTAAATAAGCAAATTTTAATCAAAAGTTACAGAAGTTAGTATTTTAGATAAGACAAAACACATATTTCTTCCAAACATTTCAGTTTGTGCTCTCCAAACAATTTTTTTTTATGTAACTTAGATACTCTTTTCATAACCCTGAGTATGAGTGCATAAAGTTTTACCGCTGCCCATTCATTCAAATTGTGTCAGATTGGTTTTATATTTTACATGATGGTGTATTTAATAAAATACAGGTCAAATTCGATTTCCATTAAAATCCAAACATTTTCAGGAGTGATGACCCTGTTTTGACTAAGCTCTCAGCAGAGCCTATGTTCGGACACATTCCCAGTCTATGTAGCCATTATCAGCAATAAGTTCAATAGTGTCTATATTCAAATCTTTAACATAGTTTTAATTTGGACCTGAATTAGTTTACACTTATACTATTACTAGTAACTTTAAGTAATTGAAATCTGTTGTGTAGGGATTAAATGCCTGGTAATACAGTTGCTATTTTTCAATGATGAGCACCCCTTATTTTGCAGTAATTATTGTGTAAGATGTATCAACAACAATTGCAGAGGATGGATCCTTGACAATAGATACAAATGAAATATCATTCAATGAAAGAGCATTTAATTGTTCAATTCTGAAGCATTTTGATCTTTCCTATTTAGGAGTTTTCTAGCACAACCGCAACCAATGAAATTAGGTAGAAAACGGTCACAAAACTGCCCAGAATGCACCTTTCCACTTCTTCAAATTAAAACATTTTGAACCCCAACTTTAATTAAATATTATGCTCCCCAAGCCTGAAATCCTTGTAGATAAAACCAATAAATATGTATTCTGAGACTATCTGATGTTTGATGATCTAAGAAATCTTTTATGAATTTCAGGTTGGAATAACTAAGAATAACACTTTATATGCACTTAGAGATGGAGTTGTTATTGTGTCATGTGAGAAGTTAAACCCCTATCCTGACAGTCCACTTTATGAAAGAGTACAAAGGGGAATGGCTATTTATAAAAAGTTCTGGAATATATACCCCACACCTGTGCATGCTAAGTTTAAACTTGTGTCTGAAACCTGATTTCTTGCTGATGAAATTGTATTAAGTTGTTCGAAATTTTGTTTGGATTCAACAAATAGCTGCATGAAAAGGTAATCCTGAAAAAAGAACAATTACTTGTACTTCACTAGTGTAAAATATGATGGATTACTACTGGTAGATCATGTTTTATCTTACAGGAAGCTATGTGAAGTTAACAATATTTCTACTTCATTAACGCTTATTTATAATGAACTTGAAGTAGTGCATTTAACTTAACTTTGCATTTTACCAATTTGCCCCATGAAGTTTCAATAATACACATACTTCCATTATTACTTGTGATAATATCATAAATTCACTAAGTCTTGTTTTCTCATTAATGAGTTTTTGTTGGATTTGTTCTAGTACATTTTGTATAAATACTTATCTTTAATGTACTGGGAAGAAATCAAAATAAATATGTTATGGTCTCTATTCGTTTTGTTTGTTTCATTTTTAGCTCACATGTCACAAAGTGACAAAGTGAGCTAGCTATTAGGATCACTCTCCGTCCGGCGTCGTGCGTCGTCAAACTTTATGTTGTGACCACACTAGGGGCCACATTTTGGCTCAATTTTAGCAAAACTGGGTCAGAACGTTAATATCAACAAAATCTCGGACGAGTTCGATATTGGGCCATTTGGGGTCAAAAACTAGGTCACCAGGGCCAAATAAGGGAAAACCTTGTGAAATCACTGTTTTGACTGCATCTTCATGAAACTTTGTCAGAATGTTTATTTTAATAATATGTAGGTCAAGTTTGATAATGGGTAATTTCTGTAGTAAAATTAGGTCACTAGGGCAAATTGCTGGAAAACCTTGTGAACACTCTAGAAGTCACTGTTTTGATTGGATGATCATGAAACCTTGTCAGAATGTTTTTCTTCATAATATCTTGGACGAGTTCGAACATGGGTCATCTTGGGTCAAAAACTAGGTCGCTAGGTCAAATCTTATGAAAAACCATGTTAACTCTGTAGATTTCACAGTTATTATTGGATCTTCACCAAACTTGTCAAATCGTTTGTTTTAATGATATAACAGTCAAGTATAAATATGGGTCATCTGGGGTCAATAACTAGGTCACCAGGTCAAATCTTAGGAAAACTTTGTTAACACTGTAGATGTCACAGTTTTAATTGGATCTTCACCAAACCTTGTCAAAATGTTTGCCTCAATGATATGTGGGTCAAGGATGAACATGGGTCAGCCGGGTTCAAAAACTGGGTCACAAGGTCAAATCTTAGGTAAAAATCTTGTAAAAGCTCTAAATGTCAGGGTTTTGATTGGATCTTGGCCAAACCTTGTCAGATTGTTTGTCTTAATGATATTAAGGACAAGTTCAAATATGGGTCACCTAGGGTCAAAAACCAGGTCACAAGGTCAAATCTTAGGAAAACCTTATTAACACTGTAGATGTCAAATTTTGATCGTATCTTCACCAAACCTAGTCAGGCTGTTTGTCTTAATGATATGTAAGACAAATTCGAACATAGGTCGTCTGGGGTCAAAAACTAGGTCACCGGTTCAAAACAATGTTTTAATGAGTGAACAATGATTGTCATGTGAGCGATATAGGGCCATCTTGGCCCTCTTGTTTAAGATCATTGTTTCCAAATATCATGACTTACCTGTTGTTTGCCTACTCAGGAATTTCATAACTTTCTATGATTCTTGATCATGTGATCAAAGACTGTAGTGAATACTTGTTACTTGGTTACATTCAGTCACCTTTTATGCAGTAAAATAAAGTTGGCAAATATGTTATTAGAGCTACTTATATCATTATACCCCTTTAATGAAGTGGGGGAATATTGCTTTGCACATGTTTTTTTGTTGATCTGTCCGTCCTTATGTAACCAAACCTTGTCCTACCAATGACAGAACTTAGACTTGGCTGTGAGGTTGGGAATCACATATTGATGACCTCTATTGATTTTGAGGTCAACGTCACAGCGACCTTCAAGACAAAAATCTTGACTATGGTATATAAGGAATATACAAATGTACTAGTAATTTGTAGTTCCAAAGCTAGATGAAAAAGTAAGGACAAGTACCATGTAAGAAGTCTATAAGTTGCAATACGTATAGAGTAGACGATGAATACTTCCAGCGTGTGTAGCTCGGTGAAACACGATATATGCTACAAGAAATTAAGAAAGAGATCATTCATATGAATTAAGGTAGAGAGCATGAGATGAAGACAAAAGTGAAAATTTTCTTTATATTGTTAGAGGTCCGCCTTGGGAAAGAAAGATTGTAAAGCTCAAAAAAAGAAAGCAAAATGTATCAATAAGAAAATGAGATATGCTCTCTTGTTCAAGACGGGGAGGTGTAGTACACGATCGAATGTCCAAATTAAAGTAGATTATGAACAAGAAAAGCGTGATCAGAGGACTGTACGTAATAGTTTTAACCATTCGTTCCAATCTTCGTTACCATTTCAAATGTTGATACGCCAGTGTACCTTCAATTCTGAAATGCTTTTAGAACTCAAACTCGACTGAACTAATCAGCAGAGAATTTAAGCGAATATTACATATATATAGATGGTTTTGATATATACATGAAAATGCGTGGACATTAAATCTAAGTAAATCTGATGATGACAGAGGTATAAACTTAATGGCAGTGACAGGCTCCTGCAATTAATGTACCTGTGTCTGTGTATGTAGGAGGAACAATTTCAGTGAGGAAAATACAACCGTAAAGAATTATGACTTGTTGAACAAGATTTATTAAGTCGGAGTGACTCTAGTCATTTTCTTATATGTGGATATATGGACTCTTATTTCAATTTATTGATTGGAACACTGAATATGTCAACTGAAAATATATTTTGAGTTTTTAAAAACTGTCATGCTGAGACAGAACAAATTATCTGCATGAGGAAAACCGAGAACTAGCTTATATTGACTTGTATAGTGCATATAGTAGCATCCCTGGTACGGTGGATAAAATCAACAAGTAGTCTCGGACGTACTCTCCTATCGGAAAAAAAGTGATTATCATCAAGTTCGAATTCTTAGGCTACATACGTAGTTCACACTCAACTTGAAACAACCAGAAAGTTCGATACACCATACATAAAAGTATGATACATTTGCTAACAAAATATAGACCATACAGTTATATACTGCTATAACCTGCATTGTGTACGTAAAATAATGGGAGACTTACCCGGGCCGGGATTTTAAACATATTGTCAACTGACATATGCATATATAGAGCAAAGTAGGGTAATTCCGACCCCTGTGTAATACCGACCCTTTTGTTTTTTTTTCATATTTTTAAAGCTCCAAATAACTTGACTGTATCTGTCAACCATTTATCATTGATGACGTCACATTGGTTTCGTCATAGAAGGCCATTTTGAATTTTGTGGAAGGAAGTGTGACCGCCAATTGTTTTTTGTAGTGAAATAAAAGGGTGACTATAAGCGAAGTTAGCTTACTATTTGTGTTCAGACTTGATTTATAATGTTTCAAATTCTAAACTCTATGTATAAATCAATCATACATGCCTCTATTATTATATTCTTTGTGATTTTAAGACAAAGTCTATGATATTGAAGGAGACCACGTGGGGGTCTGATGTATTTAGAAACACTTGAAATATAAACTAGAAAGTATGACTTATGCAAGTGAAATGGTGCATAGTAGACCAATGCGTTGGAAAGGGGCAGTAAAGGCACAATAAAATTGATATCCCTAAGACAACGTTATTAAATACAAACTATCTGGACGTGTACCAGAAAAGTCTTAGGCCCTAGGCGGAAGATGGTGTCAACTCCAGTCGAGGAGACAGTAACTGTTCTAGTTGAATACTCACATTTAATGTGTGACATATAGTGTATATCCATTGATAAGGAAGGAATTCACCTTTGAAGTGCAAACTATTGTGAACTTGGACTGTCGTGTAACACTGTTGGTGCTTTTGTTTGCAAAGATGTATATTTGACGTGTGTATTCAATTAAATTAATGAAATGTTTATTTGTCAAATTTTAATTAAATGATCAAGATTTAAAAAGAGCGATGCTTGTGTTGTTTAATTCAATACTTTTTTCCATTTAATAGTAGCATGAATGTTAGTACAAGTTGCACTGCCGTTATCAATAAGATTATGTCAGTGCTTCATTATTTAAAAAAAAAGTTTGAAGGGGGTCGATATTAGCAGAAAGGGGTCGATATTTACAGATTCACATAACACTGGGGGCCAACGACGTATCACGAGAGGCGGTTCGCATCGAAAACATGTGTATGTTATGCAACGAAATTTTATGTAAACAGTCTCTGGTTTTCTGACCTCCACATGCCATTTTGAAATGTTTGACCTGGCAGGGGGACGAAATGTTAGTTTTTTTGGATTGTCTTGTTAGTTGTTTTTATTAAGTTTGTATTTGCCGTTGTAAAATGCGTTTTCTGTACAATGATTGCGTTGTCATTCATCAAATTTTGCCAGATTAGTCCGTTATTCTGTGTAAAAAACAGTTTTCCTCAAAATTATTGTGACATGAAACCCATTTGTAAAATATTTAGCACTCATGATACAGGCATCATGTCTGTGAACATAACTTAGCATCTCCCCACCGCTTATCAGATTCAATAGAATGTTTACACGTTAATTTAACAAGGCCTTTCGCACTAGACAAGTGTGTATGGTGTCAACTGAAGTCTCTTTTTGATGTATATGTTACTAACAGAGTGTGTGATGTTTCAGTCTGAAGTCAAATGTGTATATCAATTAATATTTTGCAGTTGACAGGTATCTATTTAATTATGTGTGATGGTCTAAAGAGAACAGTTAAAATTGTTAGATGGTCTTATCTTTTAATAACTGCATTATAATAGATTTAGGCACATAAATAATTTACGAGTTTGAACAATTTAGAAATCTGCTGTTATCTAAAAAGTTTGATTGCATTTCTTCGATTCGTAAACACCATTGCCCCATTCATTAGTATCTATAGCAATATTGCACCGTGCTCGTCAATCCAAGCGTGATTTGCACCGAATTCGCCAATATCCACCATTTGAAAAAAGGTGACCCAGTCTTGAAGACGTCTACGGTCAGTCATAATGCCCCCATCACACCAGAGCACGTCCGCACCACATTCGCAAAGTTCCTATCACGTCCTGAAAATTTTGATGGCCGTGGCAGGGACGGGGTCAAACTCGAAAAGAAATGATGCACTCAGGCTCGCACTACGCCCTTACAACGTCTTTGCCAGGTTCTCACTGCGTCTATCACGTTGCCAGTAAGTTCATTACACGTGCAGCTTCCCGTTGTCAGCAGGTCTATTGCGTTAATACTACGCCCAAATTATGTGCTCACTACGTCCATGCAGACTGAACTGCGCTCTCCCTAGGTCCCAATAACGTCCTCATTGCATTTACTAGCTCCGTATGTATACTGTACCATATGTGTCCATTTATATTAACTGGTCATGATGGCCAAACAGAAGTCTTCTTTCTGCTTATAGTCATGCACTAACGCAACATAATCTAAGTTGCTTCATGTTTCTTTTTCTTCTATTTCTTATTTAGAAAACGGCAATTTCAGCATCGAAATGGCTTGTCAGGTGGTACAATAACAAAATGCATTAATTTGCTAACGTCCTGTCAGGACGCGGTGGGTGTAGTGCAATCGTTGCCCTAGTGTGATGGGGGTATAATTAGAGTAGATGTAATGGATTGAAGAAGCTTTTGTAATTGTACTACGGTCTCTTTTATTGTTTCATCGGTAACGTTAGATCTACTTATTCAAAGTCCTCTGCGTCTGAGCATAGTATAGTTGTGTCCAATTGTTCCGTCAGTTCAGCACCATCTGGTTGAGAAACTTCTGTACATCCCGAATTCCGCTTGTTTCAGGAACAATTGGCAATGGACAGACTTAGTCGGTGTGTTCACTTTACAATATACGTGAATTGGAATCTTATTTATATGTATTAATTTTTCCAGTTTCCGTGATCGTTGTCATGTCGTCGATGTTGTAGATAACGTAATGGTCCTTCATTTTAAGCTGCATTGTGATATTTAGTTGTACCTCTATCATCTGCTTCCCTCATGAACGTAACGCTCTATATGCTGGAGTTTGCACAGTGTCATTGCGCTTCTAAAATGCTGGAGAATGGTGACTGGCAGTACATACACACCGCGTGGTCTGTATCCTGAAATTGATTTTGACTTCAGTGAGCAACGTACACATGAAGAGTGACCTTCGTTTAGCACCATACACACACTCTGTGAGAAACAAACACAGTCGTAGTATGCAAAAACCCCGTTCATATGTGCTTATTACACCTACAGAACATTTCTAATGAAGACAAAAAGATTGAATAAGTAAACCTTACCCAGTAAGCATAAGAAATGATACTCACGAACAATATTTTAATGAAAAATCTACCAAAACAAGACTGTCTATGAACATCCCTAACTTTTGAGCTTAATTCATACGTAATACATAGTTCCCACATCTACAACATTTACCTCCCTTGGCGGCCATCTTGCTTGGCAAATTTCTTAAGCGCTTAATAGAAAAAATCAGACAATTGGTTATTAAACAACTCAATTTATGAAAGATAACTTAATCATGATGTCATTACAGCCGTAAGCACATCAGGTTTAAGAAAATGTAGTTGTCACATATGAATATCCTATATTTAGAATTATCAGAACAAAAATATAAATATCTTCTATCAATTCTTGCTAAATTTGCCAAGCAAGATGGCCGCCAAGGGAGGTAAATATTGTAGATGTGGGAACTATGTATTGGTACTCAATTAACTGCATACAACTGTTTCATAGTATTAAACGTTTCTACTCACCATGTTTCGTGCTTGGAATATGATATTCCAGCAAAATACAATGTCACTAACTACGAGAAATGTCGTCCTTAGCTTTTCAACCACGTTATGTGTACATAACATGTGTCGTTTGTCGTTGCATAACATACACATGTTTTCGATGCGAACCGCCTCTCGTGATACGTCGTTGGCCCCCAGTGCATAAGGAAGAACAGAAAGAGTTCCGTACCCTTCTGTATATGTGACAAATAATCTGATTGGTCATAAATGACCAATGGTAATTTCTCTTTAAAAAATCATTGCAAACACTGGCTTAATGAGAATTAAGTAAGCTTACTTTTGACATTTACAGTTAAGGGGTCGGTTTTACCCTACTTTGCTCTATATATTTATATATAAAATGTTAAAAAATATCCGAGTCAAGCAAATTAATAATGAAAAATAACTAACATTCCATAGGTATTATTATATAATTCAATAGCCTATTGAATTATATAATAATACCTATGGTATGTTAGTTATTTTTCAATATATATATACATATAGGCGGATTTATATCAGGTATATCAACAGCTTTGTAAACACCTGTTTAAGGTGATAGATATTCATGATATTTATTGTAAAGCCTCTGATAATGAAGGCACCTTCATAAACTTCAGATGTATAAAATTCATGAGAAATACATATAATGGATCGGATAATTCTCACCATAGCTCTAGTGAGCCGTAAACAGAAAATATTAATTAGTAAATGCATGGCGAGTGCTCGGGATGGGAGAATGTTTCATCTAATATTCCACATTGATCTGGCTGTTCTGGTGCCTGTTTTCTTTGTTAAATAAATGTATTTATAATCAGAGACGTATAAATATACATGTATAATATAATAATGTATGGTTTATAAATCACATGCACGCGACCGTTACTAAAAGAAGGACCATGCATGGTCCATATTTGTATGGCTGACGTACGTACGTCACTACAACTATATATAAATTATAATATAATTTTTCCAAGGACTTAAATACATGTGGTTTCTGATGCCTTTTGGTAGGGCATTCCACCATTTTTATTGGTTCCGCAACAGATATATATATATATACATGTTTATATGGACCTATGTGTATCTGCAAGCACCATTTATTCAGACGGAGGTCCTACTAGATCTAGTCAGTTACTTGAAAGTTATAAAGCTATCGTGAAATGAAGTTTTTTTGCTAGAAAGCCTATTGCTATAAACGGCTTTGTAAGCATATAAAATTATAATGTAAATACCAATGTGACGACAGCGAAATAGATTGTACACTATATGGTATGTTTATACCAGATCGAACAATTTCGGAAAATGGACGAATCTCTAGATAATTATATTTCAAAGGCGAATTTCAAAGTGAAAGTTGGGTAAGTTGATAAAAGGATGTGACTTAGAACTTCTGATTGTTTCGTCATTCCATATGAAACACTGGTTTGTTTATAAAATCCAGTCATTGGATTGAAAGATCGCGAAAACACGTTACAATAAATAAATTTGTTGTCAGCTTGTCCATTTGATCAAATCTCCAGTTGTGTAATAACACGATATCCAGACTGCCTTGGACTGACCTTCATGTGTTTCATAAAAGGTATATAAAGAATGATAGATGGAAAAAACTTCATACATAATAATGATACTCTCGTTTGGTGCCATGACGGCCAAAGGGAATTGACACAATTTTCTTTTTCGAAAACAAAGTGTCTTAGCATATCTAATAATCTATATATCAGGTTTTTTCTTAACACATCAACTGACTTTATAACGTTGTGATTGTTTTCAGAAACCCAAGATTTAAAGGCAATGCTGGACACAATTCTAATACTGGAGGGTTTCAAGGTAAACGCAAGGTTGGTGGATATCAGACAAACAAAGTTACTGATGTATCAATTACTGTGCCAGCTGTACGCAAAACTTCTGTAAATAAGAATTCTACCAATCAGATTCGAGATGCCAGAGATAGACTTGTCTCCAAGAGTAAATCTTTGGATGCTCGTAATAAGTTAAATCAGAAAGCAAGAACTACTGATGCAAGACAGAAGTTGATGACAATGCGGGCACAAAAAGAACCTATTGATGCACGTGCTAAGATACAGGCTAAGAAACAGTTACAAACTACTGGAGTTACAAATTCACAATCTGGACCATTCACTCTCACTAGAACAGTAAGTAGATTTTATGATGGTGTATTCTATTTCTAAGAATTGGGAGTATAAAATTACATGGATTTTTTTTTGCTAAGAAAGTGACACTGATAGTTAGCAATATAAAGAAAGCAAGCCGTTATTAAAAGTGCCTTAAATGTGCTGTGTCATTTGTTGTTTGATTTGCAGATCAAGTTATTGACTTGAAATTGAAAAAAACATGGTTTTTAGATATATACATTGTTGACTATAGTTGCTATGGATCTCTGTGTTGATAAATTTATTTGTAAGTGAAATTCAAGAAACAAATGTTTACAGTAAACTTGACAAAGTACTGGTATAAAGTGGCATTTTTATTTAATTTTGACTTGCTTTTTTTTCATTGCTGCCAGGACAATCTAATTTATAAGCACAATGTAAAAAAATCTGGCATTAATATAATATTAATGTAATGAAATAATGTGTTGATTGGTTTCTTCAAATTCTTCAGGTTGCCAACAACGGTAAAGGCAACAATATCCAACTGACAGCTGGTTCACAAGGCAACGTCAGCATAACAAAGACAGTAAGTACTAGTCATTTTAACCCATGATAAACTGTCATTTTGACTGCAACAGATTTGGTCAATATGATTGCTTTGAAGTTAATATATATTTTTTATAGAAAGATTATGTTTTTTACATAGCATTTATCATTGAAGTTAGCTGGTTTAAATATTAAGAAAATATTAATGATTGACCTGTCCTTCTTGCATGAAATTGAATTGTAATTTTTGATTAGTCTTGTATGATTTTGAATCTGAAAATTGCTTATCAGTGTGAAGAAATTCTCTAAGAAGTAACAATTAACATGTGTACTGAATTTTATAATAAATTTGATTCTGATCTGATATGACTGTAACAAGTTTGTTAATGGAGTCATTCTCTATAAAGCACCAATAACCTTTTGATTTTCAATCAGTTTAGTGGATTAAAGATGCAGTCATTGTATCCAATCAAAATATTTTTATAGAAAATGCACTACAAGACAACAAACTCCAATAATTATGTACTAAAGTGTACACTACATACAGTTGAATCTTGTTATGTCAAACTCGCTTATATCAAAATTTCGGTTATGTCAAACTGTTTCTTTGGGTCCCGATTTTTTTGCTCTTTCTCTATATGAAATTAATCTGCTTACCTTCAATTCACTTATCTCCAAATTTCACTTATGTCAAACTATGTTTTTGTCCCCGTGACTCTAATTAGCATGTAGTTTGAGTTGTTTATCTCAAAGTTAATTGGAGCTAGCTTGTCCACGAACAATGGACCCTTTCACACCAGTTATGACATTATCCAAATACTACGATACTTGCATGTTCAACTTGAAAATCAAGGACGATTACTTGCCACCTTGAATTTTAGTCAGCAAAATGATCTTAGCTTGACAAAAAGAATTTATTCTAAAAGCATGATCGACGTTGCAACAAACACATTCATCTTACATTATGTACGGAAATCATACACATCCGAAAATATGTAAAGCTACCCGGTAGATGCTCCGTATTTTCAAATTCTTACAATAAATTTCATTATGCATTCTTTGAAATTAAGGTTTGAAATGTGGTTGCCCGAAACTGAAAATTTAACTGCTTTTTATTTGATATGTTAATGAAAAGTTGGTTGTCCGAACCAAACTTTTGTTTGTCCGAATGAAAAACTGGTTGTCCCGGACAACAGGACAACCGCTAGTTTCACAGACTGATTAAGCGCGAAAAATAATTCATATTACAGCCCTAAATACGACCTAATTTACTCTTTCTTCAGAAAAGTATCATAAGTTGGAACATTATTTGTCAATATTAAATACTATGAACAGATGCATAATTATTTTGTTTATTCTCTATGTATGCACATATTTTATTCAAGCTAAAAGTAAACATATACATTGTAATATTGTAATAAAGGCTATACACACAAATAGTTTAAAACATATCAAATGATGAAATATTTGTTATCTCAAACTACAATCCACAGTCCCTAGGAATTTGAGATAAGGAGATTCAACTGTATATATTTAATGATATATTGGATCTTCCCATTAGAACATTTATTGTACTTGGTTTACCTACCTGAAGTTAGTAGTAAGATATTCACTATTGTTTATTTATGCAGTTGACTAAAGTCATGCCACCTGGTTATGATGATGTTCTTGGAGCATCTACTAAAACTTCGAAGCCTCAAAATCCCATACGAACAACTGGTGTGATGAAACGGCTAGGAACCCCAACTGGGCAACAGTCGAATATTCCAAATATTACTAGGACAATCTCTAATCCACACAAAAATTCATCCAATTCACATGAACCTAGTCAGGAATATAGAGGACCTATTCCACCAACACATACATTACCCTATCCCCCAGCTTCTCATCAGGATCGTAGCATTCCTTATCAGCATCAACAACAAACAGTGTATTCCCAACCTGCCCCTACTAATATTCCTCCATATCCTGTACATCAGCCCCAGCACCCCCCTCCAGTACCTTCTCATTACGCTCCTCCGGCTGAACAACCACTTCCTTATCCGCCACAGGATTCTGAGGTATGTTTAACACTTTAGGATGCTGTTATTATTGTTAGTTTTTAGTTATAATTCATCCTGATTGACTCCATTAGCAAGCTTCTTTTTCTTTTCATGAATAAATTTAATACTGGTAATATTTTTGCATAAAATCATTTTCATTACATCTTAGATTATTATTTGGACTTTTTAATTTTTTAATCTCATTCATTACTTTGGTAGTATTATTGTTGTATGTGTATTATACATCGACTTTAATGATTTATTCTTGCTACTTTTTTCAGTTTCCTCATAGAGTACAAGCGATTCCTAAGATTGAGGTCCAGAATGATCAATACAGACCTCCGGAACCTCATTACCCGCAATATACTGCTCCGCCCCAGCTCCAGTATGCTCCACCCCCTCAGCAATACATGTATACACAGCCACAACAACCTTCATATTATCAGCCACCTCCAGTCCAGGAGCCTTACAGTTCACCACAAGGAGGTTACAATCCTCCACAGGAGACCTATAGACCACCACAACAAGCTGTATCTCAGAGTAGTTCTAGTGGGTCTAGTTTCATAAAAACTATTAAGAATGATGTCATACCTCAAAGGTATTCTAGCACTGAGTCATCACCATTGAAAAGGAAATCATTTGGAAATTCACAAGAGTCATCCGTATCTGGCAGTCCATTACGATCTTCTACTACAAACTATATTCCAGTGATTGAAACAACAGGAAGTGCTCCAAGTTCTAAAACTCAGAAACCAAAGTTGACCAAAGTAACAGCCCCAGGTGAACCTGTAATAAAAAGACTTAAAGGAAATGTAAGTATAGTACAGTATAATAATTCTTTGATATTCTCTTCAATTTGTTCTGTGATAACTTTGTTAAAATTCATAGATTATCTTTTATACTACCTGTGGTACAGGGCCCTAGCTACACTTTTGGGGTAGGTGCCCGGGCCCTATGGTGGGGGAAAAGATTAATAAGTTAAAAACGACCATTTAAAGGGGCATGCCCAGGAACTGCTGTGTCTTGGGTTTTATACACCAAAAAATGCGTTTATCACTTTTAAAAACAATTATTACCGAAAAGTCAAAGAAGAATGTGCTTTCAAAAATGGCCCTATAACTTGCGCGTGAGTATTTATATGCCGGTTTAAATAAAAGGCTTACAGCCTTTTATTGACGACAACGATATTTCCGATTCGTCTGAGAATTTAACTTAGCGTGCATGCTGCCTTTCAAGCAGCAAAACTGCTATTTAGTTATTTACCTATAATTGATCGATAGATAAGCTTTATGTCGCAAACAATGAACATGACATGAGCAATACTTACCATTTCACAGTTTGTTGACATTTTTTCCGCTTTTGACAGATCCCGAAAGGGTCGAGTTATGAAAATGACGAATATTTTCTAAGGCGTAATCGGCAGGTTTGGTAAATCTTGAAATGTATATTTTGAGTCAACTAGCGGGATATTTCGTTAATATTTTACAGGACTTTCATTAATTGATTTAGGCATTCAAATGATACCAATTTGATTTATATTAGAGACACTTCAGTTCCAGGACATGCCCCTTTAAGCCAAACAGGTCAGCTGATTTGAAATGAAACACTGACATATGAGTGACATAAAAGTTTAGAGATCACTGGACACCACATACGATCGAAACAAATATTGTTCTGGAGGGGAATTTTTATCTAAAATAGGGGGAAAAAAGTATATTGTTTGAGGAGGGGAATGGGGCCATAATTTGGCTCCAAACAACATGAAATGAGGGTCCTGTGGTGTTTTGAGATTTTCATTCATAGTTATTTGTAATCACATTTTTTTTGCTGTCAGAAAGTAACATTACAAAATAGCAGGTTTTGTGAACATTGTAGTGCTTACATGTATCCTACCTGTCATGATGATCAGACAGAAGTAGTAGAGATTTTAAATTAATCATGTATGATAGAGAATGAGTTTTTGTATATATTCATGGACTACTAATTGGAGAATTCAAATTTTGCAGGATGATGATAATGTAATCAGTCCCATTCAAGGTTTCAAGGTTGCTATCACAAACCTTGCTTCTACAGTCACTCAAGACGACATCATTGTAAGTAGACTAACTTAGTAGTTACATTAAAATTTCAGCTCTATTTTGTTCATTCAATGAATAGTGTAACTTCATTAGGTGTATTTTATTATCCTTGGTGCTGTGCTGTCGTATTTTGTCATTTAGTATACTTTATCTGTGATACTAATTGTGAAAATGTTCTGGAATTAACAACCGTTTCTATAAAATTAAATTATGTACTATTGCACTAGGATTTTTTTCCTTGAAAATACTTCTGAGTCAAAGATTGATTGCATTTTGTTATAGTGACTTTATTAGTTAACCATATTTTGTATCATTGGAAATACCTCATCATAGTTATTAAAAATATGAGTAATTATTAGATAATTTGATTATAGTGTATTTACTCTCACTGATAGAGGGCCGTTGGTTCAAGCCCAGCTACCGACCTTATCTCTTTATATGAGAAAGGAGGTAGTTGCTTTTGGAGGAAGGAAGTCTAATACTAGTTCTTCCCCGGAATGATGGTTAGATGAACTGTCCACCTCATATGACGCTGACTGTTGAAAAGGGACATTACACTCAAATAATCAAACAAATGAATTAAGTGTATTTATGCTTAAGTTGTATTGATTCAGAAATATTCTTCAAATGCAGGAATTGTTTGGTGCTGTTGGTGCCATCAAGAGTGTTAAGGTGATTAAGAATGGTGTGGCTGAAGTGGTGTATGTAAAAAGGGACTCTGCTATGGAAGCAACTCAATCTTATCATGACCGAGAATTGGATGGTAGGTTACTCTATATTTTAGTGTTTCAGTATTATCTTGTTTTTTAGTTTAATTTAAAACATTCATTTCTAGTCATTCATATTTTTTTCAATGTCCTAAATTACTGGATTTAGAATTAAAATGTTAGATTTGTTGTAACTATGAGCTTTGCCACTCTCATATCATTTGAAGACTTGATTTGTGACAGAACTGAAAAAACAAACATATTTACTAGCATTATGTTTTAAATGTTATGTATCAACTAATGTTAAACCAAAGCATATTTCAACTTTTGTTACGGACACTTTTCATTTTAAAGGGGTTATAACAGTTTGTAAAAGTGTTTCAGTTGATTTTTTCACATTTGCCTCCCTTTCATTAATTTTAATATTTACAGGTTTACCTATGGTAGTCAAAATGGTGACATCAGTGTCTGCTAGAATTAAAGAAGCCCCAGAAAAACTGCCCCCTTCAGTGAAACCTGCAACCACAGGACCTCTAGTGTAAGTCAGAATTAGTAGTCATACATTGTCCTCTTAACAACTAAGTATGTATTTAAACTCTCTATTGTCCAAAGCAAAGCAAGTTGTAAAAATTGCAAAATCTTTTAACATCTAATTAATCATATATCATGTTTGTATCTTCATATTTTCTTGTGAATGAACTTCATGTGCATGGTATGTATACTTTTGATTCGGATTTCAGAGATTTTCATTTTGTGAATGAAGATATTTTCTTGTACCTGATATAAACATGTGAGCACTGTTATCTACTGACGTTTTATTCTGTTCTCTTTTCACTGTTACAAACATTGTCACAAGTGCTGTCTTGTTATGCCCCCTTTCTAAGAAAAGGGGGTATATATTGCTTTGCACCTGTCCGTAACCAAACCTTGTCCGAGCAATAACTAGAGAATGTTGGCCTATGATCCCCAGATTTGATTGGGAGGTTGGTCATCACGTGTAGATGACCCTTATTGATTTTGAGATCAAAGGTCAAGGTCTTACTATCGAGTTGGCCATTAGGGGACATCCCTGTTTCACAAACATGTCTTGTTAATATATGAACACTTCATTTTGATTTTAGATTCAGTAAGAAGGCAGCAAAGCCTCGATCATCACAGAAAGAAGATGTTGATGTAACAACACTACACAAGGCTCTGTTTAAAACTGGGGCAGCTGGACCATCCAAACCTGTTACTTTCACTGTTAATATTTAAAATCATGTTCATCATTCACAGTAAGATGAGTTGTTCTATTTTGTCATAAATCATCACTAGAAGAAGTCTTTGTTAATAATGATAGGTTGGGACACTCAACTTACATTTTCTTTTGCCATGAAAAATCAACCTACACTTTTATTGACATTCATCTCAATTTTTTATATACTGACTAATGCAAGGGAGATAATATCGTGCTACATAGTTCTAAATTGAAAGTGTGATTGGTGATTAATTCAGAATGTTTATGAGTGAATAGTCTATATTTCATTATTTCATATTAATGGTTTCACTCACATCATTAAAAAAATGTTTATGTGGTAGCAGCCTATATAATGTTTGTAAGAAGGCAATTCTTCAACCTGCTCTCAGAATATTCTTCGAAGGAATCTGATTATGTTTAGGGGAGACAATATTCCAGATTTATCTGTCCTGAAATAGCTGTGATTTCTGAGCAAGATAAAAGTTATCTGATGAAAGTATTCCAACAAATGGCAAAATTTATGGTCTATTTAATTAGCACTGAAGGATTTTCTATAATACAAACAGAGTTGATATTGAAACAATGTGGTTGAAGGCCTCTTGTTTGGCAAAATGGTTGGCCACACATGATTTTCAGGATGTTTAATTTGGCTCTATTGACACCCCTGTAACTTCATCGTTTTACTGGATGTTCTAATTTGATGTTATGTCCCGAACGCAACTGGTCATACCATTCTATGAAAATTTAACAAAAATGTCGATTTTCTTCCTAATATTGAGCATTTGCCAGATGTGTGTTGAAGGTGAAGTTAGTATTGGTTACAATACAGTCCAAGAAAATAGGTTTGGTGTGTATGTCGCTGTATGTAACTGAAATATCGTTGAAAAACAGCATTAAACCCACTAAAACGAGGCTTTTTGTTTCAGTGGATTTAATGTTGAAAGGCTTATCTCGCGGCTGTTTTTACAGACTTAATTGTATTGTATATAGTGTAAGATTTATTCTGCTGTAAATTTCATTATTGCAAAGATATTTCTACATCTATGTATGTTTTCATTGCACTGAAAGTTTCCTTTCATGGCATATAATCTAGTACAATATGATTTTTGTTAATAAGAAATACTGACCAATCATCATGAATGTGTTTTTATGTCCTTTCCGAAGTATTTATTCTGCTTAAAACAATGTGTCAAAGATCTCTTGTCTTATCCGAATTGAAGTCAGTTATCACATCTCACTGTACACATTGTGAACATTACAGAAATGTAACTCAATTTCACTACTTGTGCATGATGTTCTAATCTGTTACACAGATACTCTGTAAACTGTTAAAAAAAATTTTAGAACATTTTTTTTGTAGATATTTTCTTATTTAAATTAATATCTATGTTTACTTCTACTTTTAAATGGCTGAGTATTATCCAATAATTATGCATGTTTAATAACAGTTTAATTAGTTGTTAATTGATTTTCCTGTTCCAGGTCCTTGTCTGTGTCATTTTACTTTTTTAGACCAAGTATTGGCACCTTGTTCAGTAGCTTTTCTGTATTATTGTCTCTGTATGTGATAATGTATTGATGTATTTCAAATAGTTATATGTTGATGTGGGACCGATTTTGTTTCATTGTTATAATAGGTGTTATGACATGTGACAGTATTCAGTTTACAAGGACTAAAGTACTTATGATAGTTGATTATGAATGATATCATTGTATATAAATTGTGTTCAATTATGAAATAAATGGAAGTGAAGTATTACCGAATCTTGTTTTTCAGTTAATACTGTTAATTGTTGGTGTTTGTATTTATCACCAGAAGAACACCATTCCACAGATAAGATTATCACAGTTCCACAAGTTCTAATATGAGATGTATGAAGTTGGTCCGACTGTATTACATTTAATTGCTGCATGTTTGAATCAAGTAACAATGCTTGTTGCTTAAATAACCATAGGTCATTCAATATTATGTGATACATTTAATGGTAAAATTGGCTTAGGTGGTACAACTGTTTTTCTGTTAAAGACAGGCTGGTTATCTCAATAAAATGTACCAAATAATTGTAATTCAAGCATTCATTTTGAAACCACATAAAAATGTGCTGTGAAATTATGTGTGTATTTACGGCATTAATATTTCAATTTTAATGACAACTACACGAGCCATTGTTGCAGTATCCCCTCATAGGATAGGGACAAGATAATGGACAATCTTGATCCTTGCTGCATGGTATATGACATCTACATGTACCACTGTCACAGAATCCAACCTCCCATGGTGAAGAACATGACATATGACATTCATCACCAGACTTGCATGGTATATGACATTTACATGTTCCATTATCGCAGTACCCTACCTCCCCAGCAGGACAAGGAAGGGGACAATCATGGTCAGACTTACATGGTACATGACATTTACAGATTCCAACATCACAATATCCAACTTCCCCATCTGGACATGGTATAGAACAATTTCTATCAGTTGTACACACATAGTGGCATTCACAAGCGCCATCATTACAATATGGTGTTTGTCCCTTTAGACAAGGAATATGACAGTCCATAACTGTGTCACACTGCATTCGACATCCACATTTACCCATGATGCAATGTGCACGGAATTTGTTTGCGCATTCAATATGGCAATCGGAATCATTTGAACAAACATACTTTGACACTGATAGCAAGCGGTCAGTATGGTTGCATGTACATTGTCCATGGTCACAATATCCTGTCAATGGGTATGGACACGGTAATGGACACTCCCTGTCTGTTGTACATGGCTGACATTGACAAATACCAGAATCACAATATGCTTGATGAGTGCTGCACGCAACATGGACACAGTCAATGATGTTACTGCATAAAGTGTTTTCTACACAACCGTCTGAAATGGATTAAAATTTAGCTAATTATTGAATCCATGATGTTACTAATTTGCATATACAATGTAGTATTACAAATTGTGTTATAAGAAATACAACATGTGATTGCAGAGGAAAATCGATTAATGAAGAGCGGGTAACTTCTTATATGAGAACGAGTGTAATACGCAATACGCCGTATAGGAGTAGTATACATGTATACATATATGTGTTCTTGAGGTTTGTCTTAAGGACCAAGGTGCATTTTATAAATTAAATGATAGTTTTACATTTAACCACTTCTAATTTTCTTTTTTTCTTTTTGTTGACACCCGACTTTCGTCGCAGTTCTTGTGTACGTTTTTACTTATAAAAAGATGGATATTTTTTCTTTCAGTAGATGTTTTTTTCTGTAGGTATTCGATTTTTGCAGGTTCATGTATTTTGAGGGAAAATACTGTGTTTATATTTAATATTGCTTTATTACTGATTTTATGCACATGATCTGTTTCTTTGAAAACCCATCTCCTTATGACTTGCTTATATGTACATTTTGTGTATATATGTTTCATTTATTCTGCATTACCATTGTATTATACCATGTATCCTCATGGGCCATTTGGCTTACAGGATTGTGTATAAATAAACTTATTAAACTTATGTGTGTGTTAAAATTGTTAACTTGTCAAGTAGTTTAGTAGTGAAATATATATATGAGTATTAATTTATAGAATGTGTACTTACAATTCGTCAATTGCAGTAAAAAGATAATTACGAACACATTCATTACGTCGTGTATGTAGTTAGTAGTTAGGAAGGAATTTGTTATACTATTCATTGACCCTGACATACATTTTGTTTCACAGATAAGAACTTTAACATTTCAGACTATAAGACGATAATGTGCGTAGCTAAGATAACACTTTTATTATGACAGAGGTTATTCAAGACATAATTGCGCTCAACATGCTGTTCTTCCTGTTTTGTATAATTTTTGTTTGTTTGAGTGTTAAGTCCCTTTTCAATAGTCAGAGTCATATGAGGCGGACAGTTCATCTAACCATCGTTCCTGGGAAGTACTAGACTCCCACCCTCCCTAAGCAACTGCCTACTTTCTCACATATAGAGACATGGTCGAACCCACGACTATCAGTAAGGGTTTACGGTGATTTGAAGTCAGCGACCTTGTCTACTCGATCACGGAGACTGGTAAGTATTTTGTAGGCAGCACACTGTTAAGTTTCTTGACCTGTCGTTACCTTACCATAAAGTCCAATTAAGACATTTTAACCTATTTTTCTGTTGCTATACATTCGCTGGGAAATATCAAAAGCCTCGTACGACATTATATTGCACAGAAACATATCCCACTTATATTTTTCATTAAACGGTAAACATTTCAAAATTTCGTATATAGTTCACAAACAGTGTATTTGTATTAGGTCGATGAGATTATGTAGTAATAATATTATTAAAGTTATGAATAGTAATTTCTTACGTCATATAAAGGGAATAGCGTCAGCTTTCTTTACCTTTCGTAACAAATAAAACAAAATATTCATAGAAAGAAAATAAACACGATTATTTAAAATAAATTTACCCGATTGATTAGATTCAATCGTAAAGAAAGGCAGTGTTTGGTTTGCCAATGAAGAGCGTACTTAATGTAAAGACACTGTAAAGTCAATATTTAGTATTATTTACTCTATCGATGTACGCTGGAAGTTTTCCGGGTACCAACAATTGTGTTCACTTTTCCTTTACTTTGATCTTCATGTTTTCTGACAGCTGACTATGTTTGGATGATGAACACTCTAACAGGTAATGCTTTTATCATATTGTTATAAATTAATGCAATAAAAGCAAGTCGGTCTTCATTTTTACAAAAAAAATGTATATTATGAATTTAAATGCATATGTGCTACAATTTTCTAGTATACGCAAAACCTTGTATGATACTGATGTCGCTTTATTAATGTTTATCAGTGGCGTAGCTTCCCATAGGCACTGTAGGCACGTGCCTACACTTTTTCTTACAACAAAAATAATGCGAAAAAGGCTATACAAATGAATGATGAGGAACAATATGGACCATCAGGGTACACAGAGCTTAAACAACGTACATGCAGAAATGCAAGAACTTCATTTAAAATATTTTAGGCTATGTAGCACACCGGAAAATACTGCAGAATGCGTCTCCAGCAATCTACGTTGAAAAGATGCCCCCATAGAAAGATGACTACACATTATTATTGGGCAAGCTACGCCCCTGATAGTCACAGAAATTATTTATTCAAACATGCTTTTTATTATTGACTGAACAGACACAAACAATATGTAGTCATGCTTACATATATGAAGAAATGTGTAAATTTGATACCTTACAGACATCAATGTGTTCGGAATATTCAAGTACATTAGACGAAGTTTCTCACTAAAATTAATCATTTTATAGCCTTATATACATTTCTACTTAAATAATATTCTGTAAAAAAATAAAAAGCATCAACAATTAGAGATAAATTATCCAATATAGTGTGGAGGGTTCGTTTGTTCTTGTTCCTATTGCCTTAATATCTAAGGGAAGCAACTCGAACTGACTTTGAATCCAAAATAAATTTTCCCACGGTCCTCAGACACATCTTTACCTAATATCGTTTTTGTGATTATAAACAGCTAAATAAATGTTTGACTTTTAGATAGGGATATTAGTAAGGATGTTATATTAATGATTTGAGGCAGAAAAAAAAACAGGAAAATAAAGCCAGAATCACATTTTGTGGTTTTAAATAAGGGAGATAATTTGAACGTAGTGGTATGGTAATTTGGTGCAAAATTCTCCGTAATCTGAAAATAAGTTCTTCAATATTTCTCAGATTTTTTGTTTTAAGATGATATTAAATGCATATTTGCATAGAGTTATCTTTAAATAGGCTATACAAACAGAAAAAAATATCGAATTTCAGAATTTGAATTTGAACAGTATTATAAGCATTTCAGTAAAAGTTGTTCTTTTCATAAATATTCTGTTTTTTATTTTCTAATTATACATGCTGTTATATCCCTCTTTGTTATCTTTTTTAAACAGTTCTATCACTTCTTGTCGTCGTACAAGGATCTATTGGACATAAGGTATCCAGCACATTTAATATCCAAAATATATGCGACACACAGTACGGTATGATCTTGCAATCAGCCATACAACGGAATGCAATAGCTTGTTCCGTATTATGCTCCAGGGATGTATCGTGTTTGTCTTTTATCTACAACCCTCTGACGGGCATATGCAACACAAACAACGATGGAATCATGCAAGCTTTTTCAAACTGCTCTACGTTCGTAAAGTATGTAAGTACATAATAATACATTTAGGAATGTTTTCTTAAAACACAAATATTGTTCAAACGAAATAGTCATTATTAATTCGAATGTAATCAGAAAGGTTTATTGACTATGAGCAAAGAAGTATTTTTGCTTATTGATGCTAATTGATATTTGAAATTCCATTTGTGTCAATTAAATTGATATAAAAATATACGTATAATTACAGCATTGTCAAATCAAACGTATTATTATATACATTTAGATATAAAAAAAACCATGACAATATTAATTAATCGTTACGATTGATTAGATTTGTTTCTTCTTCATTCATAGCTAGATTAAAAATGATATTGATTAAATGCCACATTATTAATAAAATAGCTCTATTCTTGTTCACTCATAAATAATACATGTTATGTTAGTTAAGTCAAATGTAAGAATGCTATGGTGTATATATATTTCTGAGTTACCAATATATTAAACGGACTATCAAAAGTTAGCATATTACATAATTAACCTTTATGTATATATTTTTAAAGACGTATCGATATAGGTATAGGTAAAAATCTTCTTAAAAATGTTGAATGTTTGTTTTCAAGACTACGTACATGTATATAAATGTGAAAAAATCCTGTAAAAATGTTTTGTTTTTTTTGACGCAGCATACATGTAATACATTTACTGTCAGTTCGTGAATATATTAGTAAGACAGCGTTTTATGCTGTATTGTTTATAAATTATAATCTTGACTGGTACAGAATTCTTCCTATTGATCGGTTTGAGGTTGGATTATGTGCTTTCTTAATATTTCCCTATGTTAGCATTCACACTCGGCCAGTAAGAAGCCAAGCAACTAATATTACATGGATTTTATGCGATTGCTTATCAGGGTACAGTGTATCAACCAATGTCGACCATACCAACAACCTCTGTCGCAACCACCAGCACATCAGACACGATGCTAACACATTTGTATGGTTCATATAACGGCGATATGTGTGCAGCAACCCTGGACTGTGTGGAACCATTGTCTGAATGTAGAGACGGGAGATGCCAATGTCTAGAGTCTTATGTGTATGAATATAGTACTAAGTCCTGTGTTTTCATTACAGGTTAGTTGAACCGTTGAATGTATTGATATCATTGATGTTTTGTCAACTACAAATGCTTCTGTTGCTCATCACGGAAGTAACTGTAATTACTTCAGTGTGCTCATCTTTATAGAGATTTTATGTTGTTAAAAATGTGTCATTCAGTAGAATATTTTCCCTCAATTATCAAACAATCGTAAAATAAATATTATTTTGTATATTTGTGTATGTGTGGAATTAACGACTTCAAGTTTTAGTAATTTAAGGTTGTCAAACAAATAACGTTATATTCTACTACTTGTACATTGTACTCATTATCCCTAGTATGATTTAGTGATCAAAAACAAGCGTCTTCGGAAATTAATATCTCAAGACAAAGTGTTACAGAGAAAGTGATCTTTGCCCCTTGTAGCAATATATAATTTTATATACACTGTATATAATTAAATGACCGATAGCATTTTGTGACCTCGTGATGCCGAGCGCCTTTGTAATAAACAACATTCACATATAATTGCACACGTTGTTCAAACAGATAGAACATTAAAGCTCTGAAGGTTCTGCTGTTGTTCGGAACTACAAATCAGTCAAAAGTTGATTTCTATGTAGGGTGAGTTTTGGAAAACGAACGATAGTTCGCGCATGAATTTTGATGCAGACATATTTTTATTAAGTATTACGAACGCTTTTCTACACCCGGTATGCAGTTGTTACAGTTGTTCCCATTACATGTGCTTTCTGTACTTTGATTTATGTTTCCCATCTGATCACCAAAAGTAGTTAAGCAATAAGCAGGATATATTATATAGTCTACATCACCTGCCTCTTTGAATACTCAACTTATGCAGAATGTAATATATCATACACGAAGACATGCTCGAAGAAAAAGTTAAACGTTAAAGAAAAAGCATTAAATTAATCGATTAAAACTTCTCGATGAATCACTTTTTTAAATATCTGGTTGTTCACATCGTCCATGAATTCAATGATGACTTCTATACGTTTACATTAGAAGCTATGAACCAGATTAAATTAGCATATACAGCACAGGAATTATGACGTCATCCTTCCTTGAAAAGTAATTATTGTAGTAATCCGAGGGGGAGGATTGTTTAGATTTTTCTAGAAGAATTATACTTATGAGTATTAGTTTATTATAGCTGTTTGCGAGTACATAGTGTAGTGTCTATTACTAGTTTGGCTAATCCTGGCCATTTGATTGGCTAATGGTGATGACTGAATCTATTAATATTTGACAGGCAAGTAAATCATAAGGGCATTTCCTAGATAAGTTGTTGCGTGGTTATTTGAAGTTCAATATGGTTGTATGATAGTGCTCAGATTTATGGTGAATTCGTTAACATTTAGGGTTGATTTTATTTGATTGATGTAGTGTATGATTATAACCATGTGCTTGTGAACTATATACATGAATGTATTCATTTGTCAAATTCTCTTGATTGTCATTATAATGTGTATCACTCATATCATGCAAATATTTGATACACTCCTTAAAAGGAGAGGATTGAATAAAATATACAGACAATTTCCTTTATGAAAAAAGCAACTTCATACAAAAAACATAAACCAATATGCTTCTTGTAATTCTTGTAAGTCTACCTATAAACGTTTTGTTATAGTTTTTCTTGTTACGATTGATTTGTATTGCTCGTTTACGATATTGCATAGCCATATAATTTTGACTTAAATGCACGTAATATTTGAATTTGTATTAGCCATTGAATTGAAATATCGGAACTGTATTCTTAGAGGAAGCTAGATTAATTGAAGCTGTTCGGTATGCAGAAAAAGTGAAAACTGAGCGATTGTTGAAATACGGTAATAACTTTATTGTTCGTACCGAACAACAAAAACTGTATTGACATAATAATTGCAATATTTACGTCGATTTTCAGAATGTCATCAGCTTGGTACAACGTTTCAAAGCATTGAGGAACGAGAACACAGATTACAATTTGTTGATGAGATAGTACAAATCAGCGAAACTGATTGTATATCGCTTTGTATTACTGCTACCATTTACACGTGTCGCCTGATCTCATATGATAGAAAAACCCAGACGTGTGGAATTCATGACTTAAGAGGATTCACCATACAAGACATAGTAAACGAATACGACCCTGAAACAAACAGCATTGTGTATCAACGAGACTGTATGATAGGCGCATCAACAATGCACAATGTTTGCACATATGACACCGATTGTGTGGAAAGAAACTCTGAATGTTCCAGCTCTCTCAGCAAATGTCGTTGTAAAGTAGGCTTAAGTTACGACCCTGATCGACGGGCATGTGTGAAAGGTAATTAAATCAGAGCTAAAACATTATTATCATATGTCGTAGTGTACTGAACATATATTATATTTTATCAGGACATAACGTCATGGCGTCACGCTTACAGCAGACGAAATTGAGCACACGAGGAACTAAATGATTTGTATCTTAAATACCCTGTAGAAGCATCGTTTGTTGTAAGGGACACAATTTTCACGTGCGCCGGTATCTACTTCGGAAACGTGTCTTGACAAGATTTTAAAAACATTGTTGATAAATTTTGGTTTCAAAATTATTTTGCATAAAAAACAGCCAAATCTACCGTTATGGAAAAATCTTTAAAATATCCATTAAATTGTCCTTTGTTATTTACATTCCAGAATGTTCACTTTATTCTCACCTTGGTTTACAATATTACCGTGCTACCAGGATTGTTGGATTGGCGACAAACGATGAGAAATTCCCGATCTACAACCGTGTAGAGTGTAGAGATGCTTGCTACAGTAATACTAACATTAACTGTGTTAGTGCTGTGCTAGATAAAAATTCATACACTTGCTTCATGTCTAATCAGTCCTTGGCGATATGTCCATACGTGTCCTTTGTAAGCGATCCAATGTTTGACCTGCTGCAGAAAGATTGTGAAAGTATGACGCCAGTGTTGGAGGAGACACATTGTTACAATATTGAATGCGGTGTATTAGACAGCGAGTGTAGAGATGGAGTTTGTAAATGCAAAGTGGGATTTAGTTACAAACAATCCAGTAATACTTGCATTGATGGTAAGTTGATGCAATATGCTACGTTTAAAGTAAAGCTTTAAATTGCGTTAATTGTTCTCCATTATCTGCCTATTTGCTAAAGGATAAGTACACTTGTATCGAGAATTTACTTGAGTACCTCTCCTGTTCTGCCGTAAATATACTTTACTAAATATTTTAAGTATCTTAATTGCCTAAATACGCTTAAACATCTTTTTAGCGTCCAGTTAGCAAAATGAATGTCTGTTATCATGTAAGATGGTCTAGCAATGAGTACATAACGCGATAATTACAGTTTACAAATTATTACAGGTTTGGCATCATACGGAACACAATAACGTCTTAAAATTATTGGATTATTGCACACAGATTGAAATTGTTTGCAGTGGAACCATCTATGAAATTTGTCTCTACTTTTTGTATATGGTTAATAATGCTGATGAACCAGGGGCGTAGCTTGCCCTAAAATTATGTGTAGGCACCTTTCTAGGGTGGGTCCGGGGCATGCCCCCCCCCCCCCCGAAAAAATTACTGTAGATCGCCGGAGACGCTTTCAGGGGCACATATTATTTAATTTGGTCACTCAGATCTTCTATTCTCCCGGCCTATACCTCTTCATTTTAGTGCGTTTTAATTTTTTTATCATTTAAATATTTTTTAATTTGTCAGAGAAAGGTGTAGACACGTGCCTACAGTGTTTCAAGGAAGTTACACCAGTGTGAGCGATTGTTTATTGCGTACAATATTAAATATAAAACATCATAAATAAACCGTTTCTATTTTCAGTCTGTTATAATTACGGACACACGTTCCAGACAATCAACGATTTCTATGTAGATGCTCCCTCTATGGTTTCCCTGCCAATGGTATCAAGTAACCCATTTGATGAATGTAAGGCTGCATGTGTGATGGAAACAACCTTCCAATGTCGTATGGCTGTTCTAGATATTCCAATATTCAAGTGTGTACTGTTTGAGACTGCTCTTATTGGCGTACCAGTGTCAGGGTACATGGATAATATATCTGGGTTTGTCACGTTTCAGAGAGACTGTGCATAATGATTAATATAATTATATATGTATTATAAGAGCGTAACTTACACATTACGCATGATACAACTTGTATAGTACTAGTGCAAAACACATCTATGTATACTGAACAAACTTACGAACCCCCTCGTATATTTTGATATGCACTTGTTTTTCGAGCCAATTTTCAAAGTTCTGTTCAGGTACACCAATATGCAATGTATTTCTTAAATCGAATTCAGTATCTTAGAAACATTTAATTGAATTGATCAATGATTTTTTAGCAATGCTGATAAATCGCATTTTGTATAATCAGGGGTTATAAAATATATTCAGTGTATATACCTCTACGGATTATTTTTTAATCCATGTCCAACTTTGGCGGACATGGCCTTATCGAGTATCTGATCAATTTTCAAGGGAAACAACTACAATTCAGGGGTTTATATACAGTCTACCTATTGTTACCCTCCTTGCTTGCGTTATGCTGACTTTATTAGGGGTCATAAAATAATAAAGTCAGTCACGCGTAACAGATAAAATATGTTATCTTAATTGATCCAAAAATCGATATTTCACTGTATAACTTTTGGATCTCTGATAAGACTTGAGCATGTCCCAACTATTATGTACGTCGTTAAAATGGACAGAAACGTATGCTAGTGACATTAATTTGTTTCATCAGTAAAATTAATTTTGAAAATGCGGATATCATGAAAAGACAAAATTCAAGAATCCTAGTAATAATTATGTTAATGTATGCACAGTCAAATAGTAATTTGATTCTATTCTGCATATAAACACATTGTTTTTCTTTTCTTAATAAAAGTCGGTTAGTAGGTATGGACTTTATTTGACTTTTGAAAGCATGTGCCACTGGGAAGGTAAAACGGAGAAAGAGGATTTTCCATTCCTCGGATAAAATCATGAAAATGTCTAGGGTCGCGGGATAAAATTAATTAGGGTCGATCGAATAACCAGAAATGTTGCACTATGTCGCACGTCTTGTAGGTCAGTGATTATAAATGAAATTATTTCCAAATCCATTACAAAATAGAAAAAATACGAATGATATTAAGCTATAGACCTGGTGTATAAACAGTACAATCAATTTCTGCAATTTTATGGCAATTTCCATCCGTCTTGAAATGGTATCTAACAAATATAACTCGACGTGTCCAATTGTTTGTGAGTCAATGTGAGATGCGTAAAAAACAATAATCAGGTAAAGTTAGCAACAATATAAAGGGATCTCAAAAATATGATTTTATTATCCGTCCTTTGTTTACACATCATTGAAAAAATAAATATACAAAGTAGGTAATCTATATTATTTTATGATATGTTTTTATAAGTGACATGTGGACGTATGCCAAAATGATATATTTAGCTTATTATAATTTATTATATTATCAAAACTTAATTAATAATAAATTTCATTTAATGAAATATCATCGTCTATTTAAGGCCCATAAGAACAACAGATGAAATGATAGTAAAAAAAAAGAAATATATATTACTTGATCTGTAGCAATATCTACATAATGCCTTCCATTAGGCATATCTCATAAAATAGTTTTCAGATGCTTTTTCTTATTTTTTGTAAAATGATTAAAAAATACTGTGCTGTATTTCTATATGTACTTTGTGATAAAAAATGGAACATTTTTTTTGCAAGTAAAAGTCAGTTTCACATCTGTCTAGGTAAAATAAGACCTACTTCAATGTTAACATCCCAAAAGCTTATAGTGAAAACCATTTTTTATTTATGTTATATTTTCTACAATATCAACAAATTGGGTTATAAATATCGATTTTGCTTTTTATTCGGAAATAAAGTAAAATATTTCACAAATTCTAATATTTTCATCCATGTTGTAATATGTTTTAGTCTTCAACCTCAATTATCCTAAAACCTGATTCAACGCGTCCGATTTTTATTACCCTGTATAATGCATCATGCTGTGACTGTATATACATGGATACCTAATCAGCAGATATGATCATCGCCAAATGCACGTTGTTTTCGTAAACGTACGTAAATATCCGAGATTTGCCGAACGATTGACGAATTGAACTTAAAAAAATCTAAGGGGTAGTTTTAAAAAACATCAAAAGGGTCGAAGAAGATATTATTTGATTGTTTTCATATTTTACATGGTGAAAGAAATTAAATTTTCAAAACGAATGCAATGAGTACAAATTTGATCACATTTCCCCCAAAAGAGTTATGATGCTGAAAACATCAAATTTCCATTGAAAAATCTACCAATTTTACGCTTTTTACATTGAATATAGAGGGAATCGATAGGTGTCTTTTTCAAACGCAAAAGGGTCGAAGAAAGCATTAATTTAAAATAATAAAAAATTCACCATTAGAAAGATAAAAGATTAAATAAACTTTTGTGATGAGTACAAATTTCGTATTTTAAAGAGAATAAAAGTTATGACGATTATAGTGAAAATCCCCTTCTTTGTTTAATGTAAATTTTTTATCGATTTTCCAAATCAGCATGTCCGCGAAAGTTGGGTATGCAAAAATAATTTCAGAAAGAATTGAAATTTTGATATTGGGAATTTAGAACTGCGAAAATAAAATACAGTTTGTAAAAGTACGTCCACGTGTTAACGATCTAATATATTAGTACACAGTTTACATTGCAAATTCTACAAAATACAGATACGACCTGAAGTCTGCCCATTAATAATTCAACAATGTATTGATCGAACAGCTACGACAGTGTTTGAACATAGCCAAAAGCCCCAGTTATTTATCTATTGATTGTCCTGTCGTGAAAAAAATTATGTGCACTGGCGTAGCTTCCTATAGGCACTGTAGGCACGTGCCTACACTTTTTCTAACAAAAAAATAACAATGCGAAAAAAACGCATTAAAATGAATGAATGGTTAGGGACTGGACGAATGGACCATCAGAGTACACAGAGCTTTAAACAACGTATATGCAGAACTGCAAGAATTTCATATTAAAATAGGATATATCACCGCGGGAAATGCTGCAGAGATGCCCCGAACCCCCTTAGAAAGATGTCTTCGCATTATTATAGGGCAAGCTACGCCCCTGACAGGCACAAAAAAAACGTGTTGTTTTTTATTGTAGACTTAACAGACACAAACAATAGGTAGTCATGCTTATAATTATACATGTAGAGGAAGAAATATGTAAATTTGATTTATGAATTATCAAACTTTGAACATTATGGACATTTATGTGTTCAGAATATTCAAGTACGTTAGACGCAGTTCCTCACTAAAATGGATCATTTAGCCTTATGTATACGTCTACTTAAATAATATTCTTAAAAAATTAAATAACACCAATAATTAGAGATAAATTACCCAATAGTGTGAGTTCAAAGATCCTATTCCCTTAATATCTAAGGGAAACAACTCGAACTGATTTACATAATATCGTTTTTGTGATTATAATCAGCTAAATAAATGTTTGACTTTTAGATAGGGATATAAGTAAGGATGTTAAATTCATGATTTGAGGCAGAAAAACAGGAAAATAAAGCCAGAATAACATTTTGTGGTTTTAAATAAGGGAGATAATTTGAACGTAGTGGTATGGTAATTTGGTGCAAAATTCTCCGTAATCTGAAAATAAGTTTTTCAATATTTCTTAGATTCTTTGTCTTGGGTTGATATTAAATGCGTATGTATATAGAGTTATCTTTAAATAGGCTATACAAACAGAAAAAATATCGAATTTCAGAATTTGAATTTGAACAATATTATAAGCAGTTCTATTCATATTTTTTTCATTTTCTATTTGTCCATGTTGCTATATCCCCGCAAACAAAGTCTGTACTAACACTGGTGATATTGTTAATATCAATTTGTATACAAACATGTATTCCTTTGTGCTTCAAACTGACCTTTTTGTACATCCTTGTCAGCATGACATGCCGTACCATGTTATCAATCGTGATAGGTATGTGGTCTATTGTTTAGCATTACACTATATTCATAAATATAATATAGATAATAGAATTATGACAATGGTGATACATTACAGTGCTGTTACAGCAATAATACATCTATTCGTTTCAGCTTACTGCAGTTTTTGGTTGCCTTTTAACTATATCAGTATTAATAAATATTTTTTTAAATATACAGTTGGTTGTTCCTGATTATAAAACCGGATTGTAACAAAACTGCAAACGACATTATTTTTGTATACAGTCATTAGTATAAATTTAACTAACTTTGTAATTGCCAAACTCCACAATCGGAACTCCTCAGCGTTTGTCCTCAGACATAATAGGCAGGTCGCCATTTATTTGTTGTTGTTCACGGGTTACTTTCCATCATGGCTAACCCTGCCATGGGAATCTAACGATGGAAACAACCTGTTTCTCTTTCAACGGGAACGTGATTCTTGGAATCCAGTAGCTGGAGTTGAAAAAGTAATGACCGAAAACCTCATAACCAAAATTCGTAACATACATTTGTATATTCGTATACATTATAGTGTTTTGATAGATAAAATAGTTTTACGTTGCTGTGTATACAATTACCACATTGTCCCTTAATCATTTGAGTACCAAAGTAGTAGCATATCGATCTATGCAATTGTGTTTAGCATCCCATTTTATGTTCAGAGATGAAATGACGTGAGCTTAACCAGGAAGAACAAAAGTAGAGATACAATGAATCTGTTATCAGACATTCAATAACAAATTTGATAAAGTCAATTGTTTATGATATCATGTGTATGATGAACGTATGATACACTATCACAAAGTTCGGTTTCAAGTTAGATAGAATGTATATTGAACACTGCACGCATTCTACAACCCTCAGCTATGAGGCCTAAGTTATACGTTGAAAATGGCGGAGTCAGATGGAAATAATATACTTATTTGCTCTATTTGTTTTGAGAACTTTGTAAATCCGAAAATAATTCCATGTTTTCATAGTTTCTGTTGTGAATGTCTGCAGAAGTATATAGATAAAGTTGGAAGAAAGGGATTTTTCAATTGCCCAGTTTGTCGTGCTCAGACCAAAACTCCAAAAAACGGCGTTAAAGATTTTCAGACAAACTTTTACTTGAATGAAACAATAAGACTGAAGAAGATAGAGGCTATTAAAGACGTCTCAAGAGCACCAGAAGATGAAGATATATCAGATTTGAAAACTGGATATTGTAAACATCACAAAGACGAGAAAGTAAGCTTTTTCTGCGATGTTTGCAAAGTACCATGTTGTCGCGACTGTAAGATAGAGCTACATGATGGGCATAGGTCAGTGAAACTCGAGGAGTTTGCAAATCGCCTGTTTCCTGAAGCAAATGAATTACTTGCTATTACTAATGTTAAGGCTGAAAATTTGAAATTACTTGATGAAAACTTAAGAGAAAAAGTTGAATTTGTAGCACAGGAGAAGGAGAGAATAAAAACAGAAATAGAAGAAAGAAGTCGTGCTACTATAGCAAATATAAAAAAGAGTGCAATTGAAGCCTTAAATCATTTGACACAGGTAGCTCAAGCTACTACTGATTCAATAAAGCAACAAATAGAATCAACTACAGCATCGATAGAAAAGGCTGAAGCAATTTCAACATCTCTAGCTTCGACGGTCAATTCCAAAGATCCAATCGCCCTGCTAGATAAGATACCAGAAAATCGTGAATCCCTTGATAATCTACAGAAGAATGTAAACACGGATGAGCTGTTTTCTGGCATTACATTAGTTAGATCGATGGATCGGTTGGAATCTTCTTATGAAAATATGTTTGGGGAAGTCATTCTGAAAAGATATGTAATGCAACTGCGCGATGATTTAGAGCTTATATCGTCTGTTGACATCAAAGTTTGCGATAAATTCCAGTTTGTGAACGCAATACTACCCATTAGTTATGGAAAAGCTTGGGTTGCGATTAGAAGCCGAAAAGACAGTGACAAAAGTACATTGATGAAACTGGTAGAATGGCATGGACATGAGATCATGTCTATTACCATTCCAGGGCTTGTGAATTCAGTTGTCCTTCTTCC
The DNA here is from genome assembly GCA_964023205.1 of Lutraria lutraria. Taxonomy (NCBI): domain Eukaryota; kingdom Metazoa; phylum Mollusca; class Bivalvia; order Venerida; family Mactridae; genus Lutraria; species Lutraria lutraria. Next base: position 28,634,981 of record OZ026836.1, read on the forward strand.
GGACAAAAATATTGCTGTGTCTCTGCCATTCGATGACAAAATTTGTGTCATTGAACACGGTAACAATATGTACGAACTAGCAAGCGTGAGGCGACCTGTTGCTATGACTGTTCAAGGAAGAGAGCTTTTTGTATGTAGTAATGAATCAAATGACTTTCGCAAGAACCAACTGCATTGCGTGAACAGAATATTTGTCCTTACTATACAAGGTCAGATTACACGTACAATAGAATTCTATGACGGAATGCGTATATTTTCCTCTCCAGGAAAGATTTCAAGCACATATACTGGCGAATTACTGGTGTCTGATTTTGTAGAAAAAAAGATATTTTGTATAAATACTTACGGCAAAAAATTGCACGAATATTCTTACGAGGACACTAACGTATTTGGAGTTATGTGTGATGAAAGTGGCCATATTCTTATTGAAACCTCTGCTGGAATTGTGGTACTTGACGGAGAGTTCAACACGGTACGTAGGTATACCATTTCTCAGCCTTTATCAGAGATAAGCACCATGGCTGTCGGTCCAGGAGGGAAACTGTGGGTAGGGAGTGTTAAATCCAGTGTTGTAATTTGGATGTACGCAAAGTAGCTCATGCGACTGATACTAGTAGTATAACGTTTACATTCGTGACTATATACTTTTACACTGAGTACTCTATATGAGGTATCCATGTGCTCTGTATGTTTTGATTATGATATTGTCTTAGTGATACTTTTTTATTAACCCCTTTGTGAACTTATTATAGGACATCCTGTTTGAAATCGACTTTGTGCATCATTATGTTGAAATTAGTACCAAGGCAAACATAATATGGCTATGTCTGATTTTTTTTGTGACATATATTCTTCATGTTTAGTGGATTTTTTCTTTACACTCCTGTTATTATTCATCGCTTGGCACCTCATTGTTTCCTTATAAATCAGAAATTTATTCATGTGGCGTTTCGTACTACTGCAAATTGTCGACTCTCGTTCTCTTGTCCTGACCATTTCGAACAAGATCATGTCCAACTTAATATTGATTAGATTCGTCGCAACGAATTTTGTCAGGCTAATACCAATCCACGAAAGCACTGCCTGAATCTTTTTGCTGAAGACAACAATAATCGAAAGATTTTGTTATACATTTTAGTTGAGACATAACGCTATGGACTAGTAAGTGTAAGTATATACATGTACTGTACAATGTATGTGATAATTACCAACATTGGAGATATGATTTGTTCATAAAATTAATACAATGATGTAATTCATGTTTGACGTTAATTCCCTCATAATTTATATAATTCAGACTGTTCAAATATGAGGATGAATAAAACGACATATACATGTTGTATCTCACAGTAATGCATCTATATAATTATGTATAGTCAACATTAATGTAACTTTCAAAGCAATATTTTGAGTGTCTAGAGTAGGACTTGCTTGTAATGTCTAGTAAGACTTGCCTATGATGTCTAGAGTTGTGATGTCCAGAGTAAGACTTGCTTGTGATGTCAAGAGTAAGTCCTGCCTGTGATGTCTAGAGTAAGACTTGTTTATGATGTCTAGAGTAAGACTTGCTTGTGATGTCTAGAGTAAGACTTGCTTGTGATGTCTAGAGTAAGACTTGCTTGTGATGTCTAGAGTAAGACTTGCTTGTGGATGTCTAGAGTAAGACTTGCTTGTGGATGTCTAGAGTAAGACTTGCTTGTGATGTCTAGAGTAAGACTTGCTTGTAAGACTTGTTTGTGGTGTCTAGAGTAAGACTTGTCAATGACATCTAGAGTAAGACTTGCTTGTGATATCCAAAGTAAGACTTGTTTGTGATGTCCAGAGTAAGACTTGTTTGTGATGTCTAGAGTAAGACTTGCCTATGATGTCTAGAGTATGACTTGTTTGTGATATCCAAAGTAAGACTTGTTTGTGATGTCCAGAGTAAGACTTGTTTGTGATGTCTAGAGCAAGACTTGCCTATGATGTCTAGTGTATGACTTGCTTGTGATATCCAAAGTAAGACTTGTTTGTGATGTCCAGAGTAAGACTTGTTTGTGATGTCCAGAGTAAGACTTGCAAATGATGTCCAAAGCAAGACTTGCCAATGATGTCTAGAGTAAGACTTGTCAATGATGTCCAGAGTAAGACTTGTCTATGACGTCCAGTGTAATACTTGTTTGTGATGTCCAGAGTAAGACATGCCTGTGATGTCTAGAGTAAGACTTGCTTATGATGTCTAAAGCAACAGCCATTCGAGTACATAAGATTGCTTTCATTTCAATGTAATAAGTAAATCTGAAATGTGACAAAAACTGTGTCAATTGTTTTGTTAATGGTTTTTAAATGGAGTACACTATCAATAAATAATTATAATAAGACAAAGTCTTTTTCATTTTACAATTTTATTCGATGTCTAAACACTAGTAAATTACATAAGTAAGACATCTTGAGAGGCTTGAAGTAAATTAAAGCATAGAATATGTCATACATGTAAAAAGAGGTATACATTATCTAAAACATACAGGCAAATAGCTGTCAGTTATCATGAACAGTAAGCTAAGAAGTGTGTGTAATGGACAGGTTCATCTTGGAATGATAAATTGCTGGAACAGTTTAGGTCCAATATCTGTAACTGACATTAATGAAAGGGAATTAATGGAAAATTACACTGACAAACTTATGTACTTACAATGAAGAAAAGCATGTAAAATAAGACATAATTAATTCAACTATAATTCTATAGTTCTGATATGTACCTAGTTTAATAGACATAGTTTGTTGAAATCCATATGTCTACATCATTTCTGTCAACTGTAATACACATGCCACAAGCAGCATGCTGCTTACAATGTCATGTGACACAATCAGTTGTCCCCCTTGATGATAAAGTTAAGATTTTTCAAACTGATTATGACGTTATGTAACCCGAAGCAACTTGGACATTAGCGTATATTTTGCCAATTACTTCAAGAAGCTGTAATTAAATGATGAACTGAATTAAACTTTACAAATGAGATTCTGACTAGGTTTGTCAACAGCATTCTTGTATATAAAAGGAAAATCACCTTTCTTAATAGTATTTGTTCTTATTATCAAAAGAAAAGCATAATCTATCCATACAACATAGAATTGACGCAAATAACACTTTACAGAAGAATTCAACCAGTAAAAAGTTAAACACTGGAACAATAATAGAAATTTATTACTTCTCTGGTTAATCCAAGATATAGGTTAACAATCATAAAATTAATTACATACTTTGTCAAGGTTCTCTCGGTTATTAAATGGATAATATGCAGAGCAAAATGGTTGTTAGTTTAATATGATTCATAGATAAAATACTATATTATGTACTAATTCTGTTAATTTGCGTATATACATTTCGTATGCATGATTAAAATAAAAAATTCAAAAGTAGAGTCACTTTCTGAAATATCTGCTGAATTGAAGCATTCTGAATATGCCGTCTAGAGTTATGAAACAAAGCTATAGTACTTATGTACACAATTATACTGTTATTATTAAAACAATAATTCAGTATCAGACGTCTAATATTGATATGTTGAATTACACACAAATGAGAGGATGTACACCAGGAATATATGCTGGTCATAAAATATTTGAGTACAGTACATAATCATGTAAAGTTTAGATGTGATATATAATCAGAGTTTTTTAATCATGTAATATGTTTCATGCTGTATGTAAAAGTGATATAATAAATACACTTAATGGTTAAAAATTTTGATTACTGTAGGACACATTAATTTCCTAAGATCTTATTAATATCATGACAAACATTTTCTTAGTTTTTGTGGATAATTGATTTCCCAATGCTAAAAGCTTGAAATTTTGAAGACATAAACTTATTAATGGTACTTTGAATTACCAATGTACTAATTTAAGTGGGAGATCAGTGATATGATAATTATATATAGTATAAACCTGGTATTTGTTATCATGTATAATACAAGGAATGAACAATAAATAAATGTTTTTTGTCAACTCAGGTATGCTTCATACACACACTACGGTGAAATATCATACACAGACTGGCGTGAATTATCATACACAGACTGGAATGAATTATCATACACAGACTGGAATAAATTATCATAGACAGACAGGAGTGAATTATCATACACAGACTGGAGTGTAAAACCATAAAGATTTGAATCAATATCTGCATTAACAAATCTTCAGATATTATAAGCAAACTAGAGAGCAGTGCAGTGTTGAAATTCATAGTTTGCGTGTTCGCTATATGTGAAGAATTTACAAGTAAATTCATCTCATAAAAACAAAGAAGTATAAAATTAGAAACTATAAACTATGCTGCCGGATAGAGGCATACTTGTCATCTCTTGAAAACGAATCATAAGGAGTATACATGTATTTATAATTATATATATATTTTCTTTAACAGCATACAATTTTTCTACAAAAAAAAAAACAGCTGCGAAATTTTACATGAAATACAGACTACAAGCGTAAGAACAGTAATAGAAACATGAGATATGATTAGATAAGGTAATAGTGAAAATATACACAAGTGTGGCATTGAAATCACAGAATGCAAGCAGAACAACAAATCCGATCTTGAGCTACCATGGTAACATACAAAGATTTGTCTAAAACACCATACAGCCATCCTTATATGAATGCTATGTACAAGAATCATAATGACACAAACATTACATACAGAAATGTCACGACAATGCCCATCAATTAAAGATCATTAAATGAGAATAAAGATAAACACAACTAATAAGCAGAGGATGATGAAATGAAACAGAAAATAAAGCAACAACCAGGTTACTGATAATTTTGTTACATTTAATTCATCAAAAATTACATTTGCTTTATCTTACTGGGTAGTAAAATCCCCTTTAAGTTAAATTTAATATACAATCATCTGGGGAGAAAACCACAGCTGACTAATTTAAACCAAAACACTTGTAACTTTTGAGTACATAATTTGATGGGACTTGTATAACTCTTATACACCTGTACGGAGGAATTCTGCTGAGATCGAAATATCGAAAGTAATTCAGACATTCCCTTTCTTCCATATTGAATAATTGCATAAATTCAGTCAGTCATATATTTATATATATAACCTAGATCTTTATAGTAACGATGCATCGTTTCTTACTATAAAGAAATGAGAGTTATATAATCATATGTCCTTCACTATCAGAACAAGACAATAGTGACCAAATAATCATCTATGTTACCTTATTCTATGTACTCTTAAAATATATCACTGTGTCATATCAGTAGTATCTTAAGACTTATCTCAACCAATCATATACAGAAAGCATAAAAGCAACAACATTCTCAATCAGAGAGATGGAGATGATCTTAAAGCATCGAAAGAGGCATTAAACATAAATAACAGAGAAAAGGCATTATTCGGTTTTAACAATTCTTGAATACCTAGACCAGTCATCACATGAAGAAACAAAGAAACTTGCAACGTAAAGTAAATAGTACAAATATAATTGGATATGTTTACAATCATTGAAATAACATAACAAATACAATCCTAAAGAAAAACTCAGAATACAGAGTGTGCAATTAATACATTAAAGAATACATAAAGAACTACAGGATAACATATGGTAAGCTCTTAGAAATAGTGAAAAAATAAGACAACAAAATAAAGGCAAAACAACAGTATCCAACATCCAGTATTAACATGTTTGTTCTTCTGATAGCTTCAATGTATAAACATTCATATTACATTTAAGATTGAGTAAATTCAATAAAAGAGTGAAAATGAAAAATATTCAGAAAAAGTATAAGAAAAAATAAAGATAAAAAATCAGCAAATAAAGTAAGTTCTTAGATGGAGGTAGTAAATGAAATAACAACTAATCGGAGATTAAATTATCTTTTAAGTCTTCAATAGTAAGTTTAAAACAACCACAAACCATTACAACAAAGCTTAATTTTAGCAATTTAAAAATTATGAGCTAGATTTTAAATGCACAGCATTCAACCAGACAATCAATTTAATGAGTTATTTTTTAAAGATCAACAGCAACAACAATAGACATGAATTACAAACATCTATTTCAAAAACAAAAATAAAAGAAAACAACATGAAGTTGTTGGAAATGTACCTAATTTATTCAGAGAAAAATCTAAGTATATAAAAATAAGAAAAAAATAAAATAACAAGATCAAAACAAATCAATAATTTATGTTGTTTAACTAACATGAAAAGCATAATTTATATGGGTTATGCGAATTATCAAAGTACACTTAAAGAAAAAAAAAACAGAACAAAAATCTAAGACTAACCATTGCCAAAAAAACAACTAATAAACTAAATCTTCCTTGAAGCAAAGAACTACCAGATAGAATGTGATACAAAATGTACATGTATATAAGGCATACAAATAGAATACATTAAGAGACAGACACTATCGACATTCACCATAACACATGATCAGCTTCTAACATACAACTGTGAACTGCAAACCAAAAATGGTATACATGTACATTGCCTAATATCTTACAAACTCTTTCATTGGCATCTACAAGTCAGTATAGTTAAATACTCCAGAAAAAATATGTATGCTTAATAAGAGATAGATTATAATTATGACAAAAATATCCATGTACTGTAGAGAGTAGAAGGTAATATTTTGACATTTTAACCACATTACCATGCACCAAGCAATCGTCCAAGCCATGTTTTACCAAACATCCTGAAATCTTTATCATTAATGGTGATCATGTAATTTTGACAAAAATAAACTTACCAACAGAGAAGTTTTACTTGGAATATTATAATATTGAATATTTAAAATAATGTTGTATGGTTTGTATATAGTCACACCAGTCTGGTTAATATTCTAAACTTGCTTTAAACGTAATGACATATGAAATAATCTGTTACTTAAGTGGCTGTGTCAATCACAGGTATCCTGTGGGGTGAGTTTGTCCAGAGGTAACCAGAAAGGATAGATAAGACATACAAATATATAAATATCTCACGAATGATGAATGTTTTTATCAAACATATTTCTCTATCATAAACAAGGACATTATACAAAGTAACATACACTCATTATGAGTAGCAATATTTACAAATTATGGAAAACAAAAACGATGTCAGTAACAAAATCAAAACTTAAGTCGTATTCAAAAAGCAATGACCTTGTTCAAAACAATATAAGATATAATCATGAAAATCATTTCCATTAACAAAATGTCATGACCATAAATTTAATTCAAATTCATATAATAGTAATTAATATAATTTCAATCAGTGATATGAACAGAATTTAGCCATCACTTGTTCTTGTACAATATACATTGAAAGTTGTCTATAAGATAAAAGGAAATCTTTACACAAGAGTACATGAGATAATATGTTACAAATGAAGTGTATGTATCCTAGCATACATTGCAGAACAGTTAACAAACAATTCTACCATACAGGTGATTCTTTATAATATTATCAACAAAACTGCAACATTTTTCACTTATTTCATCAAGTTATCTACCTTAGTATAGAAAAGAACTTCATCAAAATAGTATTTGAATTTCATTTTACACTACATGTATTTGTAAAGCAGAAATAAATTTCCAAGAATCAAAGTGTATGGAAATAAGAACAATCAGACATAGACAGAACACTCTAAAACAAATTAAATTCCATAAGAGCATTTCTTACATGTTAGCTGTCAAAAAGCAGACGATAGTTAACCAGAAATCTTTTAAAACCTAGAGAAACATGTAAATCTGGTAACATTGACCTTGATTTCAACAAGTAGACTAATGCAGAGTTTAACATGAATATAGTCAAGGATTCACAGAAACATACTAACATCCAATACATCAGTTATCACAAGAAAATATGACATCACTTATACTATCACCAGAATGATTAAATGTTTAACAGTAGATATATAAAACATATAAATAATGATATAATTATATAATACGCATCCCTTGAAGCACATGTTAAATTTCTCGTATTGGTAGATGAACTTGAAGTGGATCACGGAGACGGCGTAGATCAGATTCACATTGTGATATTAAATTGGTTAATCGGTTATATTCAGCGATATCAAATCCTTCTTTCCTTGCCATTTTATGAAACTTGTTCAGAAATTCTCGATCCCAAGCATCCACGTAATTATATTCCTAGAAGAAGAAAGGTTTGAAATGCAACATGATAATCTCTATCGAAACACACATTTCTCTACTGCATACATTTAAGCTAATATTGTTCGATTTCGGAGAGCTTGAAATCATTAAATATACACAATTTTGTATACATACATAAAATATGAATATATAAAAATGAAAACTGACCAAATAAATAGCAATAACAAGAGTGCCACAGATTGTGCAAACATTTGTCTGTTCACTGCCTCAGTGAGATCTATCCACCTATGAAGTTTTTTCGTCTGTTCACTGCCTCAGTGAGATCTATCCACCTATGAAGTTTTTTCATGTTGCTACATCTTCGAAAACAGACAAGCTAACAAACTGACAAATATTGCCCCTGTCAAAAATATTGAGGTGGTTACCTCCCTTGCTTTGTGACGTAATTGTTGATATTGACCAATGTAAACACTAGCTATATGTATAAGAGCGTAGCATTAATACAACTGTCAACAGCATTGAGTGTAATTATCTTTTTATGGAGATGGCAGGTTTATTTGATCATTTGTCATTTATGATAGAAAATTTCGTCATACATCTGTACTAGTATGAGTCTGTTGATGAAAAGAGCAGTGAATTTGACACATAGATCTGCAAGGCATTTGGAGGATGAGTGTGACCAGTGTTAAATGAAGCAGCATCTTTTAGAAAACGAGATGTTTAATACTTGTATTTATTCCAATTATAGCAATAAAATACACCTTGTTGAAAGTTATAAAACAATTCCATCAAAAGTTTAATTCATATACATAGGCAGTTATTGACTATTCATAATATTTAATACAGGAATTCCACCTGCGACTCATTTTGGATCAAATATCACATGAAACATTATAGCTAGCATATTAAATATGAATATCTTTTATTCATCATTTACAAAACAGAGATAATCTATATGACTATTCAGGGGTAAAACTCTCTTTTTAACACACACCTAATGTTATCACTATAAAATACATACCAGTAAACAATTTTTTTTATCATGAACTGTGTTTTGACATTGTTATTCTACAGAATATATCTGAAATTCCCAAGTTACAGGAAGAACATTCTATTTGAAAACTGATTAGTTAATAATTTATCCAAACAAAGAATTTCATTTTTACTAACATAAGAATATTTAATAGGTCTCCTTCGGCCAAAATAGTAGACATGAGAATCTGCCAAAGATTATTGTATTTTGCTTGTTTGTTTTGAGTTTTACACCCCTTTTCAACAGACAAGAGTCATATGAGGCAGACAGTTCACCTAACCGAAGAACCAGTACTAGACTCCCATCCTCCGTAAGCAACTGCCTACTTTCTCACATAAAGAGACAAGATCGATAGCTGGGCTCAAACCCACGACCCTCCATCAGTGAGAGGTTACAGTGATTTCAAGTCAGCGACTTTAACCACTCGACCACGGAGGTGGGTTGATTATTGTATGGTGTTTAACCATGTACTTAGCCTCTATATGACAGTTTATCCTGATTTTATGTCAGAGGGATGACTTTGAGATATAAATAGATAAATCTGTTCATTATCCCTTGTGTTTAGTCACAAATGCATCATTAACACCGCTGATTGTTACATGAGGTCATAAAGTAATGGCTTTGGTACACAAATACCTAATTGACTGCCAGACATCATATTATTACTGTGATAATCAGATCATATTCTCACAGGAGTCATACACAGACAAATGACTGTTTTAGTGCTATCAAAATATTAAAAAGATATCTTTCTACATAAGCAGATCTTCATTATGGCTATCATTCAAACAATAAAGATTGCTTTAATGTCTTTCTAGATAATCCTTAAAGATAAACGCCAGACCACCAATTACACCTGAAGGCAAGCATATTATATTTTAGATACAGAATTGCCGTAATAGTAAAAAGTAACACACGACTGAAAACTTTAAGACAAATGTTCAATAGCGTCAAATTAAAGCATACAAAATTCAATCATGTCATCTAAAAGATGAATTTCTTTATTTATGTTAGAATACAGCTGCATATCGTATTAATCTAAGAACCATGACGACCAATACCATTGTTTTGTATTTAAAAATAAAGTGATTTGCTAGAATTCATAAAAGCATTCCAATATTTGGAAAACATGTCCAGAAGATTATATCTAAACTGAAATTGTGATTTCAAAAAATGATGCAGTTAAATTGATTGATTTGTTTGTGTTTTATGCCCCTTTCCAACAGTCTGAGTCATATGACCAAACCATTATTCCTGGGAAGAACCAGTACTAGACTACCATCCTCCAAAAGCAATTGCCTACTTTCTCACATAATTTTTAAGAGAAATAGTCGGCAGCTGGGCTCGTACCCAAGACCCTCTGTCAGTGAGAGACTACAGTGATTTGAAATCAGTGACCTTAACCACGGAGGCGGGTCCAAATTTAGCGAACAATATAAAAATTGAGAAGAAACAAGTAAGACACATGAATCTCAGAGTCTTAATAAGACACATAAATCACAAAGTTTTCTTAGGGAATTTAATTAGCTATTAAGTTCTAGTCTTGTTTTTAATGTGTTAAAAGTAGAATTATGTATTTAATTTATTTTCAGATAAAACCTTAATACTGAACATAGACAAATTACATACAGTCATGAAAATTGGAAAAGTAAAAAAAATCATCAAAAAACAGAAAGGGAACAAAACACTTCTAGTAAATCTGATTAGTGGGAGAACAACCTCCATTCATTACAATTTCTCTGACAAAGTAATTAAATTTCAACACTGAATAAGTATTGAACAGTATTAAACAAAAAATACAAACATCTTGATAAGATACTAAAAATTACAACTTTCCAAAAAAAAGAGTAAGCTTTGGTTTGACAAAACTTAAAACTCTAGGAATTGCAGAATTTTTAATGGGAACATTTTGGTAAATCTGCTGAGTATGCATTTTGACTTACGCAGCATTTCTCCACTAACTAATAACCTACAAGTGAGAAAGTGATGTAGTGGTTAGTAAATTTTCTCAACTTGGCTCGGTAGTTGGGTTGGGGGGAACAGAAAGTTTACCTAAAATATTGAAAGGCAGCGCCGAGACTCAAACCCACAATCTTTCATTTAGTAGTCCAGCGTGTTACCACTAGACCACCAATCACCCTTGTTTTTTTTATAAAAGCAGAGCTCACTAATTCTGAGTATGTTCAAAACCTGCTTTTAATCCAAAAACATAAATATAATATTAAACTATCTTACCTGTGCACATACAGCAAAGTATGCATACATAGCTATGACAGCAGCATAGGTCGCAAAGTATGTGACAGGTTCCATCACATCCCAGGAATACTCCCACCATGTGAGTCGTGCGAAAAACCCAAACTGCAATCCCATCAACGTGGACCCCACATACATGGCAAGATTGTTCTTTGATACAATCTTCTGTTCCATGTCAAACTTTTTCTGAAAGAAAACTTAAATCTGAATCATGACATCTCAAACCTGTTGGTGAGCTATTATTTCTACTAAACTAAGTGAATTTCGTTTTAACTTGCAGCATCAATCAAATTTACTTTTTGTCCAAAGAAGACAAATCTCTTAATGACAGATATGTCAGTCTGCTTCCTATGTTTTATGTCTATTTGTTAAACGGCTCATCAACAAGTTAAACAGAAAATTCAGCTACTGCAGAAGAAAATCACTTCAGAACTTAATGGAGGACATCTTTAACCATACGAAATTTGATATAATGTAAAACCAATTCATATAATTCAACATGAAGGACAACAAACTAGAGCATTTATATTCTGCCTTCTCCATAATGTTTTATTATAATTATAGCAATTGGGCTAAAAATAAGTTTGTTTGGATTGCTTTGACCACTTCACGAAAATCCTAGCACTATTTTTTGGGGTATTTTTTTTACTATTATGTATAGTAAAAGAAAATCCCTATCTATCTACCAAGTGCTAAAATTCTGGGTCAGATCACTCCAGACATATTTTTTTATTTTGTTTGCCTTGTAGCAGCATTAACTTTGATCATTTAGAAATTGTTATCTCTACAACCTGATAAACATGTAATATTAAGAGATCAGTAATCTGGGATAACAAAAATTTCATTGTTTTCATTGTTACTGGTCATGTTACAAAGTTCAATAATTTCAGTTAAATTTGCAACAATTTGTTACATTACCTCAGTTAGTACATGTATTATGCAACAACAATACAAGTGAAGGTGTTCTGACAATGACCAATTCTTGACAATTTTCTGTATTTTTTCAATCAGAACAGATTGGGCCCCAATATCGCATGAACAGTTCGAAACAAATAATACCGATGATGTCTATCCAGAAATTATTTGCATTATTTTGATACTACCGGTAATTACGTTTTTACGGTTATTTTTGTAAGATGGTGCATTTTGGACAATTCAATTAATTGCTTAATACATTTTCAAACCAGTCAAGACACTTATCTTAACGCATTAAAACTGGGACAAAACAAAAAACTGTTAGATGAGATCATACTCTATGTCCAGCTGAAGACACCATGTGAAGTGCAATAGAATATTTAGTACCTTTTGTGCTATATAAATTCATTTTGAATTAGGTAACATATTGATTATTGTGACATGTTAATTTCCCTTAAACTACTGCCTCATACTACTATTTGATATATCAACATTACATAGGAAACATAATATATTGATATTTGGACAATGGGCTAGAATAAACACAATCTCACAAATTAGCAAAATAGTGATTATCTTCACTAGTTGAATGAATGAGATATTTATAAATACAATGTAGTGTGCAATATCATAACTAAAAACTTCTAACATCATTCTCATTAATATTAATGAACAAAATATTGATATAACAAACATTAAATTAAGTGAGAAAAAAGTAATCAATGAATTAATGAAGGGGAAAATTCAATCACATAAAAGATAATGTGCAATCAATCGGTGTAAGGCAATATCTCATGTCCTGTTGTCATACAAAATACATGGTAGATTAGCTTCTATGAAAAACGCATTAAAACACCCACTCAACTTATGGATTTTTCTTGTTTATTTCAAATATCTGGCTTGCAAAATCCTGCAGCTTTTATCAAAGCCATGGAATGATCAAGACAACAAAAGTGATGATAGTAAAGTTCAGCAACACTACCTCAAGAAGAATTGTCTGGATTATATTTTACAGCGATAACTTAATTAGATGTTGCCCAAGCCTCCGAACTCTAAATTGTACATCAAATCATTTGATTATTTTCAATACTATAATATAACACTTTTATCCCTTTGATGAAGGGCTTGAAGCAGCATATAATGAAATACTAGAAGCCCAAGGGCAACATGTCGAGCCCCTGTTTAGCCAGCTTGTGATCTTGACCTTTGAACTACAAGTATGGGTGATATTCATGACACATCATTTCATTGAAGTAAACTTTTATACCAATTTATTTAAAAATCCTTGAATGCAAACAGAAGTTACAGCCCAGACAAGGAAAATATATTTGACCAAATGTGTCATCTTGACCTTTGACTTATGAAAATCTGGGTGTTGCCCAAGACACATGGTCTCATTGTATTATTGCAAGTCATTTTCAAATAATTCAATGCATAAGGGAGACACAGCCCTGACAAGGTGTATAATGATTATTTTTTATGTTTGACCTCTAAGTGTGACCTTGACCTTTGAGCTAGAGACCTTGATCTTTTGCACTGCACACCGCCTCATGGTGTTTTACAATTATGCCAAGTTATCTTAAAAAGTTTCTATGCATAAGGGAGATACAGCCCAGACAAGGTGTATAATGCTCATTTTTGACGTTTGACCGAAATGTATTGTACACAGTCTTCATGCTCACTCAAAGCCCAGGATAAGCAAATTTCTTTTCAGACTAGTGAACCTTTTCAAAATTGTATATTTGCGCCAATAGTAATTTGTTTATTTTCAAAAACTCAGTACATGAACTCAGTACCATAATTGTTTGGGCTAGTGCTTTTTTTTTCAAACACTTCAGTACATAGTCATTAAAGTGGTATCAAAGTTACAGACATAGTTGAAATTTGTATGTTTTGAGGAGCATGAAACAAAAACTAGCTCAGTCCAGACCTGCAAACATGGAAAGGGACAGAAAAAGCTGAATATTCCAGCACATGCTATAAAACTTTAACCCATTTACACATAATTTAAGCTGAATTGAATTTCGAAGAATCAGTCACTGAATCATTTTATCTCTGGTTTGTACTGTATGTATGAAACAGTCAACAGGTGTGTCAATAGAGCCCAATTAAGATCCAGAAAATCACATGTGACTAACCATTTTTGCCAATCAAGAGGCCTTCAACCACATTGTTTCCATATTGAATTCAGTAATATTAAAGAAAATCCTTCAGAGCAGATAAAATTGACCATAACTTTGCCATTTCTTGAGATATTTTCATCAAATAACTTTTATTTTGCTAAGAAATCATAGCTCTTTCAGGTCAGATAAATCAAATCTGGAAATCACGGCATATACAGAATATTGCCATCCCTGAGTGAATGGTCTACTTTGTTAGCTGTGGTGCTTACCTGTACAAATGGTTCTATCTGGACTTTGTAATCTTCTAACTTCTCTATAATTTCAGTCTCACGTTTTAATTGATATTCCTCAATATTGAGCTGGGAGTACAATTTGGCAGTCAGACTCTTCACCTCTGTTATTTTATCAAAACTTTCAGCAGGAACATTTATTTCTGAAAATAAGAAAATGGTTCATTAACTTTGGCATTTTAATTAAAGTGAATTTGGAGTAAGCTTTCTTTCACCATGGTGTACAATAGCAGCAATACTTAACATACTAAGCCTTCAGGGTAGATTCTAAAATGATACACACTAATATAGTGTTAGCCCAACCAAATTTAAGGCACAAATCTGCTTGATAATTAAGATATGTGGCAGCATAGTTCAGTATGTTAATTGCAACCAATTCTTATCATAAACATGGTTTCAAAAAACGCTTTCTTAAATTTTGGTTAAGTACTTGAGAACAGCAAAAACAAGATGTGTTTTTAAAACATAATGTCCCCTCAGGGTGACCTTGATCCAGGTACCAGATAACATGAAGTAGACACACAAATTATTGTATTAAGAACTGACATGTACCGGTATATACAACTATGTGTAATCATCAACAATTCAAAATAAAACACTAGTTTCCTATTCATTAGCCTGACGCAATTAATAGAATTGACCACAAATAGGGCCATGTGTAATCCAGCCAGATCTAATGGATTGTTGGCAGTCATTTACAAATATACAGTGACAGCTTACATGGAAATAATGGATATTTCCAAAACTGGAAGGGAAAGCATACTCTTTAGAATTTGTATCAATACAAATAGGAACTTTGCAAACTGTAGCAGTTAGTTCTATTGGTAAACTAATCAGATTTGTCTGTGACACAATCCCTAACAGATTTAACAGCTTCCCAATTGTCTGAAAACTGCCCTCAAGCAATCTTCGAGAGAATTTTTAGTTCAGATAAGATGTAATTCAATGTTTCCACCAGGACATCACATCTAATACTTCCACTTCAACCATTTATTGCATTAAAACATACATTTTTTATAGCAAAACAATACATCATTTAGGTCACAAACAGTGATCTCATATACGGAACATTGAAAGTCAGTGTAATATGTCAATGATTGTTATACTGAACTGACCTACAAACAAAAGGAAACATCCTATAACTTCAAACCTCACTTACAAGATGGGCATTTACTAGGAAACAGATCTGTTTGTTTGATTTTTACGCCCAGTTTTAACAGTAAGAGTCATGCGAGGCAGACAGTTCATCTGGGAAGAACCAGCACTAGACTCCCATCCTCAGTAAGCAACTGCCTACTTTCTCACATAAAGAGACATGGTTGGTAGCTAGGCTCGAACCCACAGCCCTCTATCAGTGAGAGGTTACAGTGATTTGAAGACAGTGACCTTAACCACTCGACAACGGTGGCAGGTCTTGGATACAGAGGACACCCAGTAAGATAATAATGTGATATGTGTGGACACCAAGTAAAAATGTCCTCTTTTTTGAAGATATTATACTCCATGAAAGTGATTGCTGCCAAAAAGGTTTAATTTATACAAGATTCTAGGCATGGATATAAGAATGTTTTATTACATAACACAATTTTATATCTTTTATTGCACTGAATATTATCATACACATTGAAACAAGTTTATAGCAGATCATTGGTATTGAGGTTGTGGTACTAAAATACAATATTGAAGTATCTAACAGGTATACAAAAGGAGGATTTTGATTCATGACACTTCAGACAAGTAGCAGCATGGAGAATACTGACAGAGAAAAGGCAAAAAAATATGTTTCCATTGACTCCACCGACCATATTTTTTGGGCAGACCAAATTTTCTGAACAGCGATATTCAAAAGTATGAACACACTTGGGTATGAATCTAACCTCCAAAGCTAAAAGGTATGTGAAGAGCTAGAAAAGTTAAGCTATGTGACCATCCTACCTCATGTACACATGACTTTTTCAAGCCTAAGTTAAGCACAAACCTGGTTCTGGAGGGCTGATGTTGTATGTATTCTCATTTATAGAGACAGTGAATGGTGTCCTCAGCAGTATGTCGATTGTAGTTGACCCTGCCACCTTGGCACCATCTAAAATAATAAATACAGGCTATTAACTTTTATAATGCTAAATTATCACTAAAACTAAGCATATCCAAGTCATCTATAGACTTGGTACCATGTTAATATATATCTATGTATACAACAAGATACATTCATTTCTTCTTTTTCTTCTTAGGGCATTATTACCTCTGTCAATACTTTGATGATGATGCATTAAGTGACTCACAGACTGTATTCAGCCTCACAGATAATCTTTCCAGAAAATAAAATATAACAATAACATGTGGAGTTTATGATCAACAAACAGAGACTTTGTCTTCTAGCAGATGTAATAATAGTACTGTATTAAAATCCTTGCAATTTATGTGTGACTTTGACAACTGCCAATGATCTGGACAAATCTATAACCACAGATTTAAAAATCAATGATGATTAGAGCTACACATGCTTTTATTTTATACTAATTTAGTTAAGTGCAGCTCAGAATTGAACACATACAATACTGGCAGAGTACAACATATGCTATGCCGATCAAAACATCAACTTTAATAACGGATTTCCTCATGAAATTGAACTTATACAACTTGATGCATTCATACAAATAATATTCATAGTTGATTAATTACCCTGGGAATCATATGTTGCAACAATTAACAGCACCTGCCATTTATTATATCAATTCATCAAAATAACTTTACTAATAGAAATTCTAAGTAAACCAGTATAGTTATCAATACTTCAGGTATGTCAATATGACTACTAAAAGCAAAATGTTCTCTGTCTGTTATTGATTATTGGCTTTAGATCTTTGACTCTTGGATAATGTGACAATGTATGGTACTTTTAAAGCATTAACTACAACTGTAACATGTCCTGGTGTGAATGCTTAGACTTCATTAACAGTAAATCTCCCCCATAGAAAATTGGCATTGGGTCTAAATGACAAGTTTTATATGGTTTCTCGTGCCAACAGATAAAAGTTTGAGTCACTGACACCCAGATACATGAGATGTTCCTTACCTGGAACACATAGCTTCGGTAAGTTTTCAATCTGTTTTCTCTCTCTAATATTAAAATAATGTACAATCAGGTTTCAATATAATTAAGCTGTCAAACCAATTGAATGACACTCCTAAAAGAGAACCATGTAATGATAGGCCACAAGTTTTTGCATCAATTGGCAAATCCATGTATTTATCTCTGCATCACTCCTGAACAATACTCCCGAGCTACCATTGATTCTCATCAATACCAGAGAAGATAGAAATATTATGGTAATGAAAGTACAATAACCAACACAAGCCAAAAAGAAACAGATCAATGATCTGGAATCAACAATGTAAGGCCACCTGTACCAGATGCATAAACATACTTTTTATAGACCATGGTATGCGTTTTTACAGCAAGGTGAACAAAGACCTGTATCTGAAAGTGTAAGATTGACCGAATATTCTAATAAGAAATAGTCAAAACTCATAATTTGAAAAATACCTTTGGAAACAAAAATGTGCTTGTGTCATAGATACTAAAGCGTGTAAGAGTGATTCAGACTGAAAATGTGAGACCCATGCGTAATATGTGTGACTTGGCAAATATGCTTCTGGCAAAGACAAAACTATCACAATGGAATGAAATTATTGTAACCCTATATAAATATAAGCAATATGGTATCTAGTAGACCAAGCCTCTATAATTGTCAACTGTGAATTACAGTACAACATAAAAGCATCATGTCTGTTAAAAATTATCTACCAATATAGATGCACCTGATCCTGAGTATTAACAGATTATCATAACATACAGTCACATTACCGTAATTAATTTCATTCATTCAAAACTAACATTATAATTCATTAACTTGACATGAAACTGCGAACAGTACATTGAGTATAGAGCAAGTCTATGCATTGTTGACAACTTGCCTAGCAAATCAGAGATTAATGAGTAAAAAAATAATAACTCCTAAATGATAATGAATAGAGAAGAAATAAACATTTTAGCACAATTACTTGTCTTTTATCTTTACACAGGTCACAGAATTCTAGACAAAGAATCTTCAGACTGCAGTTTTTAATTTGACTCAGGACTGGTACACTTTAGGACTGGTACACCTACACCTTTGGTCTTGTACACCTTAGGTTTAGTATACCTTTGATCTGGTATACCTTTGGTCAAGTATACCTTTGGTCTTGTACAACTTAGTTCTATTTTACCTTTGGTCTGGTATACCTTTGGTCTAGTATACATTTGGTCTGCTATACCTTATGTCTTGTATACCTTTGGTCTAGTATACCTTAGGTCTTGTACACCTAAGTTCTAGTATACCTTTGGTCTGATATGTCTTAGGTCTTGTACACATGAGGTCTAGTATACCTTTATTATCCATCAATGTTTGTATACGATAATGTACATGACATTTATGTCTGCAATCAAATTCCCATCCAATTATGTACTAAATCCCTAGAATCAACAATATGTATTTGGGTAGCAAGGAAATAAGATCTACAGGAAGAGATAAGGATATTTTGCTCCTATGGAATCAATAAGTTCATAGTTACATCAAGCGACACTTGATTTCACCATTTACTAACAATGCTAGTTCTTGGAAAAAGCAAGTTATAATGCCCAGCTATAGTTACTGGTGCTTCATAACTAAAAATAACCTGTTTCAAGCACATTTTGACGAAATGTTCTTTTCAAAATACAAATAATTGAACCAATTTCATAAGCAAATTAAGTCAAAGCTATGAATCATGACTCAGTTCTTGACAAGAAAATACAAGCCTATAATTATAAATGCAACCAGTATAGTACTTTGTTTGGTAGAGGAGAAGTCCAAAAGTACAGGGATAATAGAATGAAGTTCTTATAACAGCTTTTTTGGCACATTTGCATATCATTTGGTTTCTATTATTGGTATTGTTTAAACACTCAGCTGACCTCAAGCTTCAGGTTAAATGTTTTTTTATTTGATTGAAGATGGATTGGAGTTCTTCAATAAAGAGAAAAGGAGCATGGTCAAATTTATGAGTTGCTTCTATCAGAAAATGAGGAATTACTTCAGTGAACTATTTTTAGCAACTGTAATGTGTTTCATAACAAAAAAAGATTGGTTTGAGAGGTCTACAGGCCATGGAAAGTAATGTATTGGCTTGTATAACAAGAGTACTACTTACGTGAAAGCTTAATTTTATTATCATCCTATATAGTATTCTACATAAATTCTATACATAACAAGGATGAATTACAAGTCCTACAGTACCAAAATTAGTGTCAATAAAAAGGGTTTGCCTGATGACAGCATCTTCTATATAATTACCAGTCCAATGACAGACACATTGTCAGAATATTTGGCATATAGTACCATACACAAACAGCTCAATAGTGGTGTAAAAATATTTTAAAATAATAGGATAGCCACAGATCAATTTGAGAACAGTTCATTTAATGAGCTAAAAAAAGACACCAGAACTGTAATCATTGATTGCTCTATTAAAACAATGATATTGAACGGGCCACATAATCTACATACCATACTTCCATAAAGTGCAATATGAGCTGAATATGAACCATAGTGTCATTGACCTGATGTTATTATTCAACTATGATACTTTTCTCTGATATGGAATTGCTCATATTACCAGCATGATTATAAATGTTCATTCTTGCAACCTGTTGTGGTTTAAAGTTCTATCACAGCCACCTACAATCTGCAGTAACAAGATTACAAAGAAAGGACAGTTAATGTGACAATAAAATCAATATCATAAGAGTATACAATGACATCATCCACAAAATAATTCATACATTTTGTGACATCTGATATAAAACCAATACATCAGTTCATCTCAAAATTGAATTTACAAACATAATTACAAATAACATATCAGTTGGCAGTAACCAGTGAAAAAAAACGTCAATGACCATTGCTAAATGTATTTAATTTTAAGAACATTGGAACTGTTCAGATAATGCATATCCGACAATTTAACTGTTTCTATAATGTCAGTCTGACATTGGAACTGTTAAGAAATTGCCTGTCAGACATTGAAACTATTAAGATTATGCCTGTCTGACATTTGTAATGTTTAGAATGCATGTCTGACTTTGTAACTGTTTTGATTATGTCTTTCTGATATTGTAACTGTTTTGATTATCTCTGTCTGACATTGTAACTGTTCAGATTATGTCTGTCTGACAATACTCACCAGGTCAATCGACTGGCTTACTGCACCATGAATTAACAGCTCATTACAGCTGGTATACAGGACATACCAAATACATAAGATTGTCAATACAAATCAATGAAGAAGTTAAACACAAGTAAATACCTAACACAAATTTTTTGCACCACAAAAACTAATGTTTACATGTCACAGTGTTTTAAGTAAGACTAATGCTCATGCAAATAGTACTTGACACCATTCAGCACACATATCACAAAATGTTACTGTGGATCTTTAACCAACTGCTGATTGAACTTGATGTACCAACTCTCCATAAAAATCTCACAATAAGTAACAATGAAGTCTATATACAACTACACCTGTATCATCTAAATGATAGAATTATGTAAATCAGTCAGCAAAATGTTTTTATGTTGTCCTATTGATATCTCAGACACTGAAGCAGACTGAAGCAGTAACAAATTACCTACCACAAACCAGAAAGTTTCTTGCCCAACATTTGATGAACTGCCATTAACAATAAAGCTATGCCTAAATGAAGTCTGGTCCCCACACACTAACAAATCACCAAGTAATACACAGTTATATGACTCAGAGTATTTTAAATATATGACCTACCATACTTCAGCACTTCAGTTCATAGAAACCAAGCAACTGAAATTGTCACAGCCATGTTTTCATTCTCATGATGCAAATCCCTTGAGAAATGTATGAGGAGTTGCACACGGAAGAGCATTTCTTTGTTTACTACCTTTGTGCCAAATAAACAAAGAGCCTTAATTCCCCCCAAAAAGATTAATAACAAAACCCAGAATATATGACATTGGTGATAACACTTCAGTGAAAGTTTGTTTGAAATCCCTAAAGCCATGTAGGAGTAGTAACCATAGAAGAAATTTAGGAACCCCATAAACAAAGGGCCATAAATCCGCCAAAATGATCTAATCACAAAGCCCTGAGAATATGTGGCGGGGTTATACTAGGTGACAATAATTCTGTGAAAGTTTAGATGGAACCCCATGAGAAATGTAGGAGACATAGTACACAGAAGAAACTTTGGACACCCACCTTGGAAAACCTGGTTAATGAAATATGTAACAACTTGTTAATTAATGAATACATTAAACACAAACACTGACAATCTTTATTACAATCACTGTCTATGCCTGACATGTAACTAAGTTTGATGAGCGACAGTGAAATAATCTTGATGGTTCACACAACAGAAGGTTCAGGATACCTGTACATTCCATAATTGACACAAACATACATCGACTGACTGTATAGATGCTAATATCTCCAGCATACCTACATTAATTCTTAATGAACAATCATTATATTAAGCCATTTTCCCCTGCAATGTTCTATAACAAGTGTGAGGGGTACCATAAATACTGGCACAGTATTGTAAAACTGCTTCTTGCAAGACAGATACATGAGATTGGTATTTACAGGATGACTACTAGTCTTGTTCTATCATCCCTGGTTGTCAAACACTGACATATATAACTAAACTGAAAGCATTACAGCATGTTCTTAACAATCTCAGCATCTGTAAGCCATCTATAATATCCCATTAGGGTTGTAATGAAAGCAATTTCAACCTCTCAAATGACTTCATGACACTTTCAGAATTCATTAGTTACCCTGTCAAGTTCACACTTCAGCAATAACATGTTCAATAGCTTTGACATTGGTCACCAGTAAAAGGCAGGAAAGGCTAATTTTTCGTTCTGTATGCAAGAAAGTCGTGAAATGAAGTAAGATGCAATTCACAAGAATTAATTCATCCAGAAATAAAACCAGAAACAATTTGACCATTAAGCTGTCTCGAAAACCCAAAGAACTAAGAAAATGTTAAAAAAAACAGAGAAAATGGGACTCTGTAAAATTAACCATATGTAGACAAGATTTGGAAATTGTTCTACTATGTAACAGAAATCAGCAGACAAGAAAATTACATTCATTTCATTATCTCAATCCTAGACAGAATACTGGGGAAGAGAATTATCACTAAAAAGAACCTATCTTCCATCACTGTACAGTCTAAGTATGCCTTTGGGTCAAAATCATGCTTATCATCGGGTAGCATCAAGAACTTAAGATTCTCACTTAACAGTTTTGAGAATAAATGGGTAACAAAATTGAGAGTAAAACTCTAGATAGTCACATTACGAAATACATGAAAATTTAAACCAAATTACAAGAAATCCTTTAGAAAAGAAATACAGTGGACTTCCCCTTTAAGTTTACCTTTACCAGCTCCAGAGTTAGAGCAAACACATATTTCTTACAGACGGACAAATTAATACTATTATCATCACTAGCCAAGAGCTTCACATCATTCTCATGTTTCATGAAATGCATGCTCTGTAACAGCTTTCCACAACCAGGTCTAAATATAACCAACACAACCACATCTTATTTTAGAGCATATGTTTTGCTATGAAAGCTTTGAAAAAGCTAACATTCATTTTTGGCACTCACAAATGTAATTAAACTTAAACCACAGATGCACCAGTATTATCAAAACATTGTGTCCTGTATGTCTCATGTAATTGATAAAATCTTTGGAAAAATTCAAATTTTTATTGATCGTTATTTCCCACTGGAAATTAGCTAACAAGACATTAGACTGCCAAAAACAATATTTGAGTAATAAAACGAGAATTGTTTTTATTGTAATGTTCTGCATGCTGCAGAAAAAACAAGAATCACAAGCTATTTCAGCTTTTTTGATAATAGCTGGGTAACACTGAGAGGAGGGTGAAATTACTGGTGCGATATGACCTCTCACCTTGCATCATATTACAAACATTTAATATAACAAGAGCAACACAAGCGATGTCAACACTCGCCAGTGAGATTCATGTTGCTAACTCTTATAGGTATGAGCTACATTTAAGTTTTTGCACGGACACAGATGATGCAGTAAGTACAATACAATGTAGCTGGACTGTTTCTTCCAAAAAAGTCGAATTAAAAAACATCTAAAGAGCAGTGGCTACTTTCTCAAACATCACATTATGCAGACCATGGCTGTGGTCCTGTGGTTAGTGCACTGGTCTTGTAACCCAGCCACTTTTGCTGGTTTGAATCTCGGTCTATGACTGCTTGCGACTAGTAAAGACTGATTTTACTCTATATTGCCCTACGTTTGATCGTGCGAAAATGCAAGATGCACAACAATCTACTTAGAATGGGTGAGCCAATAAAATGTTAGGATGTCTAATAAACTGACAAAAACTTGATAGGCCTGTGACTAAAATGTCAAACAACTTAGTGAGACCGGGGCTTAAGACAAACATCAGTTTAACATTTTATCTTAGAACTTATGGTCTGATTTAATACATTGAATAATTTCATTCTTCAGGGATTTGTTACCAAATATTGTATCACTATTCACTAATCAATCATTTCATCTGACCTACAGCAAACGCTTAAAACTGCTAATTTGACAGAATTGAAAACCCTTTTCAAACAAATAATGACATAATAGCCACAGAAATTTGATTTATTGCACAATGAAATATATAAGTTGAACATTACAAATTGAAACCAAATATATTAATGCTTTTGAAATTATGTTGCTTATTAAATATGGTTATGAAATTTAAATATTTCACATAACAATGAAGTAATATTTCACATAACAATGAAGTTACAAATAATGATAAATTGAAATTGTTTGCATGTAATAACCTTGAAGAGATTGCTATATTTCCAGGAGAAACTGTAATAATTGTTAAGTTCACCATATTTTTAGGAGAATTGTTATAATTATCCAATTTTTTATGTACACATACTTCATGATTAAATTTTGCAGAGGAAATATAGCTGAAATACCATTGTAAGGCTGTAAAAAACTTCCATTAGGAATTAAAGAACAAGAAATTTAGAGAAAACTATCTATTTATGACTGGAACGGAATGAAAGTGTAATTACATGAGGGATAAATCATACAAATTATTGGAAGAAATCTTGCAGACATAGAGATATGATGAAAGTCATTGAGACTACGGTGAGACCTTTTTCATAATGAATTACATTTGAAGAGTTACCATTTTGATAATACTGCTTGAGGTCGATGTAATCAACGGCTCACATCAAGATAGAAGTCTCCTTAAGCCTAGCGCTGTGAGAGATGTAAAATAATTGGGAATTGCGTGTTGATGATCACTGGTTACAAGGAAAAAATATCACATTTAATATTGGCTGATGTTGAGGTCTATATACAGTTTGTAGAAGTCACAATATCCAGACAATCATAATTCTACAATAACATACTGAATGAAACAAGAGCCAACAACTTGTAAAATAAAATGGGTTATTCATATTCAATGTTGACACTGGCAAAATGATCAATTTTCAGAGTCATATGAGACAGACAGTTCACCTTACCATCGTTCCTGGGAAGAATGAGTACTGTACTCCCATCCTCCATAAGCAACTGCCTGCTTTCTCACATAAAGAAACATGGTCGGTAGCAGGGGCTCCAAGTCAGCGACCTTAACCACTCAACCACAGGAACGGGTGCAAAATGGTCAGGCATGTTTCTGATTTAGTATGACAATTTCATGCAGATATGTCCGAATAAAGGCCACCCTGTTAAAAAGGCCATTCTTTTAATAACTGTTATTGATTATTCAGAACACAATTACCTCCAAATAAGGACCACCTGTTGATAAAGGGCACATTTAGTCTTTCCCAAGGATGGCCTTTGTTCACAGGTTTGACTGTATACTAATATTAAGAATGCAAACAAGGGATAGATATTGTTTTAAGGGTGCAAGAACCACTGATAAGTTTTCATAGTCTGTCTTCATGTAATGTCCAGTTATTTGGGTGAATCCCAAGATGCTCAAGTAGATTCCTTGTAGATTTTGAACAATATTTTGACCCCAAATATAATCCTTCCACTATGTAAGTTATGACTAGTATAGATAATATCCCTTTTCTTGCCAGACACTTGAAAAAAGGATGCCCACTCTGCCTCTCCCTATCAAACTATGCTCAAATACATAAATTAATTCCACAAACTTCTCATCATTCATTTTCACAGAGAGAAAAACACTCAATGAATCGGCTGCTAGTATTTATCTCAGAATGCTATACTTATGCTTTATATTGTGACAAAAAGCAAGTGATGTATTGGCCATAGGAAGCTAAAATATAAAAATACAAAGGTTTTTGTAAGCAAATTTTCTCAATATGGTGTAGCAAGATTTCTCTTAAAGCAGAAACTGTTGCATAATCAGATTTGATAACAGTCAGGTTTGGTTTAGATTTATATTGTCAACCATATTCCCATGGAAATTAAGACATCAGTTTGAATGACAATCTATTCTTAATAATTAAGGGTCCTGTAAATCCATAACGCCAAAATTGTCAGACAAACAACTATCTTGAAATGTTTGCTTTATATGTATACTGAGTCTATAGTCTTATAGGAATTGGAATATACAACTGTACCTGAAGCTCAGGTTTACAAATAAATGATAACCCTATGAAACCACAAAAATTTACACTTCAGTTACACCATAGAATAACTAAGTCCAAATAAGTTACAAATTAGTTTTAACTTTTTTGTAACTCAATACCTAGTAACAAAAAAGGTTACTCTTTAGTTACAGAAAAGTTATGCCTAGGTGTAACTTTTTTTGGTATGGGTGCACACTTAGTTTCACTTTCTGTATTAGGTCAATCAAATAGACTTTCAAGTTTGATTAAAACTAATAAGTTTTGGTTTGCGGGCAATTAGCTTTTAACTACCAGTCATTTGCAGCTTCACAATAAAAGGCTGGCAGCAATGATATTCCATACATGGTGCATTTGCTTCAAGCTTTCAAATTCTCAATCAAAAGGCTAAACATCCCACACCAAACAGAAAACAGAGCAATCCGAACATACCACAAACTATTACCATACAAACATTCAGATACATCAGTAATCAATTTGTAACTCATATTGTATCCAGATACGCAGAACATTTAAAATCAAACATCAACCAATCCCATCTGATTTCATTCATCTATATATCTCTGGCTTGTAATGACAGAAGGAAAAAAAATTCATTCAAACAGAAGGCAACCAATTTCTGATAGTAAGACAACATAATATTATAGCAATCAGACAAAAAACAATCAGGGCAAAATTTTAATGAAATAGTCACAATTCATTCCAAGAGGATTAATTTTGTAAATGCTATCGTAGAAGTCTGAGGACACTTGTTCAGGACTTAAAATGCTACGTAAATGCCTATGCAAAAAGTTCTAATGTAAAAATTTGAATTATTCTTATTTTTACCCAGATGGCATTGGTACACCTTTACTTTTAAACATCTTGTTTAAGCACAGACACTTGTTTAGTCAAAATTCAACCCCACCCACAACGGTCAGTCACTCTTACCACTATCATTGTATATAGAAGAGTCAAAATAACCAGCTCGAAAACGAAAGTAGTAAATATTTTCAAAAAAAAATCAGACTTGTCGTCATAATTTCTGGCTTCTATGCACAATTCCATCTTTTTCTATTCTATCGACACCGTTCTCACACCTAAAGTTAAACTTGCGCATACAAGTATGAATTCCGACAATTACAAGATTATTTAGTTGCGGGGGCTGCTGCATTGGAAAAATGCTATTTTTAGACATTTAACACGTTTCCGCCATGGCCTAGCGGCATGTAAATGGCATTCTCTATGCAGAGTTGCTGTTCCTTTCCAATCCACACACACTTCAGTTTGGTGCCAAAGTCAAATTTCAGTTATGGACAGTCGTTTGTGTAAAATGTGGTATTTGAAGTATTGTGCGTCTTGATAAGTTTTTATTAAATTACTTATTTGTTCTTAGATCTGTGATGCATAGTGAAACAGTTTTACCCTGAGCAGTCATGCCTTGAGCATTCTTTTTAAAACGTAAGATTTTTCACTCCCATCCTGACCAGTCAACACAATAGTGTGTCCTGCTATAACGGCCATAATTATAGAAATACGCTTGACTTAAATTTCACTAAGCATAGGGAAATATGACCCAAAAGAGAGAAAATACTTAAAAATGTGTAATTGCAAATGAAACATTAACACAAAACCAATATGCTTGGGTACGTGCTCATAGCAGATATGATACTATCATTATGTGACCGTGACAAATGTTCGAACGCAACAGCCCCCACAGTACAAAAAGTGAAAAAGTTGGATAATCAACTAAGTTGGTAGTGGAAAGCATGTCCGCCAAAGAGAAAATCAGTTTTAGATAAGCAAGACAGGATTCCACTGTAAGTTAGCTTATTTTTGTTTGATTTCTACTTTCATTTTCGCGCTGGTTATTTTTACATTTCTATATGCATTGATAGTGGTAAGAGAGACCATTGTGGATTGGCTTGAATTTTGACTGAAGCATCTGTGTGTTTAAGCACAGTAACAATGCTCTCCAATTACCCTAATATATCAGATACCATATTTGTCCTGCCATTTGTGACATGCTTCACAAAAATCTGATCTGAAAAATGTTGTATGGACTGATTGTACATTAATATGGTAAGGATGCAATGTGTAAGATAGAAATTTTTGGTCCATGACACCAACATTTCTCCCTCCCTCTAACTCTCTCTCACATATAATTAAAGTTACTCACTCCAGGCACTTACAAATTTCCATGTTAAAGTTCTAGTCTAGCTGAAGGCTTGACAATTTTCTCATTCAGCACATGTAACAAGAAACCATGTAACCAATTAGTTCTAATCCATTTTTTTCCATTTCAAGTGCAATAAGCTGTCAGCAAATAGCATTATCAAATATCCTAGCCAGCATCCTAGGAGATATTTGTATCAAATTCTAGTAAAGTAAATTGAATTTATCTTCTAGAATAGGTTTATGATGGTATCAAGGTTCTAGGCTCCTACACATATTCAAAGTGTCAATAGTTTGATGACAAAGTAATTGAACATCATTCAAAATGTATGGATTGAATTAACTGAACCATAGGACAGGTAGTCTAAGAATGGAAGTACTGAAAGTACAATCCAATGATAACATTTCCGTAACACAGACAAAATATCCAGGAACTGTCAGGTTCCTAGTGGGAGACAGCACCAAAAATATATCAGAAAGAAAACAACCTATTCAGCAGAAAAATATTTCAGATCATTGTGAAGCAAGCAAATAACATTTATCACCAGATTCTTTCATTTCAAATGAAGATCATAATTGAAATCGGTCATCACATTGTGACAAACTTATTTCAACAATTATGGACCATGTGTGTAGACATCTGTCTCAATTTTGTAATCATGAATTAACATAACAACAAGACACTTAAATGTATTAGTAAACTATGTACTTCATGAATGAAATAACAATCTGTCAAAGAAACCTAAACAAATAACAGTAAGGCTACCAAACAATGCTATGGAACATCAGTGAGTGAGCAAGTTAAATGACTCCGACAGTCATGACAATTCTGCTGTATGACAAAACCTGACAAAATTGGCTAAAAACGTTTACTTACTATTTCTATATACAGCAACCCTATCAATGCCTTTATCTTCTTCCCTTAAAAATGAAATGAAATCCTTCACGGTGTGAGATACAGGTTTGAGCACAAATTCACATGACTCCCTCCGTGATGGTAAAGGCACTGAGAAGACTGATAAACCATGTTTATATTGTACAGAGACATCTGGAACAGAGAAAATAATAAATAAATAATGAAAGTGTTTGTGAAAGACCAACTGGATAGTAAGACCTTTTAATGATAATAATATTATTCTTTATTTAACGAAGGTAACATGTATAGATGCATTATATATACAAACATAGATGATGTCATAAATTTCAACATGGCCATCAAACAACACATGCAAAAACTAAAAAAGAAAACATGAAAACAATAGTGACATAGATATTAAAATATTGACAAACACTTAAAAATCATTAGTTCCTTTTTGTAATAAGTGGATATTTCAGCCATTTTGCATATTTAGTAGATATTGTTTCAGAGCATTCTTAAAAGATGAAATTTTAGGTTTTTAATGTACAGAAAGTGGGATATTGTCCAAATTTTCAAAGACATGAATGAGAAAGATTTTTTTACGTAATTAGTATTATGTTTATGTGATATTAAGTTATTGTTTGAAATTTCATGTAATGCGCTGTTATTAGAAAATGTTAAGAGTTCGTCAATATACTCAGGACTGTGATTTGAAAATTAATAAAGCCATGTGATACTGACATCTATTTTTGAATGTTAACCAATTAAGAATATCTAATAATTGGTCTGAAGACTTTTTTATTTGTTTACAAATAATTCTTTGCAACTTAAAAATAGTATTTTCTTTCATACCCCAAAGTGTGCAACAATAGTCCATTGATGACACTATTAATGTAAGCACTTGATCTACTGGCCGCAAAATCTATAGAGGTCATCTACATGTGATGACTAACCAAATCCGAGGACCTAAGGCCAAATTATTCTCTAATTATTTATAGGACAAAGTTTTTGTGCTGAAGGTCACAGAATGACCTTGTCCTTAGACATACTGACATTGTAATTGGTTATGATGACCAATCTCCCAACCAAATCTGAGGAGCTTAGGCCAAATAGTTCTCTAGTTATTGCCAACCATTAAATACAATTACAAACATCATCTTATTTAAGACTTACACCGAAAGTGGGGTGATCCAGAAGTTATTATTCAAAAAAACATATTTATAATTTTTTTACCATTTTCAATATTTAATTCAATGACTTTTTAATGAAATTATAACCACTTTTAACAAGCAATAATTCTCTAACATGGAATATGTTGACATTGGTTTTTAGGTATTTTGATTATTTCCAATCACTAACCTGACATGACATTTATCAACCACCATATACATGGATATTTAACAGTCAATAACATCATCTGTACCTATCTTATGATGAGTTTTACACAAAAACTGACTGTTTTAATTTGTATCCAGCCTTTTATTCATCTGAGTGTGATTAGCCAGGTGTGTACCTGTAATGCCAGATACTAAGTCAGTTATTATAACAGGCTGTCAAATATTATTATTTTAACTTATTCACATTAGTTCCCACAAGTTTCAGACAGTGTTAATATTTTGTACTCATTTACGAGTGAGAACTGCCTAACTTTTCAACAAAATTGCACCAGAAGTAAATTCATTGCAATGAAAAAATAATTCAACAAATAAAACAGCCAATGTTAAAAAGCACATGCTTATTAAGGAATTATTTATTACTAAGGAAAATTATTCAAAATGGCCTAAAATGCTAGATAAATCCTCATCTTGTACCTTAAAATTAAATCAATAATAAAGTAACTAATCCAGTTTTACTGTACATAGTTAAAGCTTTTTAAATTTAGCAATACAGAACAATATATGTAATGATAGTACAATATAAGAAATATATCTTATTTACTCTAAAACAATATTACATGATGCCTTTCTTTAGCCACATCTCATAGAAATGTTGTCAGACGCTTTTTCTTATTTTTTGCAATATCATTGAAAAAAATACTGTGCTATATTTCTATATGTACTTTGTGATTAAAAAAGAAAAATTCTGCATGTTTTTATTGCATATAAAAGTCAATTTCACTGATAAGATATCTTTCTAGGTAAAATAAGACCTACTTTAATTTTAACATCCAAAATGCTAATGAGGCTTTAAGTATTCAGTGAAAATATATACTGTACTTCTATATTTCTCCAAAACTATAATACTCTATAACCCATTTAAATACATCTTTCAAATGAAATCTCAAGGGTACATTACAGTATGTAGTTTTGTACCTTAAATGCACTGTATCAACCAAATGAATTCATATGAAAGTCACACATAAGTGTGGGTGTATTGACATTTTATCAACAAATATGAGATTAAGGAGAAGATAAACTCTAAATATACAAAACTTGCAGCGAAATCTGGGTAAAATACATACGTGTGATAGTGGTTTTCATGAAGTAGAATATACTACATAGCAGGTACAAAATCATAATGCATCAAAAATTGATGAGAGAGTGATTAAAACCACATGTTATAAATCTAGAATTAGTAACAATTAAAATCAAGAGGAAATTAATGTAATTAATTACCCCTTCATGTATGAAACAAATTAGAAAGGAATAAAGAATCATGACATAATTGAAACAAATCATGAGCTGCCCACTTAGCTAATATGTGAGCTTAGCTCAATAGAGAAAACTGTTCAATAGAGAGCTCAGCTCAAAGAGAGCATTCATTAGCCCTGTGTTGGCCCAGGTTCCCTGTGCTGCTTTAGTTAGAGATTATTATGTCTTTGACGACTGGTTTAATTTGTTTGTTTGCTTGAGTTTTACGCCCCTTTCAACATTCAGTAATATGAGGTGGACAGATCACCTAACCATCGTTCCTGGGAAGAACCAGTACTAGAATCCTATCCTCCACAAGCAACTGCCTACTTTCTAATGTAAAGAGACAAAGTCGGTAGCTGGGCTCGAACCTATGACCCTCTATCAGTGAGAGATTACAGTGATTTGAAGTCAGCGACCTTAATCACTCAACCATAGAGGTGGTCACCTCTCATTTGAATTATTCATCTTGAGAAGTTGACAGTTACTTGTGAAGAACAAAACTAATATGCATACAGAATCCAGGGCCTGAGGTTATGATAGTTGAGAACAGTGCTTGAGCTTAAAGCTTCATTCCATTCAAGTATTATTGTTGTCTATGGTGGAGAAAACAGAGCTGATGAAAGTTTAAATTCATCTTCAGATCAATTATACAGTCAGAATAATGAACCGATAAGACTATTGGTGTCGGATCATTTAAAATATTAACTTAGGAATTTTAAAAGACAAGATATGAGATTGAGCTATCCAAAGTTTTGTAACCTCAGATCCAGGAAAATTGGTTGCTTAACTACCTGCCAGAAAATAATCGAAATACTGTGAAAACAGGCATAATATATATTTCTTGAAGAAAATAAATTGATGTTTAGAATAGGTATAAACTTACCATTTTTAAAGAGAACTGTTGTACAATAGCTTGCACATGGGCAAATAACTGTCTGTATATGTGGCAACTTCTGAAAGTAGATAGAATAATATGTCAGAAATAATCAAATATTCAAAAATTGGTTTCAGGGTGTTTGGTTTACATAATTGAGTAAATTGTTTCTTACCACAAGAGTTCTCTATAGAAAGTATGGTACAAATCAATTGATTTTCACATAACCGAAAAAGACTTGTGTCTAATCTACCTGCCTACATGCATAATACCACTCTAGAAACAAATGGACATGATCTTGAAACTCGTTGATTGATGAATGTGTACATACCAAACTGATCTGATTAATTAACAAACACAGAAACCAATTATCCTGTCAGCTCAAATGAAATTAACAAAATCTCAACAGTCATCTATGGAATTATTTTAAAGATGAGGTAATCAATTACCATTATTATTAAGTTCAATTTTTAATGTCTGATAAATTGACTAATATCAATATAATCAGTATCATTAATTTTGTACTTCATGACATTATTTAGTTCATGAACTGTCTTATTCCTCCGGACTAAGGGCGCTGAAAAAATGTCTATCATACTTAATAAGTCCACACTAGAAGTATTACCTGACCAGTGTCAGTTTTTAGCCAATAATTTTTTCTCATAAAAATCAGAGGACATTGTGTCATGACTAGGAATCAACTCACAAATCTATGACATAAATGTTACATTAGGATATTGTCACATGCATAATACATGAAACATGTACAGAACTTTGCTGTAACTATGTTGATTCACATAAAATATTCATACAGTGTTACTATTAGCTTGTTCAATGTTTTCATGTTGAAACTTGTATCTAAATTTTATCATCCTATAGAATGTTAACTCTAAGCAAAAAACAAGCATGTTAATTGTCGAGGATTTGTGAAGCAAAAACAACAATCAAAGACATAATTACTGTCTGATCCATTTGAAACAAAATCTTATTGTCGTTTATGGAAATACTGAAGAAATGAATATGCAATGAGATCAGTTATAAATTTGAGAAATAAAAAACAGGGAAAAACAACTGTGACCTGAGAAGGACCATGATTGTTCATCTCAGCTTCAAAGCAAAAATAGACTAGAAATGTGTCTGGAGGACATGAATGCCCCCAGTGAGAGCTAAGTCAAAAAGAGGCCATAATTCCTGTGAAAATATTTGGATTTTAATGGAAACAATCTTGGCCTGTATTTTATTATTATACACCTTAAGGTAAAATATGAAACCAATCCATGAAATATTACTTGAGTTATCGCTCGGAAATGTCGGAAATTTGAACGGATGGACAGGCAGGGGTAACACTTTATGCCCTTCCGCCATTTTTAAAGGTGGGGCATAAAAAAATTTAACAGTTCTTCGAGAACTATCCACAAGTAACCAAACCCAGAAAGTCAAGTTAGTTGGATGAGTGCAGGATTCTAGGTTAAGAGTTCATAGAAAACATAATTCTTTACTCTCAAAACATTTTATTCTCACATGTATACTAAATGCAAGTAGACAATCAAGTTTATGGAGTAATGGGGATGTAATGGGTCAATAACCCTGGAGCTCTACTCAGAACAGTCTTTCAAGCGAAACATAGAACTTATATACTGTTGATATTGCCAGAGCATAGAACACAACAGCTAATAGCATGTACCCTTAAGCAAAGGGGTTTGTCACGAAAAAAAATCCAAAATTTTTTTCCCATGTAACCCATATATATATAGAAGGGAAACAACTTCGACAATTCGAATTTTCCAACGCGTGTTATAAACTTCCATGTTATTGCAATGCAATACAAAATATTTAATTCATATATAGTGCAACGTATGGGCAACTCAACACGCTAACAGAAAATGTATACTTTTACTACCTTTAAAGATATTTTAAACTCGCAATTGAAGATTTTTCACTTGAAAAATGGTCAAATTTTACAAAACGACACACTGTCGTAAAATCGCAGCGTGTATACCGGTATACATGTACAGAGTGGAAATGTTAAATTACTGACACAACTTCTTAGAATGGGCCTTAATTCATAATAAAACACTATAATATACTAATTGCCAATGATTTCGCATCTCGTAAAGCTCTTTTAGCGAAGAATTTGCGTATTTTTTTGTTCAATTAGCTGGCTTCTCGAAGTTTATTTCCATGACGGGTCACATGACAATCGCCTAACTCATGATGAAAGCTTAAATCTGATTGCATGAGTGATACTCTGTGGTATTTGTTTACAATTTACTTGTAACCTGTGCACTCTATCCTTTTCACTACGCTATCGGGAACCATACCTAAAAAATACCACACAATATCGCTCATCCTATCAGAATTAAGTTTTCATCACGAGTAAGGGATTTGTCACGTGACCTATCAAGGAAGCAAAATAAAGAAAACGACAAAGTGAACAAAAACGTTAATTCTTCATTAAAAGTGCATCCCGAGATGTGAAATCATTAGCAGTTAGTAAATTATACCATATATGATATAAACATAATGTTTGGTTATGAATAATGACTCATTCCATGAAGTTTTACCTGTAATTTATCAGTTTCGCTATAGATTTGTACACGCTGCGATTTTACGACAGTGTGTCGTTTTGTAAAATTTGACCATTTTTCGAGTGAAAAATCTTCAATAGCGAGTTTAGAATATCTTTAAAGGTAGTAAAAGTATACATTTTCTGTAAGCGTGTTGAGTTGCCCATACGTTGCACTATATATGAGTTAAATATTTTGTACTGCATTGCAATAACATGGAAGTTTATAACACGCGTTGGAAAATTCGAATTGTCGAAGTTGTTTCCCTTCTATATATATAATTATATGGGTTACACGAAAAAAAAATTTTTTTTGATTTTTTTTTCGTGACAAACCCCTTTGCCCTTAAGAGGTTTTGTGACTCAGACCCTTAGTTTATTTACCAAGTTGTATGG
This sequence comes from Lutraria lutraria, assembly GCA_964023205.1. NCBI lineage: Eukaryota > Metazoa > Mollusca > Bivalvia > Venerida > Mactridae > Lutraria > Lutraria lutraria. Next base: position 28,670,907 of record OZ026836.1, read on the forward strand.
TAATTTGAACATAAGAATTTCTTTTAAGATAGAGCCATATTTACTGAGATTACAAGAAACAAGGCAAACAATGGGTAATTATACACATACAGTACAGGGAACAATTCTTATTTACCACACTCAGTACAAAGAAACAGTTCTTAATTCTAAATTACCACACACAGTAAAAAGAAACAATTCTTAATTCTTAATTACCACACACAGTACAAAGAAACAGTTCTTAATTCTAAATTACCACACACAGTACAAAGAAACAATTCTTAATTCTTAATTACCACACACAGTACAAAGAAACAGTTCTTAATTGTAAATTACCACACACAGTACAAAGAAACAATTCTTAATTCTAAATTACCACACACAGTACAAAGAAACAGTTCTTAATTCTTAATTACCACACACAGTACAAAGAAACAGTTCTTAATTCTTAATTACCACACACAGTACAAAGTTTGTATGTTTGCATGATAACGGATGACAAAATGATTTAAGCACAAACACAAAAGATTATATCATTTGAAGATTAAATTGCAATCTTCAGAGCAGCTTCAACATTTTCTTGACTTTAGAAGCTTACAATTACGAATTGCTAAAGTAAGACAGATTGAGAAACAGAAAGTAAGACAAACTATGGACATTGTTATTATTCAAACTTTCTTTTCAATGCATAATATTTGCATTAATGACAGAAATGTGACAACAAGCTTTTGCTCAGTAATTCATATTCTCTTCCACATATTCTCATACACCACCACAGCCTATGACTAAGATTTTAAACATATGATATGGACAAGACCCCTACTGCCATACTTAATTGACAAGTCCCTAACTGCCATACCTCATTGACATGTCCCCTACTGCCAAACCTCATTGACATGTCCCCTACTGCCAAACCTCATCCAAGCATCATGATTATGACTGACTGTAAAATTGAACAAGACCCCTACCTCCAAGCCTTGTGTATCTGGCGTTACAAACTGTTGGTAAACAATTTCTACTTCTTGGGCACCTATATCCATTCCTTATCTAAACAGTAAAGCCTCTTGATCATCAACAAACAATACAATGTCAAAGACATTTTAAGTTTTCAATTTGTACAGACATAAAAACAGTAGTGTTGTTAGATTAAAAGCAATTCTCAGTAAACTTCAACACCAACAATAACACAAAGTACAGATTCCACACAACAATAGTAAATACGATAATTTGCCCTGTATTGTTTGTTTGAACAAAATCAGCAGCTGTTAAACCAATTACAATAGTTGAAGTGTATAACAGGCACCAGAATTGCAAAAATATTCTTCCAAGTGTAACATATGTCTACCTTGTGGCCATCAGACATTTTGAAATAACTTCATTATAAGCATTACCTTAACAGTAATCAAAAATAACAATAAATAGAATAGTAAGAAGGACATCGATTGGTAGAGGAATTGTGTTACTATTTACACTATTTAATCAAAGGATTCCATTATAACAGATCCTGATGTTATCAAGAAGGGGAACTGTAGGTAGGGATAAAACATGTACATGTATTGATTATTTAAGCACTTACTGGCAACTCACATTATTATATGCTTTTATTATTCATTCTTTTTATGCTAAGAGTTAAATGAAATAAAACATAGATTAAACTAGGAAAGATACTATATAATGTGTATAATAATTGACCATGGGATTTTCTATATTGACAATGAATCCATTAACCACGAAAAGCAAACACTGTTCAGTCAGCAGAAATGATAGCAGGCCACAGAGGACAGACAATTTGTAATGACTATCAAGAAAATAGAGAAAACATTCTGATAATGACATAAGTTTGCCATGGTGCAAATACAGGCAATACATCATGCAATACAATAATACATAAAAAATTTCCAATTTTACGTATAAGAATGTTGCAAATGATAAATCATTGTATTCTAAGAACTCAAACCACTTACTTGACCAGCCCTTTTTCTACTGATTTGGGGAACAGGTATAGAGTCTCTTTGATGGGGAAATTTGCATTGTGAAACACTAAACTTTTTTTAATTATTGGAATTTTTTCTCTCAGTGGGGAAAAATACTTTTTTACTAGGGGAAGGGCGGGAGAGAATACCAGACCCAAAAATGGCATAAAAAGGCCGGGTGTCACAATTTATAGATACTAATCATACAGTAACAGCAGCGTCTCTACTTGCTAGTCAGAAATAATTCAAAACCTCATTCCGAGGCATCAGTTATGCCAAGATAATCATTTTCTGAACAGGGTATTCACACTAGGATATCTTACCACACATCTGTGTCACAATCTACATTAGGTCAGAGAGAAAGATTATGCAGAAACTGGTGATGATTATCAAGTGTCATAAACACATTATCACCATGTTTCTGCTCGAGTTCACAGAAATATAGTTTGACTGTCTTATCAGGCATCCATTCTTTTCTTAATTGCTAAAGACAAGGTAATGTCGGTTTTACAAATCTAAGAAAGTAATTGAACCTTCCAAAAAGTTAATTAACAAATATGTATGGATAACAGATAATGACATAAATGCTGAAGTAAGTAGAAAGTGTAAACTACCACCTTGAGCTATCAAAGAATAATTGTTTTCAACTTTAAAGCAAGTTTGGAAATTCCTTCAATTTTGAAATTATCTTATAATTTTAAGAGATTACATTAATCAAGATTATGAATTCACCATAACCAAAGGATTTTGTTTCATATAACTAATACCTATTTTCTGTACAGATTCTATTAATATGCTAGTTAATTATTTATAAGCAGCATCAATCAACATGCGGCGGACAGATTCATCTTTTCCTCATTACACTTCAATTAGACAGATCAATTATCATTTAATATCAGTAGTATAGTAATCAAAGCGCTGATAGCGCTGGAAGAACAGGGTTAGACAATTGTATTATCAGCAATAGAGTGCCACACACACAGTGGTCCATTGGTTTATTATTTATCACTGAAAATAATAGTAATTCATTTACATGTTTTAGGCAGTTTGTTGATATTGTTTTTATCAATTTTCATGAAAACTGCATATAATTATGATTTGGACTTTTCATGCAGATTTGTTTTTTATTTCATTGAAATATGGTTTTTTAATACAACTATACTTTCTCTTTGATATCTGTATAAATGTTCATATAAATTAAAAAAATTATGCTACTACCGAGTATCGAACCTAGGACCTCTCACTCCGTAAGCGAGCATCCTTACCGCTGGACCACAAATCTCCTTGCCAAGGAGTAGTTCGTTTATAATATACATACAAACCAGCTGTCAATAGTTCAGCTGCGCAGTAATCTCATCATGTTCGACTTTTGTTTTAACGTATTTCATTTGATTCCACTCATTAAGCAACAAATTACATTATAATATTTACACCAAAATAGTTTTATATGGATAGTGTGAACCAGATACGACCGATTACCGTCTTCTCCTTGGAACTATTTTTTTGGCGTTTGGTGATGAACTTCTTCATTGGTTGTGATAGGGGAAGCCATGAAATCTATTTTTAGATTCTGCTACAGATTTTGATTCTGTGAGCGTCGAAAACTGGTAGTAACCAAGAACAAGGTTGCAAGCAACCCTGTTCAAAAACCAACTTGAAAATAGTGAAATAAACAACAAACTGTCTGGAAGAAGTCAACAATAAAGGTAACTTCCTTAATACAGCAAGAATAAAGCATGTTACAATACAGTGAAACACAAGTAACCAATCAATTCATGTGTCACATAAAAAAGAATTTACCAGGAAACTTGCTCCTGCAGATGACATAATACTGCTTGAAACCACCATAAGAATATCTCCAGTAACATTAATACCAAAAATCTTTTTTTGAAACTCTTCACATGGTCTGAATCATATTATGCAAAGCTAGATTGATGGAGTAAGTTCAATGACAACCAGCTCAAGATTTGATGAAGTAAACAATTCTAACCTAGTCTGTGGTCATCATTCAAGTTTTGATTAAATAATTTTCCATCTCTATTACATTTTCAAGAATTCCTATGGCGCCAAATAATAATTCAGACTCCGGGATAATAAGAAGTTTTATGAGGAATTAAAATAAAGGATTTCTTGTTGCCAGTGTGCAATCTCTTTATGGTAATAATTCAAGGGCTGGAAAAACTTAGTCTAAAATTCTAACATTCAAATTATTATGCCAAATCAAATTCTTCTTTAAGCCCAGTGCAGTACTGTTGTCAACTGATACCAGTTTGTGAAGATGGGTTATAGTGGGTACAGTAAAGGCAATTAGTTAACTATAAAAAAAAACACCTCAAAAATCTAAAACAAGAGGGCCAACATGGCCCTATATCGCTCACATGACAATCACTGTTCACTCATTAAAACATTGTTTTGAACCGGTGACCTAGTTTTTGACCCCAGACGACCTATGTTCGAATTTGTCTTACATATCATTAAGACAAACAGTCTGACTAGGTTTGGTGAAGATACGATCAAAATTTGACATCTACAGTGTTAATAAGGTTTTCCTAAGATTTGACCTTGTGACCCAGTTTTTGAACCCGGCTGACCCATGTTCATCCTTGACCCACATATCATTGAGGCAAACATTTTGACAAGGTTTGGTGAAGATCCAATTAAAACTGTGACATCTACAGTGTTAACAAAGTTTTCCTAAGATTTGACCTGGTGACCTAGTTATTGACCCCAGATGACCCATATTTATACTTGACTGTTATATCATTAAAACAAACGATTTGACAAAGTTTGGTGAAGATCCAATAATAACTGTGAAATCTACAGAGTTAACATGGTTTTTCATAAGATTTGACCTAGTGACCTAGTTTTTGACCCAAGATGACCCATGTTCGAACTCATCCAAGATATTATGAAGACAAACATTCTGACAAGGTTTCATGATCATCCAATCAAAACAGTGACTTCTAGAGTGTTCACATGGTTTTCCAGCAATTTGCCCTAGTGACCTAATTTTACTACAGAAATTACCCATTTTCAAACTTGACCTACATATTATTAAAATAAACATTCTGACAAAGTTTCATGAAGATAAATTCAAAACAGTGATTTCTAAAGTGTTCACAAGGTTTTCCCTTATTTGGCCCTGGTGACCTAGTTTTTGACCCCAAATGGCCCAATATCGAACTCATGCGAGATTTTGTTGATATTAACGTTCTGACCCAGTTTTGCTAAAATTGAGCCAAAAATGTGGCCCCTAGTGTGGTCACAACAAAAAGTTTGACGACGCACGACGCCGGACGGAGAGTGATCCTAATAGCTCACTTTGTCACTTTGTGACATGTGAGCTAAAAACACCAAGCTATTAGTCTATTATTCAGAGTGTTATGTAGTATCAATTAACTTCAGAATAATGACACTAGCCATTAAACAGATGTTAAGAGGAAAAATCCTAATTATTCAAATTTGTTGGTTCCTGAAATGTCATTCGCATAATCCATGGTTTCTTACTTTTTTCGCTAGAGATCATCCTTTTCTAGTTAATTTTGTTTGTGTTCGAATCAGTTTTCAAATTTAGAATCACTCTGAAATGCAAATCATTTCATACAGATCGCCACTAAATATTTGTGTTGATAAGTATAGAATCATAACAAACAATATAATAAACTTTACAATTAACCAATTATTAATTTGATTAATTGTTGACATGCTTCATATATGAAGTGATGTTACACATAGTTTGTCACATGCCATTTGATTCTCAATCGGGTTATGAGTTGATGCTCTCAAATATGGGTGTGAAAATATGCGCATTCGTGACTGTAGGGACCAAATAATGATTAAGATTACACCAGGTATTCATAAAATCCAAGTTGTATCACCGGGGTTTGTTGTACTTGAAATATAGGGAGACGGAATCAGGACTGTAGATCTTATTCAGAAAGTACAGGGTATTCGGATAATCAGTTGTCGAATAATCAAGGTTTCACTGTAATTTTAAAAATGATGCAACACATACTGGTAGATAAAATGAATAAAAATTGCTAACCACTCTTGGAAGAATAAGCCATCACATGTGATCAATTTATACTTACAGCTTCATATTGATATCACACACAAGTAATAAAGTATTTGATAATTCAATACAGCTTCTGTAATTTACTGGGGAGACTGCCTTTCTGGAAACCTTAATGGGGAGTTATTTATTATGTATGGAAATAATTTTACACTGCAAGGCTTCATTGGATTCAGTCATAACTTATTAAGCTGACACTTTTGTTCATTCAATGCTTTAAGATACTCAGACTTTCTTTTTCATTGCATCACAAACAATTTTTTAAAAGAGTTCATACTTATATACATTATACAAATTACAATATAATGAATATGCATTTTAAGCACAATTTCAGAAGACCCACATATTGAGGCCATAGGGTTGATTATACATCTTTAATCTAGCAAATGTGTGAGACAAATTATACTTGAGTAGAAATTTAGTACAAAGGTAATTAACCTAAGGGAGAGACAAGAAATGACAAAATCCACCACAGACCCTTATTTAAAGGAATATTTAATAATAACTAGTCTATGTGTAAAGATTCCTTACTCAAAACTGGTTGTAAACTTTGGTACAACTGTACTTATTTAAGTCATCTTATCACACTGTATTTTTCATAAAATTCAGTTGGGTATGTAAGACAGCTAATGAAGGAAGATTCGATTGAATGTTACATTTATTAGACAGGAAAGAACTTCTGGTGATGTCAGACACGTTTATTGCTGATGAGACAAGATATTGGACCACTCAATGCCATATCATTGTCAGTTTGTCATCAATGTATTCAACATTCAATATGCAATGTATATCTACAAATTCAACTTGATTTGGATCCGCCTCTGCTAAGGTTGCTGACTTCAAATAACTGTAACCTTTCACTGATAGACGGTCATGGGTTTGAGCTCAGCCAGCTTCCAACCATGTCTCTTTATAACAGAAAGTAGGCAGTTTTTTTACAAAGGATGGTACTAGTCTAGTACTGGTTCTTCCAAGGAACGATGGTTAGGTGAACTGTTCACCTAATATGATTCTGTTTGTTGAAAAGGGGCGTAAAACACAAACGACCGACCGACCGACCGACCGACAGACAGACAGACAGACAGACAGACAAACAAACAAACAACTAAATACACAGTACAAGGATTATAAATAAATTCCAACAACAGACTTTATTCACAGGTTTGCTGAGTACAAGTCTCAAGGGAAGAGGATTTTATATGAATTTTCTATGCAAATAATACTTGGGGTTATATATCTGCTTTCATAAGTGTTTCAGTCACATATCAGCAGACACAGGACTCAACAAACACACGCATCTGCTTGCTTTTACGAGTTGAAATTGCTGTACGGCCTAAATTATAATCTTGTTTGTTTGCACCTTCCAATTTTAGTCCAAACCGGTACCTAGGATAGTATTTAGCTTGTTTTCTGTGTCATTCAAATTAACCACATGGAATAACTCAGATCAGCTGTGGAGAACAAAAGACCATAGATCATGCAATGTCTTCTTCAAAATTGTCACAGAGAACCACAAGTACCACACCCAGGATTCACACTCATTAACAACAAAATAAGCTAAATAAGTTGGCTAAATGTCTGTTTTGTTTAAAGATGACTCTATTATTTTGTTGATACCTAATTTTTTTCGAACTATTTCGAACTATTTCTAGTTTGATAAAAATGTTATCTCTCAAATAATCAAAAGGGAAGAGCATTATGTAATGCATCCATAAAATTCAATGAATCAAACTTAAAAATAAAATTGAGATTGTTAGAAGCACAGACACAAGGCTAAAGTGAAGCGAACTATCTCAAGTTTGGTAGGAAATTGATCTTCAGCCATCAATTCTCTACACATTCACTATAAATAACACAGATTAACATCACACTGGTACTCATCAATGTCAGGTGAAAGTTCTTAACCAGGTGAGTACTTATCGTAGCCCAGGAACACATAGTATGTTCCGTACTGAAATAGGCTTTCATCAACTGTGTTATTTCATTGAGTCTACATAGCAATGCATTAAAGTTCTATTGTACTTCAAATCCATGCACACAAATCACATTGCATATAAACAAATAAATTCTTAATTGTACTTATAATTATTCACCAACCCACTGCAAACGATGCAAGTCAATATCTTATTATATAAAGCATTAATGATTATTATCTATATTTTCAGGGCAAAATCTATTTCAACATAGTACTGATTATTTTATCTTTTTATAACAGCGAAGGCAAAAGATTTCCACACCTAAATAAGTGTCTCATTATGCAATGATAGAACTGCATACTTCAAAAATCAAATGAAATACATATTAGTAAGAGTTACCGGTAAGCTAATTACCCATAATTATGTATTACCTGACTGTGTTTGGTGTTAAACAATATTAAAAGCAATATTTTAATGCATAATTTTTCCATTACAGACTTGAACTATTCCTGATATGAAAGTATGTAGTAGACAAAATATGATGAGTTCAAAGGACTGTCAGCCTAAATAATTTTGCTTATCAAAATTTGGGTAAACTTTATTCTAATTTTACCGGTATTTAGACTAGAAAATAATAATGTGCCCTTCTGCCATTTTGATTTGGGGGGGGGGGGGGGTCACAAAAAGTACAAACTTTGTTAAATTTTTCTTCTTGTAATGATAATCAACTTCACTGAAGTATCGGAAGAAAGGGTCTAATTGCAGATAAATCAGAAATATAAATGAGAAAGTAATAGTAACAATATAAATACGAAGTCAACCTTCAGAAAACCAAATAACAAGATACAACTTGTCAGGAAACCAGCAGACAGAGATGATTAGAGCAGACTAATTATTTGACCCCGATGATATGCAAATGTGTTAAGAAAACTTCTTTTGAAATGGCCTACATTTATTTGAAAGCAGAACCTGTCAGACAGTCATTGAACATACAAATAGTATTTATTACAGCAATTGAAAACTGGAATATAAAAATCAAATCTCCATGGGCCAGACATACTACAGATTAATGGATGCATCCAGAAATTATTCTGTACACTTACACAGAAGTACCATGAAAAGATTTCCCATTTATATAGGTTCCTGAAGAATATATCATAACAGAAACCAAAACTATCAAATATATATATAACTTGCATGAAACTCAATAACCTGACTTGTAACACTACAAAATATACATCAGTTGTACCCGGTTGTAGTTTATAACAATTCAATTATGTTAGAGGTAAACAAGCATCTGCTTTATTGCAATGAAACAAAAAAGAGAAATTTAATAAAACAAGAGGGCCACGATGGCCCTTTATCGCTTACCTGAGAACAAAGGCCAATAATTAATGACCAGGTAATATAGTTTCCATCACGTAAAACTCATTTTTACGTAGATTTTGTTTCCACCCGTAACTTAACTTGTCCAAAACCATCAGGTCATACACATTCATTGTAAATATGATTAGGATCGGTGAATAAATGAAGGCGTTAGAGTGTAAACAAGCTAAAACGTAGCAAATTTTCTAATCCAAGGGCCCATAACTCTTGAAGTTGTTGTCTGATTCCACCCATAACTTAACTTGTCCAAAACCATAAGGTCATACACATTCATTGTAAATATGATTAGGATCAGTGAATAAATGAAGGCGCTATAGAGTAAACAAGCTAAAATATAGAAAATTTTCTAAGTCAAGGGCCCATAACTCTTGAAGATGTGGTCCGATTCCGCCCATAATCGATCTTGTCCAAGATCTTTAGGTTATACTCATTTACTGAAAATATTATTAGGATCGGTGAATAAATGAAGGTGCTAGAGTGTAAACAAGCTAAAATATAGCAAATTTTCAAAGTCAAGGGCCCATAACTCTTGAAGTTCGGGTCCGATTCCGCCCATAAGCGAACTAAGCCGAGACATTGTGGCCATATAGATTGTGAGCAAGTTCAATCACGATTCGTTAAGAGCTGAGGTTGCTAGAGCGTAAACAAACTAATTGTGGATGTACGACGGACGCCGAACATTCAACGATCCTAAAAGCTCATCTGATGAAACAACTCATTGGAGCCTTATAATTCTTGACTAAAGAAACTACATGTATTTCATAAAGCAAGGCAAGGTCTTCAGAAAATTAATAGTACAATACAGAATAAGTAGTTTCTTTAATTCAGGCATTCATCACTTTTTTCAGCAAGAGATAAACATCAGGTTGCCAAACTTAAATTAATTTGATAGGGAAAAGAGCCAAAGCATGCAATTCATATGTTTTATTTACATGTGCAGCACGCTGAATATTGGTAAAAATTGATTTTTTCGAACTTCTAGAGTTCTAGTACTTAGCCTTATCTATTAATCAAAAGTACAAAAAGATAAATGCATGACTGTGCAATCGTAATAAGATTAATTTATTAAATGCTTACACAGCAAAATAAAAAGTAAAAACCATTGCTAGTTGAATAGATTTAATAAGTGAGCAGGTTCCAGAACACGCCATTAAAATGCAGAATGGAAATTCCTCCATCTAACACAAGGATAACAGTTACACATTTAAGTACAGCCAGCATAACAAATTAATATGTTCTCATGTACAAAAAAAAAAACATAACTGAATCACAAGTGTTCTCAGATATCATGAAAATATACTTGGAGACAATCCAAAAGATCACAACCTATAATAGCTTCAACCTAAATTATAACACCTTTGATGTATCAGGATGCATCACAGACCCAGAGCAAATTCATACTCAAGCATCACTAAGTCAGACAATACCGTCACTTGGGGCTCAATATTCTATCAAAAGCAAATACAACACAGGAATCAATGATTAATACTTGTCATGCTGATGAGGATATTTATATTCTATCATGGACATTTGCTATTACATCTATGGTCAGAATGTCACAATGTGTTACGTGTTAAATCATCTGGGTGTTAGCTACGTCTCGGGTGTCTCAGGAAACCAAACTCAGCTTTTTTCTTTGGCACAGTGGAGTCTGTTCTGCCCTATGGCTCTGAATGCTGGACAATCACCTCACATATCCAGAGGTCCCTTGATGGCTGCTACACTAGGATGCACAGGCAACTTCTGAACATCAATCCAAGCCGGCATATCAGGAACACGACTGTTTATTAGAACATTCCTTGAGTGACAGTCAAGATTGCCTACAGAAGAATGGGGCTAGCTGGACATTGCCACAGACACCCCAAGTTGTCAGCCAGCCAAGTTGTTCTGTGGACCACAAGTCATGGGAAGTGAAATTGAAGTCAACCTGGTTCAACAATGGTCAACATCCTGATGACAGATGCCAGAGCTGAATGTCCTGAGGAGCTAGGAAGATGAATGAAGGAGAGGACTGATTGGAAGTGCCGACAGCGTGTCCATCTGCGGACGACCTGAGAGAGAGAGCGTGTAAGCTAGTCTGAATCAGTTGGGTAATAAGCCCAAAACAAGTGTCTGTATCAAAAAGATTCTAAATTCATTCAAATGACACAACAATACATTAGTACTGTACAGAGCTTGTAACATGAAAGCCATGTTTTGTATCAAACATAGGTAAGAAACCTGTTAAGTATTACCTGCATCTGACTATAACTAAAGTGTGTATAAACAGTTCCAGACATTACTAAGATTATAGTACATAACAATACTGACATTATATCACACTGTACTGAGTGTTACATATATAACACAACAGAGAATCGTAATTCAAGTTATCATACTTATTACAGTACTTTCATTAATCATTTACAGAATAATTTTGTGTAATATAAGGTGTGAAGCAACAATTACTTTTGTATGCAGCTACAAAGTAGATGAGAGATGAACCAGGATATCACAGGAATAAATAATATATATTGGAATGAACAAGTGATTTTAAAATGTGTTGCCTTCTCTTGATGACAGTTTGGTACAGTTGTCAGTGGAAACAACTGCACTTTGCAGCATGAGTTTGTATGTCTGTCAGATTTGTTAGAGGACCATCAGTAGGGAAAAGTCATCTAACAGTTAAAAAAACTTCTACTGATAAAAGAAATTTTGGACTGAGTCAATTTACTTAGCATTATTTTTAGCTCCAAATATCATGTCAATTAATGCCCAGAAAGAAACACATTTTGATAGCAATCGACTTAACATAATGTCTTGGAAAGCACTTTTCATATCAACACGGAAAAAGGCTTTCAGGCCAGGCTTAAAAATATTTTTCTCTTCCTACAAACAATGCTAATTAGGGTAGGTGGGTAGACAAACAATATTTTTTTATTTCTTATTTAAATATTTTCTAAATATATTTCATTAAATCAAAATTAAAATAATTTTATTTAAAAACAGAACATGTACATGCTTAATTATTATAATTGCATACTGTAAAGAAAATAATTTGACTAAATCTATTTGACAGGACTAGAATAATTTTCATATTAATAATATTCTTATAATTTCTTATAATTAAATTCATGAATCAAATGGTAGTAGTATCTTGAAAACAACAACAGAAATAAACCTAAAATAATGATCTTTTTAAGCAAAATATGTATTTTCCATGTTTATACACAATTCAACCACACAAACGTGTCCGATATGGGTTTAACTTTAGCAAGTAAATGCATTGATCATTCCATTACTTAAATTGGCAGAGTTTCCATCAAGGTAGTACCATAGAGAATTGTTAATTGAAGCCACATGTATTTTTACATCAGATGGTGACATTGTAAAAGGAAAAAGACATTTTCTATCTATCATGTTTGCATACTGTACGGTGCAATTTATCCTTGGCTGTTTCTTTCTGTTATTTCAACAGTTTTTTGTCTTTTTTCATTAGCTGTGAGACATGAAAAGTTTAAATGCATTTACATTATCGTATTAAGGTGGAACCAAACGATTGAAATAACGTCGTTTTCGACGTCAAAACGGTCATTTTTACGGTATTTATAGTGCCTCTTCGAAAATACCTGTCGCTCTATCAATTTAAGTAGATATTTAATGAAATAAACATTTAATAGTGGAGAATAAAATTACCTACGCGTATGTATAAATTTGGTGTTCATGATTTCAATATAAGTGCAAGTAAAACGATTTTAAAAGTAAAATTTAATGTTGTTTTCTTCTCACTTTCAAACTTAAATTATTTTTATTAAAAATCTGCCCGAGGGATTTTTTTTATTTTTGTCTAGAATAAAGTTTGATGTGTCATCTACTGTTCTCGTAAATTTTAAGAAAATCTATCGAGCCGTTTTTATTTTATCCAATCTTCACTATATAGCGTTACCCTACAAAACGCTCATTCGCCTTCCAAAACGTCGTTTGACACACTGTGTACAGCGCTATTCTCTCTGTTCCGGGTTGGTCCCGAATGAGTGACCAGGCGAAACCCTGTCAAACCAGGAGTACAACCCTAGTGACACTGTAGTCATCCATGGCAGTCCTGGATGGACCTTGTTGTTCTGGTGCTGTCGGGCAATCAGTCTCGTATTTGTTAAAATGTTTTATATATAATGCAACCATGGCTTACCGAGAAAATATTAAGAACCTGCTTAATCCTTAAAGCTACTGGACAGAACCGAGGTAGATCCGTTGTTGTACCTGGCTGTAGCATGATATACACAAGGTATTAGTGTTCCGGATTATTGGACTACATATGCGCGATTGATATTTAAAGTCGATATACCGGTTATATGCCACAGGGAGGCCCCGGTGTAACGTTTTCAAGCCCCCCGTTTCAAGGTACCTCTCGGTAACTTAAAACGTTTTCAGATTACCCCGGTAATAATTTGAAAATTCATAATAAGAGAGAGCTTGCACACGAATAGGGAGATAACACATACATAAATGCGTATACTACAGTTATTTAGCAACCATAAAGTGAATTCGATCCCCATCACAGACGATTTGGATTTTGCATTTGCAAAATAAAGGTAGTATTTAAGATTATTTAGGATTGTAGCGATACTTTTTATTATTCATCTAAGTTGTTTGATATTATTGCATAATACGGCCATATGTTAATTATGAATATTAATGTTAAGTACTTTCTTCTTGTGTGCGTTTGGGATATTCTGTGAACCTCTAGTTTTACCAAAAGGGGTCTGAGTGTAATACATGTGCTATGTCCAACTTTAGTAATATTTAACAAATAATGTGGTTCTAAAGACGAAATCATAAAATTATGACGTCATATACTGACAAGTTCATTTCTTCATTATGGAATCCTATGTGCTTTATTGCGCAAATACCAATTCAATCTTGAATTATTTTGCCAAAAAAATAGATAAAAAAACAAAGGTCTTTCATTTTTGTTCATTAATTGAATAAGAGTGTATACTCTCCATTAGTCTGGAGTTCCTTCCCCTTACACTATGTTATCGGTAATTGTAGAGCATGTCCGGGAAACAGACTAACTCTCCATGACACTAATAGGATTCCATAGCTTCATGTAATTATAGCGTACATTCAGTTAAGAAATACAGGAATATATATGTGAATAAACCTTGTTGACTGTGAATCATACGCATGAATTATAACCTGAAATATAAACGTTTTGTCCATTAAAATTAACATAGGATGGGGAGGCGTTTGTAAACGTTTTCAAGTTACCGGGGAGGGATTATTATTTAACAGGGTAGGGAGTTCGAAAACGTTTTTAAGTTACCGGGGATAACCTGAAAAGGGGGAGCTTGAAAACGTTACACCGGGACCAGCACTGCGACAGTGAGAATCGGGCTTACTCTTGAACGTTCTGATGCCATCACGTATTTTACGCATTTTAATCAAATCTTAAACAACGGACTCGTTTGTTGTAATCATGCATGCATTTTTCACATACTATAGCTATCATCTTCGCTTATATTAAGTATCTATATCAAAAATGCGCCATCACAACGGGGTCGTAAATCTGTTTTTTTTTTGTATGAGTCATAATTAACATACATAGAATGCATATCATTAAAACAACACATATAAATAAACTTCTCAATCATAATATAATAATTATATATTATGTAAAACATGGAATCTTGTTTTTTATACAAAAAAGTGGAATTAATAGCGGCCAAGTTTAGCAATTTTGTCATATTATTTATTTACGCACATGTACACAAAATTAAGCACGCTAAAAAGATAATGTATATAATTTGTTTATTGTTATCTGAAAAGATTGGCAATGTGATTAGGGTTATTGACAGACAATGTATCATTAATTCCAACAAATCTTTTTATATCATTGTGTACAGTAAATAAAATAGATGCAAGTATGCATTAGATACCAAAACCAGAAGTGTGTTTGAAACGACGTTCTTGAAAGCGAATGAGCGCTTTATAAGGTACTGTTATCATTCAAAGCTTTAATAAAATTAAAACGGCTCGATAGATTTTGTTAAAATTCACGAGAACAGTAGATGACACATCAAACTTCATTCTTGACAAAAATAAAAAAAATCCCTCGGGCAGATTTTTAATAAAAATAATTTAAGATTAAAAGTGAGAAGAAAACAACATCAAATTTTACATTTAAAATCGTTTTATTATCTCTTATAATTAAGTCATCATCATCAAATTTATACCTACGTGTAGGTAATTTAATTATCAGCTATTAGAATGTCATTTCATTAAGTATTTCCATAAACTGACAGAGCGATAAGTATTTTCAGGGAGGCACTATAAATACCGTAAAAATGACCGTTTTGACGTCGAAAACGACGTTATTTCAATCGTTTGGTTCCACCTTAATTAATGTCTGTTGTCTCATAATTTGTTATAATGTTAAAATTTATGAATTTTATCTACTCAAGTTCTTGGAATTGAAATCAATCGTCGAGTTTCATCATTAATTGAACCAAATATTTTGTCCCCGAAAGACTCGCAGAGAATTTTGGGGACAAATGCAAAATTTACCACGTACATCACATACTGCTAAATCCCAGACGATCTTATATATATATTTATATATCAGTAAGGGTCAATCTTGAACTTACACAAGTAATTCATGTGAAACCAACATTTTTATTTCATTTTTTGTTTCACATTTACCATCAGGCACACAGCAAGCACAATTTTAAAGGTTTCCGTCTATTTGAATTTTCTATCAATATCTACATAATTATATGTTACAAAAAAAATGTACCATTCATAGCTAAAAATAACGGTACCATTAAAAACCTGTTTAATTCATAATAAATATTACTATATATTGCATTGAACATCCAGTCCAAGTTTTACACCTTCCTTACCAAAATGATCTGAGATTGGCAATATAATCAGGTCATGACAGGAAGGGAAATTAACAGTGACTGTCTTTTATTATAGACCCTGTTCTGAAATATCTGAATATTAGAGGAGAGGCTCAGAAAACTTCTATTTTCTATCAATTAAACCAAACTTGTTGACATTACCATAAATTTATACATCCACTGAAAAAGCTTTCACAGGATTATCCAACATATAGAGGCTAAAATTGAATAAACCACAGACTATATAGTGCCAGGCACATTTGTCTGAAATACAAATTCTATCCAGAATGATGTCACTGTCAACATCACGTTATACAAGTCACACACCAACTTACTGTTGGCAGAAAGTCAAGAGAATTCAGAACATGTAGTCATACAGTACACAGGTCAAGCCAAGTCATAGAATCTTTCATCAAGAATGTATACTGTTAACTAATTACAGAAAATTAATCATGCATCAGTTGCCGATGTTCTTTTGGAAAACATTCTATTCATAAATAATGACAACCATGAATAAATCAAAATAAACTGCAATCTTAAATTGTGGTGACAATAAAAAACACATTACTAAGCAACTAACGCACAAGGCATCCACAATGTATATATAAACAACTTATATTATAGCCTCACTAATTGCTGCCAGGATCAAGATAATTCACTTTGTATGTGCTGAACTATTGATAATACACTACAGTTCTAAGTAAAAGAAGTCAAAATGCTAAGATCAGAACAAGACAATCAACTATAGAGGAATATAATTCTAAATTGAATGAGGAACAGTGAATGAATACATATCAAATGAATGTTTGACTTATAGATAGCAAAATATAAAATTATCATATGCAACCAATAAGTACAGTATTGTAGGGTTTTAGGATATTAAATAACTATGAAATTAAAAAGAAACAACTTTGAAGCATCTGTACATGTATGCTCTATATGCAGACATTTCTCTGCAATGTAAACTTAGGATAATTTTTTTAAAATCTAGAAAACAAAAGATTTCATTCACATCAGAACTAATCAGTAATAGTTGTAAATTTATAAAACTGTGGGGAAATAAAGTGGACAAATTGCAGATTCATCATTGACAGTACATTAAACATGATCATTTCTGTTTTCCCAAAAAGATAACCTTCTAGGGAATTGTGCAAGACATATAATTAAGAAATAATGTAGCCATTCTCACATAAAGAAAGACCATATGTTTAATTATCTCTGACTAGGTGGTTTGATTGAGAAAATGATCATTTTCAAATATGCAATTATTATCGTAATTATTACTGCAAGAAGATAAATTATTTACAATATGGATGGTTTTCCTTTATGCAGTACTCCTGGTTACTCCATTAGCATATACAAAATATCATGCTTCAAAACAAAGGCTTGACAAATCACCACTTGTAAGATATGTTAAGACCAAACAAAAGGAAAATGATGTCAGTCTTAAACTAAAACTATCACTAAAGGTGATGAATACCCCCAGATGCCACCTTGACACAGTCATTGTTACATTTTACAACGAAAAATATAATGCATTTTCATTTTTTTAATACCTACAAATTGTTGCTTAGAAATATCCTGACCAATTTCTAAATATTCATTATATAAAAAATAACAAAGGGTCATAACTCATTAAAATTTACTTAGACAAAACCTATTGTGGACATGCACAACTTGGCAAACAACTTATTCCTGCATGTAGTTGCTGAGAAATAGTTTGGACAAAATTTACCAATTGTATAATGCATAGGGCCATAACTCAGTGAAAATTAATCCAAACAAAACCTGGTTATTGCATGTACAACTTGGCTTACTTTTTTTTAAACTTCTGTGAAGTTTCATTGAATTCCTATGAGCAGTTGCTGAGATATTGTATATACACTGTATAAAATCAACAAAGGGCCATAACTCCGTGAAAATTTAACCAAACAAGACAACATCAATGCATGCACAACTAGGCTAATTACTTATCACTTCTGTGAAGTTTCATTGGAATCCTGTAAGTAGTTGCTGAGAAATTGTCCGGACAAAATTGTGTCTACAGACGCACGGACGGACCGACAAGTGTGAATCCAATATAGCCCCCATATATTTCATATCTGGTATAATTAAAGCTTTGTT
The DNA here is from genome assembly GCA_964023205.1 of Lutraria lutraria. Taxonomy (NCBI): domain Eukaryota; kingdom Metazoa; phylum Mollusca; class Bivalvia; order Venerida; family Mactridae; genus Lutraria; species Lutraria lutraria. Next base: position 28,689,238 of record OZ026836.1, read on the forward strand.
TATAATAATCCTGAAAAAAAGGTCAAATCAGATTTTTCTTCATGTAATCATAAACCAAACTGTCTGGCAAGGTCTAAATGATAAACTCACAACAAACTCAGTTTATTGACTGGATCAGACATAAACTGCAATAAAAACACAATAAAGACTTATACTGGCATTAAAAGCAGTTAAATTTACTATTTGCACAACACACAGTTGTCAGTCTGGAATTCCATATCTGAGACTGCAAATAAAAAATCAATGTGTTGACCTCCATTTGAGTGAGAACATTGTCAATAAGTTGAACAAAGGAAAAGATTAAAACTTAGTAAAATATAGAATGGTATGAATACAAAACAAACAACAATGAGAAATGCTTCTTCAATTAATATTAGATTAGATATACTGAGAATTAATTACAGGGCCATTTTTCCAAAAAAATGTTATCGGCCTTAGCCTTTCATTTTGGGAAATTCAAGCATGATTATCAGCTAAATTTGGTAAATTTTTATTCACAGAATGTGGGAAATGGATTTAGCGAGAATCATATTTTATCAAATTAGAATTTTCAGCATTGTATTTTGGGGATTTTTTTTCCCAAAATTGGAGAAAAAACATCCTTCTTGCCATTGGGAAGTCACCAAATTTCAGCCTCTGTTTAAAGAAGTAAAACAGACCCTGAATTAATAGTATTTCATACCAAATAATTGAATGCTGTATAAAATGAAGATTATCAGGTGTAGTTAGGAGTTGAATTCTATATTGGTACTTTATGTTCAATTCAAGAACTTATTGCAGGATTTAATAATTTTATATCATTAAATTTATATAGGGAATACTTACAACTTTCAGTGATTTTTTTTGTAAAATACAGAGAATTGAAACCCAGTGTACTTCTCAATTAAACTGCTGTAAGATGTAGGACTGTTAGCTTGTACTCATTACTATAAGACATCTTGTATCCCTTGTATGCTTTTTACTGCGGTGTGCCTATTACAGCTGGTGCCCGAATAATAACATTGACTGGCACTTGCATTTCGCCTCCGCTTCCGCCTAGCATTTGTTTACATTGGCTTGCATACCACTACTTTCAAACATTTTCATCAAACCTATTGCGATATATCATGCAATATTGTGATATATTGTGATACACTTTTAAGGAGAAATAACCAGCTTTACTTTATAAAATCTATACTCAAGGATTTTTTTCGGTATTTTGGGAAAATGACCCGTGGATACCTTTGGGATTGGGAATTTTCGCGGTGTTATAATAGAAATTTATAACTACAATTTTACAATGTTCATTTTATTCTTCTTATTCTCCCATAGAACAGTAGTAGAATTAGGTATTTACTACCAATAGTGATACTAAAAAGATACTATTTTCCATTGGGAATATGGCTGAATTTTAGTAACAATATCAATCTACAAATCGGTTGTATGCTTATTACCCCTGTGACCCTATTACCGCGGATGCCCGGATAATAACAATGACTGGCACATGTGTGTCGCCTCGGCTTCCTTTTCTGCATAGCATTTGTTTACATTGCATACCACAACTTTCAAACATTTTCATCGATGAATTATGTCATTTCTACAGTCAAGTGAATGTAATGTTTATACTGTCATTTGAATTCAATTCAAATTAACACCCGCCTTTGAATTAATTTTTTGTGACAGGTTATACTTTATGAAGGAAACTCTCTAAAACCTAGGTTGTCGCCCAAAAGACTTAACCCTTTACCTCATTATTGCCCCCTAGTCGAATCTAGTGCACTGTCTGCATAGAGAATATGCTACTGTTTTGACAACTGTCTATTACATCGTTTTTCATGTAAATTTCATGTTTTACTTGACAATTCCTTTCACAAACATATGTTGTTTTATCCTAAATTAATGGATAATTGATTTATCATTAATAAATCTTAAATGATAATATATATTAGTCTTGAAAAGTGTCACACATGTCAGCTGCAATAAACAATGCATGACCACAAAAATTTTGGTGACACATGTGTTTGATGACATCTAAGGACCCATACTGCTCTGGGACTTAATCCCCTTGATAAATGCACTTATTAACACCTAATTTCACACAAAATTGACTCTGGATATTAACTTCCAAGGCCTGACAAACTCTGGGATGAATTTTTGTTGTTTTAACTTTCTCCAAAAAAAATATAAATGCATAATATAGATTTGACTAGACAAGACCTTCAGTAAGTTAGTCAGAAACAATGATGGTGTAATGTTTACACATTAATATTATACTAATAAAGCATTTTTTAAAATACAAAGCATTTTTTTTTTAATATTTGTTTTTAAGGAAGATTGAAGATTATAATTATTAACATACAAACTTAATTTTATGTTGGAAAAAAACACTTTATAAGGGAAATCAGAGGCGTGATTTGGCGGGACTATGCAGATGAGGTAGAGGCATGACCCACTATTCAAAGACTTAACACTGCTATAAAAATGTGTCGCATCTTAATGCATTTTATCTCTTAAAACACAGTTTCCTGCGTTACTACGTATCTCGCATTTGATTGGTCGATTAGCGGTAATCATGTCACCAAGCAAAAATCAATACGGCCCTTAGTGTGTCAAGAAATGCGACCAGTTGATGTATCATTATATGTATAAATTGAAAGTATTTTTGTTTTTTCGACAACAAGAAGAATTGTTAATGAGTATTAAATGGTTATATGATTGCAGACTTGCACTATCATGCATTTTAAGGTAGTAAAGAGTTAGGCAGGCGGTAATAGTCACGATCTGTATACTTTTAGTAAACTGGCACAAGCCCAGCAAACACCCGACGTTGTATCAACGTTGAATATGCGTTGTATTTAAGTCGCGATGTCCGCGACCTAAATCCAACATTGATTCAACGTAAGAATCACGACGAGTATACAACGTCTGGATAAGACGTCTGCATGACGTTGGATTATGGTCAGATAATGATTTTGTTGAAATCATAACGAAAATTGAATATTGTCATGAAAAAAACAACAACATATAAACCTTGTTCTTTGGCATATATTATTATGTTAGGGATGAGTTAAAAATAGCAAAACACTCTGACATGATTACTCCCCTTAAAATGTTTCAGATTACCGATAGGCGTCGCTTTGAGGGTCCAGTTATTTCGAATTTTACGATAATTCTTTTCTACACTATTTGAAAATAATTAAATAAAGAAACGTTTGTCGACAATAATTTAAAAATATTCTTCATAAAACCTACAAAATAAATGGATTAAAATCGTTTAATTTACATGAAAATGGACAGATCTATAATTATTCAAAACTACCAGCAACGGTTATATTGAATAGTGTTCAACGGTCCCAAGAAAAGATTTCAGGATAAGATACAAAAGATCTGTCAAATTCGGATTTTAAGGTAAGTGGAATTTATTATTTAATTTGATGTGTGATTTAATTTTGATAAGTATTAAGAATGTCATTAAAAAGATGCATATGTACATGCATGCATATATAATCGGAAATTCAGCAAACTTTTATTTTAAATCGAACAAGTAATCTATCAATTTCATAACTAATTGCACCCAATATCGTGTTGGTCGCTTTTAAGTTCGCTTAGGCGTAAAAAAAAAAATTGTTTGTTTCCGGTTTCCCGACCTACCCTAAAAATAAGCGCCGACCCTAAATCTTTTTATTAGACCCGATTACCGATTTTTTCCCGTCATTCACTTTCCGGTATTTACTTGTGCGGTCTTTTCGTTCTTTGGGTTTACAGTCATGGCGAAAGCCGTCGGACCATCGGACATGGCCGACGAGCGTCCAAAAAGTCCGACGATGTTTCTGCAGAAAATTTCGTGTGCTTTAAGTGATTATCACGCGTATTTTTATTTTACGCGCACTATACCGGTGTCAATATAAACATGAACACGCTGATGACGGATAAATGAAAATGTGTACGTGCGTGTTGTTGTTTAGAATCGACATTTCCCCTCGATCTTGGTACTTTCATTTTACTAATCGATTTGTAGCGATGAAGTCAAAACATCGCCGAATAAAACTAATTATCATAATCATGAATAAACGCCCGCTGTACGGTCCGATTCCGGTATTTGATGGTCATTCGGAGACGTATCTTAGTTATTACGGAAAAAACGTAGAAATAAAACAAAAATGGTTCATGCTGTTGTGTGCATGTCTAGTTTTTGAATTGGTTAATGAATGAAATAAAATTTAAAACATAAGATATGTTACTCTTGAAAATGATTGACTTTTTGTGCTTTTGTTTATAGAGTGTGTGTGTATCTTGGTACATATGTATTGACTTAGCAAGAAAAATCATGTTCATTGATACATGGTATTTATTAATCAGAATAGTTAAAATAAATTATATGAAAATAGTAACACATAGAAATGATTACAATGAAGGCAACTGGACACACTTAAAATTGATGCTGAAATAAAAGAAATTAAACCCTTTTGCTAACTTTTTTCAAATTATCAGATGGACAAAAAATATTTTAGTAATATATTTTAAGAGATTATAAATATATTTATTTATGATGTGTATACCATGATTATACACATGTAAAATAAAAAAAATCATGGTCAGTGTGAGCCCTGAATGTAACACCTGTAAGGCAATGAAGTGTCTTTAAAGGATATTGTTTTGAAAACTATCCCTTTTTCACTTGATTTTTTACTCTAGATTTTTTCGGTCTGACGGATTCTCATTCGGTCTGACAGATCCTGTAAGCCCGTCAGACCGAATGTCCTACTGAGTCCAAAATCCTTTAGCCATGACTGGGTTTATTTCGCGCCAGTATCGATCAGACGCTTAAAACAGCCTACTTGATTATAGAGCATATGCATGACCCTGATCTGTCAAGCATGGCTTCCGTTTTAGGCGTGAAAATTGAAAAGTGTCGCCACTATAAACTAGAAATCAACACTTTAAAGTCATACGGGAATTCCTTAACAGTTCTCGATGTGTTTCAAGCCAACCATATATGCGAAACTAACGTTAAAAGCGTTAAATTTTTGGCCTATGGATCGGCCACAAGTGCATGTTCAAAGGAAAGTCGCACGTCTGTAAGTCCAGAATTATCAGTCGGCAATGTTGCTGTATTAAATAGGGTAGTGAATTGAGTACTGCAGTCATTTTAATTTGGTTAATACGGGGAAGTCAAAGACTGGGGCCCGCGAAGCGGGTCCCGGGCTTTGGCCTTGCCCGGCTATAGACAATGCGTACGTTAGAAAAGGTTCAATGTGAATTTATATTTATGTTTTCCTATCTGTTTACAGGAAATAGAAAGCAAAATATTCGAAGTTTTTTAAAAAAGAAGCTTTATTTAAAAAATACAAACGCTTTTGGTAAACTTTGTGAAAAGCGTCTGCATAAAGTTTTGCGCACAAACGCTTGACAGGAAATAGAATGACGTCATTTTTTGTTTACGCAAGGTGCTCGACCAATCTCTACCTAGAGTTGTCGTTCCTTTCCAATAGACTCGACTTCCCCGTTCCATAGGCTTAGCCTATTTTCATATTATTTGTCATTATTGCAAAGATTTAAATCTGATTATAACATTGAACTCAAAAATAACAGTATATACTATTAAAAATCATCTTTATTGTTTCAATATGTTAAATAATAACATGACAATTCAAACATTTCAGTTTTTGTTTCTTTTGGGATTAACCTTGCACTCTTGTCACCTGTCAAATGTACCTAAGAGCAGTGTGTATGACTACACATGCATATATAAATATAGCAGTAGACTGGTTTTTCCTGATAAAAATATTTTGCAAAAAAAAAAAAAATTCCTACCTACCTACCCTATTTTTTCAGACCATGAAACCGGAAACAAACAATTTTTTTTTTTGGGCCTTATAGGTATTCAAATGTATTTTTATTTAAAAGTGCGATCATCTTTTATTACACTTTAAAAATCAAGTAAAACAAAACTGGTGAAATTACAGTTTAAACTATCTGTTGTGTAAAGTCTAAATTCAAGACTACACAAATATTCACAATCACTGTTCTGGTATCAGTTACATGTACATGTCTTAATGTCCATTATTTCCAACAAAATTGAGCATGAAAAACAGCATGAACTTAATTTGAAACTATTCCAGAGAAGGTTTTATTACTGAATGTTACTTTTTTGTTAGTGACTTAAATTTTTTTTTAAAAATTCAAAAGTTAACAACAAAAAAATAGCATTAAAAAATTCCTCATGCGAATATCAGTGCTTTGCAGTAACAAGAAATACATTCTGTCACTATTTCCAGATGCTTTTACAAGGACCACTTGTAAGGCATGTTAGGACTTTTACAAGTAGGTCATGCATGAATTGAATATCATCTACTATTTGGATTCCGCAAATTCAGAAATATGAACACATTAATGAAAAATGACCATACATACATAGCAATATTGTCCAAAACCATGTTTTCAGCGCTCCATAAGCAATTCTAAAACAACATTTTTTAACTTTTACCTGGTTTACAAATGTATGTAGTGTTAAGTACATTTCTATTTCAAAAGGCCGTAATTCCAAACACTACGAGAACAGAATCTCACTGTTATATTTTTAATTTAATCCTCTTTTAATTCCCGCAGCAACAGCGCTGTCGTAGTCCGTGCTTTCTGAAATCCAGCAGAACCACTATCCGGAATATTCCTGTACAAACGGTTATTTTGGCTGCGAAAAACTTCCACAACTTTGATAAATATCTATCTCAATGTTTTTTTCAATGGCGTAAGTAGAAAATTACTGGTACAATACACAAAAATTAACTGCACATACCTGGACCCTTTTAAAGAGGAAAATCGATCTCTGTGGTTGAACAAACTTGTTGAAAGTCTGCCTGACAACCCACGAAACTCCCCCGGTAGCCATTTTCCTGGAGTGAGGAAATCTCGTGTGGAACGGTAACATATGAGATTTACTGTACTTCTCGCAACTAATCAACATAAACACTTAGTTTGTTTTCGAGACTTTAGTCTGCTAAGATGTCCGAGGTTCGACAAAGAGTTGTTGGTGAAAGAGGAGAAGATGAATCGAAGGTGAGATGTAGATATTTTATGTTTGGAACCTCCAAGAATGAGAATAACCCCCAAAATATGACACTCCAATGCAAAACGAAAGTGGGTGGGGAAAGGACACCTGTCATAACTTGAAATAGACACACTTGTCACATGCGATCCTGTATATATGGTTCAATAGAAAATAATTCAATTTAATTGAGACTTTGCAGCTTACAAGATTTCAATTTCTTTTAGTATTAATGTTTTGCCATTATCACCATCTGGGTGAAGTTTGCAGCAACTTCATGAAATTGGGTGTTCCCTTTTTTATGCATTTAGAAATAAGATTTTCAAGTGCTTATTGCTGTTGTTACCCTGCAGTTGTTCATTAATTATGACCGAGATGCTTTAGAATGGGTGTTATAGAATTATTGAGCTCGTTTAGAAGCATTAGATTTAAAATAGCTTAACTTCAAGCCGTATAAGTAGACCCGATACTGCCAAATTAGATCTATGTTTGATCTTGACTTTGTGAATATATTGAAAGTCATTAAGTTTCATTTGAGATCAAAAAGGAGAATCCATTTGTATAAAAATGTTTGACAAGTTTGTATTAGTTATATAAGGACATCAATGCTGCAACGGTAAATTAATAAGAAAATGCTGGGTCAATGACTCAATGGTCTTATTTATATTTGTGTCAACATTTTATAAATTCATAAAATATTGTGACTGCTCATGTATCACCTGAAGGTTCTCAATAAGTTTGTGGCTGACAGGCCCAAAAGCTAGGCTAACAGACCTGCTAGGGGGGGGGGGGGGGGGGGGGTCCAGGCATTTTTCCAGAAATTTTTAAATAACTTTGAGATTTCTAATTGGCCCAAACTTGTTTCTAAGCAGCTAAATTGGCCTGCTGCTGGTTGTTATTCATTGTAATTGTTATTGAGAACACTGGTATCCTGGTATCATTTTGGCTAAATGTAGTTTTTGTTTTCATTTCTAGCAGTAGCTTAATTACTTTAGAGATGAGTCTGTCAATGAAACTGTTATTCATGATTGTGTGACTCATGTTGACAAAAATAGCTTTGATGATTTTATTGAATTGAAGCCAAGCTAAATATCTACTACTAACTAGACTATTCCTTATACTTAAGTGTCATTAATCTGACATCAGGGCTATAAATATCTGAGACTAGTTGTGCTGTTTAATAATCTTAAGATTTAATAACCAATAAGCAGTATAGGTTCATTTAAACATATTTTGCAGTTTTTACAAAATTAACTTTATGAAAAGGAATTTCCATAATCAACTTACTTATCTAATGACTTGTCAAAGGGTATTTGATAACAAAAATGCATTAAACTATTTGCCTGGGCTCTTTCCTTATATAATTCTGGACTCTTTGCTTGTATGATTCTAAATACTTTGCTTGTATAATTCTGGGTGCCTTGATTGTATAATTTTTAGCTGTATAATTTCTGGTTTCAAGTGTTTGGTGTTGTTGTATTTAATTAATAAATTATAACAATGTGTATGAATGATTCATTAATAGTTTAAGAATATATCTCATAATGTGAATACTGTCAATACATTGTAAAATAATGACAGCTAGTTTCTTGAATCTTCATTGCTTGTTACCAAAACATATTTATAATATAAAAGATATATTTTTTTTCAAAATCAGTGAGTCAGAGAAACGGATATCTACAGGTTTCTGGGAAGCTTCCCCTAAATCTGCTCTCACTCATTGGAATCACAATTCAGATGCATTTGTATTATATCTGTTGTCTATGTTGGTATTGAAATTAATATATTCTGTTCTGTGTTTGTTGTATTAAAGTAATATATAAGTGAAATTTAAAGCTGTAACAATTACTTTATTGTGCTAACATTCTGAACTAAACAGTTCATTTGAAGTTCCCATTATTGGATATCATAAATTCATACAGATCAATTATTCACTCTGACTCAGGCAGTGTAATAATTTTGCTGTTTATATTAATTTTTGTCTCTTTGTTCTTATTTTGTTATTGCTGTCAATACACATAATGCAAATAAATAATTATAATTGGTTTATTTGTACTCCCACATGTACATTTTTGCAATGTATCAAATAAGCCAAAGTATTGTGGGTTTAAATACAAAATGTAGTTAAAACCCACATTTTTGGCTTATTTGAGTCATTGCCTCTCAATAATACCTTAGTATAGTTGCCATGATGACAGTTTCTTGTGGAAACTATTTGTCCATACATCATACTAGTGGTACAGATGTTAACAATTTGTATGATTACTATCTTCAGAAAGAAGAAGTCAAAGAAAACCCAAGTCCAGATAAATCCCAAGATGATGAAGAAGAGGAAGAAGTACCTTTATTCAACCCAAACGCTTCCAGAGAACTCCCACAAGCCTCTGATCAAACAGCAGAAGTTTTAGATTCAGCTCTCAAGGACCTTACACCTAGGTAAATTCCACAAATGGAACATAAAATATATCAGATGATACAATTGAATAATAAATTATTCACAACTTTTGTTAAAGCTTTTGACCACTTGATTCTATAACTCATTTCCCAGTGCTCATGCAATGCTACTTTTTTGCGGAATTTCTTCCTACTTGAATAATGTCATTAATTAAACCCTTTATGTTGAAATATCTTCAAATAGGTTAATGTATTCTAAATGAAATAAGAGAAAGTAGTTCTCCCACCTTGGTGCAGTTTGTGTAATTTTTTTTACTGACTTTTAACTTGTAGATGGCGTAACTGGGTGATCCGTGGAATTTTCACATTGGTCATGATTGGTGGATTCGGATTAATTATCTGGCTTGGACCACTTGCTCTAGTCACTATGGTAATTACTGTATTATTGTAGACATCATGACAATAAATAATTTGTACTGCAAAATATATCCTAACTCTTTGTCAAAACAAACAAATGCTTTTTTTTCAGTACAGCCGTTATAGAAATTGTTATCTTTCGCCTTTGGGATATTCCCATATGAGTGAGCAGACAGTGTAACTAAGATCGTCTTCAATGTATATGTGTTGAGTCTGTGAATTTTGTAAGCCTTTTGCCTCCATCACAAGATAAATAAAAACAGTATTTAGACATGCAAAACATAGTCTAAAAATTTCATTTAGACTTAAATACCATGCAGAACAAATACTTAAACCAGTATAAGTGTGTATTAAACAAATCATTCTTCATTGATAAATATTTATTTATGTAGTTATTTATGTGGACCATGCTAGGCCATCCTGAATTTTTTATTGGTTTGCAGTAACCCTACCCAGAAAATTTTCAGTGGGTAGGTAGCGAATTTTTTTTTGCAATTTAATTTTTATATTGAACCCAAAATACATGTCAGAATGCTATTTTTTATTTAAAAAAAATGAATTCTTATCTGAGAAGCCCCAAAAATGTTGGGTAGGGGCCTTTTTGGTGAGTAGGTAGCATTACCGCAAACAAAATATATTTTAAGGATGGCCCTGTTTGTAGCTTCCCGCCTTTGTATTGATATTTCTATTTTATATTTCAGATTATGTTGCTACAAGTGAAATGTTTTCACGAGATTATTACTATTGGTTATGTTGTATACAGGTCCTATGATCTACCATGGTTTCGTACTCTCAGCTGGTACTTCCTGTTTGCATCCAATTATTACTTTTATGGGGAGAGTTTGATTGACCATTTTGGTCTTCTTCTGCACAGAGCTGTAAGTGGTAAATTATTTATATCCTGAAACAAAGTTTGGTATAAAAATCTACAGTTCACTTTACCCTTTTTTAAGAGCTCTGAATAATGATTTAGTTGAAAAAACTTTCTGACGATTTTTTCTCACTTCAAAAACATTTCAAGTAAATTTTGTCAATAAATTCACCTTTTTTGATAAGTTTGTAAAAATATGTGAATTTTTGTTGCATAATGTTACAGATAGTAATTATGTTTGAAGTAATGAAAATATATTAATGTTTGCTGTCATAGACAGTTAGTTACATTAGATCTTCGTATTTTATTTGATTATTGTGGCATGCTTACAGTCTGAGCAAATCGTAAGTGATTTATTCTTTGTTTCATTCCATCCACCAGAACACTTGTATACTTGTATATCAGTTGCATTAAATTAAAAGCACCTAGCAGTATATTCTGATCATTTGAATGAATTAGTTGTTTTGCCTATTATTACACACATACTTGATATGATTCGGAGTTCTTGTGACAATTTTAAGCTTTCGGACATTGCATCAAATACTGTTATACTGGTAAAGAACATCATTATACCCCCTAAACAATGTTTGAGAGGCGGTATATTGGAGTCATTCTGTCGGTTGGTCGGTCCGTCCATCCATCTGTCCACATACTATTTAACAAGTTTGTGGAGTGAACTACTTCCACATTCCTTAAGCGATTGCGATGAAATTTGAAATATGTCATCACCATGAAGTGTAGATGTGCAAGACACAATTTCAATGCCCATGGATTCCAGAGTTATGTGCCCTTGAATTTAATAGTGTACAGTGGCATTGAATTGAAAGTTGATATATATTATCAATATGAAATGTAGATGTGCAAGACACAATTTTCATGCTCAGTGATCCACTCATTCCAGAGTTATGTGCCCTTGAACTTAGCCATATAATGTACTATCACATTCTTAGTGTCAAAGCGGCAGCTGGGGTATACTCACTTACGAGGGATGTTCGAAAAGTAATGTGTATTGTGTAATATTTTAAAAAGAAACGACTTTAATGGTCAAAATAACTTGCCATCCTCTCAAAGTATTTCCCGTGGTTAGAAATACAAAACTTCAGTTTGGTTTGTGAATACATTTCTGAAATGCGTCACGGATGGCTGATTTGGATATACATCAAATACACTGACAAACAGATGAGCCAAGGGCTTGTCTGGAGTGATATCGACGACCAGATAAGAACTTTTTCAGTTTTTGAAAACGGAAAAGGTCGCAGGGAGCAAGATCTGGTGAGTACGGCGTGTGCGACAAGACGGTTACCTTCTCCGACTTCATAAACTGGTTTACAATGTCATATGTATGTGCTGAAGCATGATCAGGGAGTAGGCAAACATGTTGAAGCCATCAACTGCACGTCGTTTTTGATAATATATCTTGAGCTTTTTAAGTACAACATCACGGTAATACCGACCTGTGCCACGTTTGCCATTAGGTATAGAAACTTGTTTGGGCCTTCTTTGCTCATTGCCCTTTTGACAACTACAGGCTGTTAACTGCAATTGATAAGCCATATCTTGTTTTCAGTTTTCCTAACTGTCTTGATATAATGAACCCAAGTCTCATTACTAGTATTAATGTTTGCAAATTGTCTATAGTTCGAATATGGAAACTTTTTGAGCAATTGTTTTGCCGTTTGTACGCGTACCCTTTTTGGTCATCTGTCAATAGAGGGGGTATCAGTATGGCATTAATATTTCGTACTTCAAAAATACTCTTCAGAATAAAATTTACTTTTGATAGTGAAATGCCAACAGTTTTGGCAACATCGCCAATCTTATATCTGCCATCCCTTTCAATCATTTCCCTGACTTTGGAGACATTAGTTAATCCTGTTGCAGTCACCGGTCGTCCTGATTTTGCAGAATCTTTAACTGTCTCAGTGCAAGTAACAAATCTCTTTTCCCAACTACCTCCTGTCACATAAGATACCTAAAGGAACCCATAAACTTACCCCATTTAGTTAAAAATTTGCCTCAAAGAATGACCGAGTTTTCTACGAAGTTTTATGTAAGCTCAAATTTCTTAAACATTCTCAACATGCTTTCCAACCATTTTTTAACAGTGGTCAACGAGTGGCTCTCTTCAAATAAAGATTTTTGACAATTTTGTATTGAACTCAATGTTCATTTATATACCTTTGTAAAGGTATTGAATTGAGCTCTCCAGATGTATCAATATTACTGAAATCGTGCAAACTGTTTTCGTGCTATAGTACAAAACACATTACATATCGAACATCCCTCATATGTGATGATAAAATCTTTAAACAGAGATTTATTACTTCAGCTGTGTGATAACGTTTCTTCTGTTTTAATTTGGATACAATTCCAAATCATGGTTTATAAATACTAATGGAAATGCATCTGTTGCTTGGTTAAAGTAGTGATTTGATTAAGTTTGGTCCATTTGGTTTACTTATTTGATTCTAGACTTTCAGGATATTATTCTGAGTATTTGGTTAGCATATAGAATACATACTTCACTGTTGAGGCTGTAATTACAAGAGTATAAACAATGTATAGCAAACTTTGCATGCAAAGATAATATAAATTAATGGTTAACCGTTAACTTTAACTCTAATTCTTTCCTAAAAAAGGTATATAATGCAACTTTGTCTTGAATATTTTCTTTTAATTATTTTTGTTTTCAATATTCAGCGGAATTGATGTTGAGAAAATAATGCAATTTGTTTTGGGCTGACGTGCAAATTTCCTAGCTTTTCTTTCTTGTCTTTGGAACGTTCTTCCATAAATTTAATTTTCTTTCTAATGTGGTCAGTATTATGATTGTGAGTTATTGCATTGTCTTAGGAATGATTTGCATTCCCGCTAATGTAATGTATGAGTTGAGGGACAGCTTCAATACATTCTGCTTGCTTTTTTTTTTTTGCCTGATATAATTTGTTTAGCTGAAGAGCTTCTGACACATTTTGTAATTGAAAATCAACTTAAGAGACAATGATTGCCTGCAATTTTGCATTATGTCAGATTACTGCATCATGCAGCATGTATTTGTACTGGAACAAATAGTGTTGATGATAATTTAGTGTCTTCACAAAATATGTCATTAAGGTTCAGACAATGCATTTGTTGTCACATAGTTATATCAATATGGGCTTTTTGGCCTGATGAAGTTTAAAGAAATGAACTCACACACATAATAAATTATGATCATATTGAGTCATGCCTTAGTATGCTGGACTTGTAATCAAGCGGTCCATGTTTGAATCCCAGGAGCAGCAGGTCATACCCCTTTTATGTAAATTTGACCATAACAGTCATGTTGATCGTCTTTCCTAAGTTGAGAAATTGTGGTATTCGTGTTGAAGGGTAAGATGGTACTGGTTACAATGTAATCCTGGAAAACAGGTTTGATTAATTGGCCACAATACATAATAAAATATAGTTGAATAATGATGTAAAACACTGGAAACAATACAATCATATTATTATTGATTTTAGTTGTTGAATGTTATTTTTTGGCTTTTTTCGGGTAAGTTTTGTTAAACATCTATCCTCGTCTCACTGAATTAGTAAAGAAACAATGAAAGTAGTGGTATTTCACTGTCACCATAAGACTGCCACTTATGCTATATCAACTCTAATACTCTATTAATATTTATATTGGCTTAAAAACCAGGTAAGGTCTTTGATTGACTTTTATTTGGAAATAAGTTGTGTTCTGAAACTCATTAATTACCAGTATGCTAAAATGAATGATACTATTTTGTTTCATTGAAACAAATGATTGGTGTAGAGTTTTATTATCATTAGATCTTAATATATTTTAATCATTTTATAATCCGATTATATGTTAATTAACAGATCAATTTGAGAACTTCCTTGTTTATTTATAAATACAGTCAAAACTCGTTATATCGAAGTTTGTGGGACTTGCCAAAATACTTCGATATAAACGAACTTCGATATAGGAATTTCGATACCCGTGTTTACATTTTAGAGCTAAAGTCAGTGTGTCGTAATAATAACGTAATCATGTTATTTAGTGTATGGGATTGTAACCGGTTATAAGAATACGGCATTTATACCGGTACTTATACGGGTACTTTCGATACATTCAATTTGCTATATACATAATTATGCATAAGATAGTTTTAAATGAGCGTATAGCAGCATTAATAATAATTTGTTTCATCAACGAAAAGTTTGTATCAGTTTTATAATCGTGAGAATGGACACTAATATGTTTATACAGCTGTCAATAATTAAATATCGATTTTAAATTGTAGGTGTTTGTTTGCGGAAAAGGTGCGAACATTTCTTTTGTAAGTTGGCGACATAATTGGTTCGACATAGATGGTCACTTTATAGTTGAAAATATTTGGTTCGGACCGAAAATCTACTTCGATATATAAAAATATCGAGAACCGCGAATTCGATATACGTGCGTTTTTTTAATATGTAATAAGAAGGAAAAAATCGGGACTTTATTTTTACTTCGATATAAGCGGGATTTCGATATAAGCGATTTCGATATAATGAGTTTCGACTGTAATTGATCGTTGTTTCAAATATCATCAAGATGCTTTCTCGTATGATTTGTGTTAATTTCTCATGTGGGTTGTCTGACATAGAGGTTATCCCTCAATGTAAAAAAAAACTTACATTAATATCACACAAAAATAACCAGACTTAAAGTAATTAGAGTTTCGCTGATATTGTTGATAATAAATTGTGGGATTATTTTCTGATTTGAACTTTAAATGTTTATGTAATCATGATTAGCTTTACATTAATGACAATATCAAGCTGTATCTCTCAAGTATGTCATGATAACACAATGATTTAATGAAGCATTCAATACTATGAGGTTGATAAAACCCTCTGATTGATATTAACTATAAACAGATGAAAATTGAGGTCAAAATCCAAATCAAGAGCAGTGGTGTAGGGGTAGAGCGTCCGACTCCTAACCCGCAGGTTGCAGGTTCGAATCCTGTCAGTGGCGGAATTTGACAGGAACCTTCATAATCCCTTCTGCGCAAGTACTGGTCAGAATCCAGGAAGCAGTCATCAAGAGTAGATGATAAAAGTTGTAAGAACTTGCTCTACAATCGATATAAGATAAATAAGTTTAAACTAAAATTGGAAAAAAAATAAATGTGCAGTGTATAATAAACTTAATGCCATTAGTACTGGGGTCCATGTAAACTTAATATCTGCATAGAATATTGAAATGTTACATTTATGATATGAACATTTTTGTTTTGATATGCAATCATATTTTTTTTTATGCCCCCGTATCGATAGATCGGGGGCATATTGTTTTTGGCTTGTCTGTTTGTCTAATTATCTGTTTGTACCAAACTTTAACCTTGCCTATAAAATCAAAATGCCTGCACCTACATCCATCAAACTTCACATGTAGGTTCCTCGTGACAACCTCTACAGGACCTGTGCATTTTCAGGTCAGTAGGTCAAAGGTCAAGGTCACAGGGTCATTGTGTTTTAAAAAAATCTGACATTTTTTTTAGGATACTACTCCTACATTTTTCATGGGATTTTGACGAAACTTTCACGGACTTGTTGTTACCAAGAACCCCCACACATATATTCCGGGTTTTGTGATTCGATCATTTTTGATGAAATTATGGCCCTTTGTTTATTTTGTGTGATTGTAACAGCGAAATACTCTTGTTTCCTTGTTTTCTCTAGGGATTTTGATAAAACTTTCATGGAACTATTGTTATCGAAATACCCAATGCATGTTTTAATGGTTTTATGATTAGATAAATTTTGACGGAATTATGGCCCTTTGTTTATTTTGTGCATATATATGTAATATATAGAGAAATAATTTCTTTTAGGATACTACTCCTACATTTTTCATGGGATTTTGATGAAACTTTCACAGACTTGTTGTTACCAAGAACCCCCACACATATATTCCGGGTTTTGTGATTCGATCATTTTTGACGGAATTATGGCCCTTTGTTTATTTTGTGTGATTGTAACAGCGAAATACTCTTGTTTCCTTGTTTTCTCAAGGGATTTTGATAAAACTTTCATGGAACTATTGTTATCGAGATACCCAATGCATGTTGTAAAGGTTTTATGATTCAATAAATTTTGACGGAATTATGGCCCTTTGTTTATTTTGTGCATATGTAATATATACAGAAATACTCTTTTGTTTGCAACTACTTCTGTATTTCTCAAGAGATTTTTACCAAACTTTTATAGAACTATTGTCACCATATTCACCAGCACATATTGTTAGGTTTTTTTTATTTGATCATTTTTAGCAGATTTACGGCCCTTTGTTTGCCTGTACCGAAATTTAACCTTGCCTATTAAATCAAAACGCTACCACCTGCAATCATCGAACTTCATATCTTGGTTCATCATGACAATCTCTACAGGACCTGTGCATTTTCAAAAAGGGCAACCGGAGGGGGCATGGTGTTTATAAAACACATCTTGTTTTATTTTCACAAGATTGTCAAGTTGTATGTTAACTAACCAATACTTATCATAGAATTTGTCAATGATCTAATCAAATGATCAGTTCTAAGCTGTGAAAAAATAACAATATAAGCTAAATGTATTTTCCTAGTATAATTTGTATAGAACACTCAATACATTGTTTAGAACTGTCAGTAAGTTAATCCAATCAATGTTGTAGTCATATCACTGCTTGTTTACGCTCATGTCAATACCTTACATATACATGTATACAATTATCATGTGACCTTCACACGATAATCCTTAGGGTGGATGACTCCATACCAACCAATACTTGCAGCATATCTCCTCACTTTCACCTTTGACCTCACTGGCAATCAAAATAAATGTACAATATTTATGTTTTTTATAAATAAGTAGTAAATTTTTCAGATGAATATTGTTTTAGGAAACTAAATTAATACTGTTTTGCCCTATTAAAATATGCTGTTATGTAACTCCATGTTTTCAAGGTAGACATCGTGAACTGTGTGAGGTTATTATATATCCTTAATTTAGTTTTATAGAAAGGTATATTGCATGCTAATATTACCAAGATTTACCGGGTATATTAAACAGAAAACATTCACATAATTCTAAGGAATATAAAGCATTATAATTTGTTATACAATTCATTACAATGTTATTATTAAATGCCTACTTCAGTTGAAATTATTTTGTATGTAGACTGAATGCCTTAATGTTTAGTTTATTGACAAGATTTAGAAATGGATCCAATTTGCTGGGTCAGTTTGTATATTTTCAACCAATTGATTAGACATAATGAGAGATTTGAGTTTTAACTGTTATGATTGCAAGTTCAGATTGTTTCAGAAGTGAAAATTTCTCCCAAAATATCAATGAAATGTTAATAAAAGCTATTGTTGGAAAAAATTGAGGATGTCAATGTATCTTGTTATTCGAATAAATATTATGATGTTGTATTATTACTGTAATATTTTATGTTTCTTTCAGGAGTTCATGCGGCCATTTGTGAACTATCATCGTATCATATCCTTCTTCCTGTACATTGTTGGCTTCGTGTCATTTGTTGTCAGTCTCAGAAAGAAGCATTATCTCAAACAATTCACCATGGTGAGTATTAGTTTACTGTTCAATTTACCACATTTTAATCCTTTTTAGCTCACCTGATTCATCAGGTGAGCTTTTAGGATCGTTGAATGTCCGGCGTCCGGCCACAATTAGTTTGTTTACACTCTAGCAACTTCTAGAGTAATGGGCCCTTGAATTACAAAATTTGCTATATTTAGCTTGTTTACACTCTAGCGCCTTCATTTATTCACCAATCCTAATCATATTTTCAGTAAATGTGTATAACCAAAAGATCTTGGACAAATTCGATTATGGGCAGAATCAGACCAGAACTTCAAGAGTTATGGGCCCTTGACTTTGAAAATTTGCTATATTTTAGCTTGTTTACACTCTAACGCCTTCATTTATTCACCAATCCTAATCATATTTACAATGAATGTGTATGACCTTATGGTTTTGGACAAGTTCAGTTACGGTTGGAATCGGACCACAACTTCAAGAGTTATGGGCCCTTGGATTAGAAAATTTGCTACGTTTTAACTTAAAAGTTTAACAGTATTATACCTTCATTGTTGGTTTTGATCTCAAAATCTACGTAAAAATGAGTTTTACAAGATGGAAACTATATTACCTGGTCACTAATTATTGGCCTTTGTTCTCAGGTGAGCGATAAAGGGCCAATGTGGCCCTCTTGTTTTGTGACCCACCTCTGTGGTCAAGTGGTTAAGGTCGCTGACTTCAAATCATTGTAACCTCTCACTGGTAGAGGGTCGTGGGTTCGACACCAACCATTTCTCTTTATGTGAGAAAGTAGGCAGTTGGTTTTTCACAGGAATGATGGTTAGATAAACTGTCCGCCTCATATGACTGACTGTTGAAAAGGCACATAAAACTCAAATAAACATACAAACAGTCCTTTTTGTTCTCCCCAAAGTGTCATGTAGGTACTAGGAATTTTGATAGTTTTACATAGATCTTGTTGATCTATGTGGCACATAGGTACGACAGACCTGATATATTGTTATGGAATTCTCAAATGTAATAAATGGAAGCTTCATGATTTTCATTGTTTTCTGAGCAAATCTTTTTAATTGTTTTATTTTAAACCATACATAATAGTGTAGGAATCTGACTGAACAGTGTTGCATTAGATATTCTAAATTCAGTTTATTAATTTTAGAAGTATTGTATTGTTCCATATAATCTTATTGCATGCAGTTTATCACTAGACTGAACTTATTAGACTGTTAGTGCAGTCAAACCTGTGTTAGCAGCCACCTCTGAATAAAGGCCACCCTGCAAAAAAGGCCATTCTTTAAAATCCATTATTGATTATCTGGAACAAAATGACCTCAGTATAAATGTCACCTTTTATGCCTTTTCCAAAGGATGGCCTTTGTTCACAGGTTTGACTGTATTTGTCATAGTCTTTATAGTTGGGTACCGTTGAGTCCCATTATTACATGTATTATCACAAAATAATTCCTAAGGTTCCTAGAAATTTGATATAACGAGATCATTCAACTGTATATATGAATAATCTCAGCATATTCCATAAATTTATAATGAGAATTCCCTTAAAACCTTTTACTGTGGTGTGAGAATATAGAATTTACTATAGATTTGGTTGTCATAGTAATTTTCAATACATGTATTTCATTTGCTAGGCAACACTAGAGTTAGAAATGTAAGAAAATTGTTCAAGTAATTCTGATAAATGTGGGTTTTTTTCATGACGGAAAAGATCACTATTTTAGATATCATATTTTTGTATTCAAGGATTAAAAAACTAGTATCTTCAATATCTGTTTTAAAGCCTTTAATTTTGCTGAGCTATAATCATATTCCTGTGGGGAAGTGCCTAAAATTGATATTAATTAGAGTAAGATTGTAAAGTCTCAAAGCTAAAATAAATGTTTAAATGTTTTGTTATAATGAATTGTAAACAACTTGGTTTGACCTTCGTGTTTTATCTAATCTGTATGAGAACTTTCAAACTATGAAATGTCTGGGTCACATTAAACTATGAAGTTAATTGATAAATGTTGCTTGAGATATAATTCATAAACAGTTAAACTGTCAGTGTATAACTAGTATAATACTTCAATGTATATTACCTTGGTACAGTTATGATTTGAATTTCCATTTAGCAAACTAAACTTATGCATCATTATTAATATGGTCTTCTCTCTTGTATCTGACAGTGTCAATTTGATATGGTTTTTGTTAATTCAAAAAATTATGAATTGCAATTTTCCTTTCAATGAACAAATTCTTTGTCTTTTAAACTTTTATTTATAAAACTGATATTTATTGAAATCTTTGTGTGAATGTTTCATATTCGACTAATTATAGAATTTTGAGGTATTGATTTTTCCCTTGTTTTTTTTTTTGTTTGATTGCATTTGCATTAGATTTAATCCATGTTTTTTTTTAGAATTAAGCTTTCTGCTGATTTGGATCGAATCAACTGATGCTTCCTAATGATGCAGATCAATGTTTTAATATCCCTGTGTCATCTTGCTCTTCTCATTTTAATTAATTGATTGAAAAGTGTGCATTGTGACTTGGTTCTTTCAAATTATGTAAAGATACCCAATAATACCAAGAAATGTCGTGATTTTTCATTGTGATTTAGTTTGCACATGACTAGATAATTGCTGTGTGGCTTAGTTCAATAAGATATAACTTCAACGATTAATGTTAATTTTGGGTACAATTTACGGTACTTTAAATCATCAAACATAAAATAGATAGCATTAACTTTCACATCTTTTTAATCTCATTTTTTAGTTTGGCTGTTTTAGAAGAAATAGTCAAGCTATTGTGATCACTATATCTTTAACTTTAAAGTTAAGGTCATAACTCAGAAACTATTAGAGGTAGCAACATGAAACTTCATCGAGGGATAGATCTCACTGAAACGGTGAAGAGTTGAGTGTTTGCAACGCTTGCAGTTCTCTTGTTATAGGTTTAAAGTCAACCAATATCATCCTGTCACAAGTCTCCTTTGCAAAGTAAAATGAAATTCTAGCTATTTTACTACCAATAATTTTATAAAGAATTTGTTCATCCAATTTATTTTTACATATATGTTTGTTTTTCGTTCAGCTCATGTCTCAATCTTGCATGAACTGAGATGTTTTCAACAAACTTTAGTAGTATCACCTACATAGCTTCATACCTCACAGTAATTAACTACCAATTAAATGTGTGGATTGTTCGTTAATTAATCATTTATTGTATTTATTATGTTAAAGGCTGCGGGAATGATGGTTAGGTGAACTGTCCCCCTCATATGACTCTGACTGTTGAAAAGGGACGTAAAACTCAAACAAACAAAATTCCCGCCTACAAAAAACATTTACAAAAACCTGATAACTCATTTTTCAGTTGTCTATAATTGATCTTACATGTCTTGTACATTAGTCTACCATAAAGTGACATAAAACCCTTTCTCTGAGGAGCTATTGTAGTTGAAAATAGATCTCCTGCTGTTCATTAATTTTATACACCAGTATTTAGATAGATAATTAATTTACTCTTTATACTTGTTTTCAGTTTGGTTGGACCCATGTTACATTACTTCTAGTTGTCACACAATCCCACCTTATCATGCAGAATGTATTTGAAGGACTGATTTGGTAAGCATTATTTATGTACAGTCATAAATGTGATCATCTCCAAATAAAGGCCATTCTATTCAAACTGTCATTGATTGTTTAGAACAAAAAGACTCCCAAATAAGGGTCACCTGTTAATAAAGGCCATGTTATGTCTTTCCCAAGGGTGGCCTTTGTTCACAGGATTGACTGTATATCACCTGATAGAGTGATAGACAGATTATTTACAACTCTTCATACCAGTCACTGATAAGACTTCTATTTTGCTTTGTTTATATTTTCTTGTAAATAAATGTTCTTTAAAGGAAACATTGCACCAAAGTATCTTATGATTTGTAATTCACATTGTACCAAAAGGCAGTGTGATGCTGCAGAGAGATATTTCTATGGGAGAGCACACTGTATTTGATGTTGCAGTGGTTTTTTCTCACCCTTCTGGGGAAGGTGGCAGGGTCCATTAGACGGAGAGAAATAGCATCTGGAGGACAAATAGGGGATACCAAATAGACAAGGCATACTTATACTCACAATTGTGAACTTTGATGCTTACAGATGAAATAAATTTTTCTACAGGTCAATTTTATAAAACAAATTTATAAAAAATGTCCCCTTTGAAAAATCGAATTCAACTGAAGGTGAATTTTTATTGATTATTGGGGGAAAGCATACTTTTCAGAGAGAGTGAATGATGCTTAATTTTGGCCCCAAGTCAGTCCCAAAAAAAACCACTTGCTGTCATGAGTGTACACTGTATTTTAAACAGTTTCATGCCTTAACTTGTTTTGACATTCCAACTAGTAGACATTGTTCATGGAAGATACAGCATAAGTTTTCAGTTATCTTCCTAAATCAGATCCAGACAAATGTGTATCAAAATAACATAAAGCCTCTAAAACATATCTTATTATTAGATTGTGTGACAATTTCAAGTGAATTATCTATACTTATACCATAGATCTGTCAGATAATTAAATAGAATGGTTGTTTCCTGAGATAAATGTGTCTTAGCATTCTCAGCAAAATCTGTCTGTTGTTGGCTTACAAATGAGCATTATGTAGGCTGTTTTGTAAGTACCATCATTAAAGTAGTCTTGCAATAATTCTAGAATCTTGTTATTCAGATTTCACATGTTCTTAAATGGATAGACAGATTCCAGCATAAAATGTGACATGCTGACATATGATCATGTTAAATCAGTGTTACACATCATGTATTACCGGAAGTATTTACATGTAATAATGCTACATTGAGGAAAGCTACATACTGTCTTATTTTCCAGTATTAAGAAAATATTCGTAAGTCTGTGCTTAACAATGAATGCTGTTGTTACAAGATGTGGTTATATGATGAACAAGGTTGTGTTCTGATGTCAAAGATGATATGGCAGATTTTTTCAATAGTCTTCATTTCCATACATTTTTATGCTTGAAGAAATTTTACTGATTACTGATGTTTCTTTTAGGTCCACTGTCCAAATGCTATTAAAAGTCTTACTGTTGGGCAGATCAATGGTCTAGTGGTAATGTGCTGGTCTTCTATTTGAAAGGTTTTTGGTTTGAATCTTGACTCCGCCTTCTGATATTACAGGAACGCTTTTTAGCTCACCTGATTCATCAGGTGAGCTTTTAGGATCGTTGAATGTCCGGCGTCTGGCGTCTGTCGTCCAGCGTACGTCCACAATTAGTTTGTTTACACTCTAGCAAGCGCAGCTCTTTACGAATCATGATTAAACTTGCTCACAATCTATATGGCCACAATGTCTCGGCTAAGTTCCATTATGGGCAAAATCGGACCAGAACTTCAAGAGTTATGGGCCCTTGACTTTGAAAATTTGCTATGTTTTAGCTTGTTTACACTCTAGCGCCTTCATTTATTCACCGATCCTAATCATATTTTCAGTAAATGTGTATAACCAAAAGATCTTGGACAAGTTCGATTATGGGTGGAATCAAACCACATCTTCAAGAGTTATAGGCCCTTGACTTAGAAAATGTGCTATATTTTAGCTTGTTTATACTCTAGCACCTTCATTTATTCATTGATCCTAATCATATTAACAATGAATGTGTATGACCTTATGGTTTTGGACAAGTTCAGTTATGGGTGGAACGGACCACAACTTCAAGAGTTATGGGCCCTTGTATTAGAAAATTTGCTACTTTTTAGCTTGTTTAACAGTATTATACCTTCATTGTTGGTTTTGATCTCAAAATCTATGTAAAAATGAGTTTTACGAGATGGAAACTATATTACCTGGTCATTAATTATTGGCCTTTGTTCTCAGGTGAGCGATAAAGGGCCATCGTGGCCCTCTTGTTCAGTGTCCCCATCCCAGCCAAGTACAAGTGTTAAGTAAACAAAAGGAAAGGGGTGAGGCATGTATCTGTGTTTAACCATGGGCACTACAACTAGGAAAAACTACTTGAAATAAGAGTAAAATATAAATACCTGGTTCTCCTGTACCTTCTCTCCCCTTTCTGTAGGGCAGCTCTGAAATAACCATAGATGTCAATGGGCTGTTTAACTACAGATAAATAAATAATCTTAATGTTATTGTACGAGATTTACTGTTTCTGTTGTAGGTTCTTACTTCCTGTTTCAATGATCATCTGCAATGACATCATGGCTTACATGTTTGGGTTTTTCTTTGGAAAGACACCATTGATTAAGCTGTCACCAAAGAAGACATGGGAAGGTTTTATCGGTGGTGGAATATCAACAATCATGTTTGGAATGGCTGTAAGTTGTAAAATTGTAATGTCTACTCATTCTCACATAAACAGGGGCCACTTGTGAAAATGAATTTTTCAAACAGCTGGTTTGCGAACATGTTGACTTTGAATAGGCTTTGTAAATGAGTCATAATGTCTAATTCATCAGTGGGGACGAATTTGCATAGTTTCAAAAATAATTATTCATTCTCTACTCCTGTAAAACTAAGTTCATTAATTTTGTTCTGATTATTCTGTCTATATTCCCACAGTTTATATACAATTAGAACTGTCCATATAATAATTGTTCTAGTCTTTTGCTTGATATCTAGCCTTTGTTTTTCAGCTGGCTTTCTTCTTGATCCAGTTTGATTTCATGATATGTCCAATCACATATGATGATGATAAAGGAAGTATATCTATGGAATGTACAAGACATCCAGTGTTTATAATGGAAGAATATAGTCTCCCAGAAACAATACAACTTCTGTTTAAGCTGGTAAGATTATAAACTGAAGTTGTTATTTATATCACCTTTAAAGTACAATACCGGTGTAATTATGACTTAATTTAGTGTGGATGACATATTTGGTATAAAAGCAATTTTCAGTATTGTCCACAAAACGAAATTGCAAATTTGAACTGTTACTGACAGCATAATATATTAAACACAAAACAAGTTATTATATACAGAATGTACAAAGTAAAGATTTCAGAAACAGAAATGATACAGAATCAATATGTAGTATGACATTAAATATTAATATATATCAAAATTCCTCTCAGCAATCAGACTCCAGATTAAGATCTTGAAACTGCTGTCATTTAATAGTTGTGGTACTGATGTAAAATCAAGTTTTATGTATGACTTGAATACTTTAATAATTTACCTACATCACTTGCTTTAATCTTCAGATAAGTAGAAAAATATCCATCGTGTTAGTCACTTATTATTTATATGATTTAATCAAGTTTTATTATAGCTATACCATATTATGATATTTTATACTGACATAACATGGTTTAATATTTATAAATGACATAAAACACTTAAAGTGACTTAGTTTTCTAGAGAGTCACATCCTCTAACAAGATATTTTTTCTTCTTCGTGTTTTTTTTTGTGAATGTATTTGCTGTGACTTTCTAATGGTAATGAAATTACTTGAATTAATATTAAACATACCATTTATAATGTGATAATGTGGTCTTATTACAGATTGGTATCCCATGGTACACTGTTAGAATGTACCCATTCATGTTACATTCAGTGTCCATGTCCATATTTGCATCAGTCATAGGACCATTTGGTGGTTTCTTCGCTAGTGGATTCAAACGAGCATTCAAGATAAAGGTAAGAATAAAGACATAATCTTAATTCTTTTTATAGGATGAGGTGTGGTTACCATGACTATGATATACATAATCTAAAACTTAGGCCATCCTTAAAAAATGTTAGTTTGCTGTAACCCGACTCAGAACATTTCAGTGGGTAGGTAGGATTTTTTTTGTTATTATATCCCAGATATAAAATATATGGGGGCTATATTGGATTCACGCTCGACAGTCGGTCGGTCGGTCCGTGCGTCTGTAGACACAATTTGTCCGGAGAATTTCTCAGCAACAACTCACAGGATTTCAATGAAACTTCACAGAAGTGATCAGTAGTAAGCCTAGTTGTGCATGCTTGAAGCATTTTTCGTTTGGATTAATTTTCACTGAGTTATAGCCCTTTGTTGTTTTTATACAGTATATACAATAGGCAAATTTTGTCCAGACAATTTCTCAGCAACTACTCACAGGATTTCAATGAAACTTCACAGAAGTGATCAGTAGTAAGCCTTGTTGTGCATGACTAAATATTTTTTCATTTGGATTGATTTTCACTGAGTTATAGCCCTTTGTTGTTTTTATACAGTATTATACAATAGGCAAATTTTTCTGGACTATTTCTCATTAACTACCGACAGGAATTCAATAAAACTTCACAGAAGTGATAAGTAGTTACTGGTAGCCTAGTTGTGCATGCATTAAGCTTGTCTTGGTTGGTTAAATTTTCACTGAGTTATGGCCCTTTGTAGTTTTTTATACAGTGTATATACAATATCTCAGTAACTACTCATAGCAATTCAATGAAACTTCACAGAAGTTATAAAAAGTAAGCCAAGTTGTGCATGCAATAACCAGGTTTTGTTTGGATTAATTTTCACTGAGGTATGGCCCTTTGTTTTACAGAATAGGTAAATTTTGTCCAAACCATTTCTCAGCAACTACATGCAGGAATTCAGTGAAACTACTTAGAAGTGATAAGTAGTTTGCCAAGATGTGCATGTCCACAATAGGTTTTGTCCAAGTAAATTGTAATGAGTTATGGCCCTTTGTTATTTTTAGCTCACCTGATTCATCAGGTGAGCTTTTAGGATCGGTGAATGTCCGGCGTCCGTCCACAATTAGTTTGTTTACACTGTAGCAACCGCAACTCTTTACGAATCTTGATTAAACTTGCTCACAATGTATATGGCCACAATGTCTCGGCTAAGTTCGATTATGGGCAAAATCTGATAATAACAACTAGAGTTATGGGCCCTTGAATTACAAAATTTGCTATATTTAGCTTGTTTACACTCTAGCGCCTTCATTTATTCACCAATCCTAATAATATTTTCAGTAAATGTGTATAACCAAGAGATCTTGGCCAAGTTCGATTATGGGCGGAATCGGACCAGAACTTCAAGAGTTATGGACCCTTGACTTCGAAAATTTGCTATATTTTAGCTTGTTTACACTCTAGCACCTACATTTATTCACCGATCCTAATCATATTTTCAGTAAATGTGTATAACCAAAAGATCTCGGACAAGTTCGATTATGGACGGAATCGGACCCAAACTTCAAGAGTTATTGGCCCTTGACTTAGCAAATTTGCTATATTTTAGCTTGTTTACACTCTAGCGTCTTCATTTATTCACCGATCCTAATCATATTTACAATGAATGTGTATGACCTTATGGTTTTGGACATGTTAAGTTATGGGTGGAATCGGACCACAACTTCAAGAGTTATGGACTCTTGGATTAGAAAATTTGCTACGTTTTAGCTTGTTTAACAGTATTATATCTTCATTGTTGGTTTTGATCTCAAAATCTACGTAAAAATGAGTTTTACGAGATGGAAACTATATTACCTGGTCATTGAGTATTGGCCTTGGTTCTCAGGTGAGCGATAAAGGGCCAATGTGGCCCTCTTGTTTATATAATAGAAACTGGTCAGGATATTTCTAAGCAACAATTTGCAGGTATTAAAAAAATGAAAATGCATTATATTTCCCTCTGTAAAATGTAACAATGACTGTGTCAAGGCTGCATCTGGGGGTATTCATCACCTTTAGTGATAGATCTAGTTTATTTTATTATATTTATATTAATCCAGAATACATGATTGTCAGAATGCTATTTTTAATATAAAAAAAACCTGAGAGGTAAAAAAATGGGTGGTAGCCTTTTTTGGTGAGTAGGTAGCATTATGGCAAACAAACTATTTTTTAAGGATGGCTTTATCTAAATTATCAGCTGTATAATGCTTCTCTTAACAGTAAATTCAAACAAGCTGGTTTTCTATGAATCATTGTTTCATAATTAAGGCATAGGTAATAGAAGGATATATGTTTTTATTAATTGTGTAAAGTCCTGTTTAATGTTGGTATTGTTAATTGTAATTATAAATATTACTTCAGGATTTTGGTGACACAATCCCTGGTCATGGTGGAATCATGGATAGGTTTGATTGTCAGTTTCTCATGGCAACCTTTGTAAACGTATACCATTCCAGTTTTATCAAGTAAGTCAACAGTACAGTTTTGTGGAGATGTACCGTACTAGATACAAAACTGCTCTGAATTTAAGTGTGATTTCATTGACATATTTTAGCCGAGTCAGCAGTTTACCAACTAGTTTGTTTAATCTTTTTTACTTCATTCTTTTTTCACAGCTAGCAAGGAAACTTTGAAATTAAGTTTGATGACTAGAACAAAAATGGACCCGCCTCCGTGGTCAAGTGGTCAAAGTCGCCAACTTCAAATCACTGTAACCTCTCACTGATAGAGGGTCATAGGATCGAGACCTGCTACCGACCATGTCTCTTTATGTGAGAAAGTTGGCAGTTGCATAGGATGGGAATCTAGTATTGGTTCTTCCCAGGAACGATGGTTAGGTGAACTGTCTGCCTCGTATGATTCTGAC
This sequence comes from Lutraria lutraria, assembly GCA_964023205.1. Taxonomy (NCBI): domain Eukaryota; kingdom Metazoa; phylum Mollusca; class Bivalvia; order Venerida; family Mactridae; genus Lutraria; species Lutraria lutraria. The sequence goes on from OZ026836.1 coordinate 28,718,075, forward strand.
TGTTGAAAAAGGGCTTAAAATTTAAATAAACAAAGAAACAAAACAAAGAACACAAAAGATCTTCATTACAAGCTAGTGTTGGCTTATATTTGAAGTTTGAAATGAGATAGAATAAGATATGTCTATGAATCTATGGAATAAACCATGGTTAACATGTTTGTGTCTTCAGTAATGGCTTCCTGTTTGAGCCAGACTTTAGAGTGATCTGTCTAATTGATCTTTTGTATAACTTCATTAAGAGTGTTTCAAAGAAGTATCAGAGTTGTATAAAATGATGTGAACACAATTATTTTGCTGTCAATACTGTAATTAATTACATGCATTTTGTATGCTTTTACAGTATTGTATTTCTGCAATAATTAGTTTATACTTGTCAATATGGAGACATCACTATGGCGACCTTCTGTGTATTTGTAGAAGTCTCTGAATCATTGATAAAACATTGCATGCTATATTATGTACCTGTCAATCATTCATCCAGGCTTATGGTAATTTCCAGACAATATTGGAGATGCTTTATCGAAGAAGCAAGATATTTCGTCCCTGATCCCATTATTCTGTACAATATAGTACAATCTATCTTAATTCATTTGTGAAAAATACTTGATATAAGGCTGAAAATAGAAAATTGTTTGATTGTAGTGCTCCGACGGATCTGTCAAAATGGCCTTTGCTTTTCTTTTTGTTTAGGTTTTCAAGTTGATTTGTTTGCTCCCGCTAAGTTGAAAGTACTTTTTGTTTTTAGACCGTACTGGAATACATGGTGGCTTTTAACCAATACAAACTGGTTTTTCATGATTCTATATTCTGTCTAATTACATGTTTAATGCAGAGCAGACTACATGAAAATATTGTGTATTGGAAAATTGCCAATTATTTTAACAAGGCGATGTCTGAAAAAAAAATACAAAAAGAATACCTACATGTACCTACCCACCTCTGGATGTCAGGGTTGGAGCACTACAAACAAATAGTTTTCTAATGATGGCCTAACATGAAAATCTATTACTAAGCCAGTCTTTGTATATAAATGGCTTTCCAATATATATATCAAGATACTGGTGTCAAATAATGTGAATTAAGTGAGTTTTATGTCTTGGTCTTATCATTATTGTTGAACATCAGGCCAACATTTAAAAAGAATAATGATTTTAGATTGAAATCATCATTGTTAATTAAATAATCTATTTTTCTAATTTCCTTGGTCAATATGCTGTGATAAAAAATATAAGAAGTTTATTAGCATCTTATTGCCATCGTATTCTTCAGATTTTTATACCCCCACAAGGGAAGTTTTGAGGGTCGGGGTATACTATACGTACCTTAGTGTAACTTACTCTTAAAATTGTGACTCAATCTATTTCAGATTGCCAAATCCATCGAAGGTGATACAGAGTGTTCTATTGATGTCTGTCGATCAACAGAGACAAGTCTTCCTACTTCTACAAGAGAAATTAGCTTCTCGTGGGGTTATAAATGTGACAGCCAATTTGTAGTCATTTGAATTTTAACTTTTCACTTGATAATTACTTGAGATATTTCTTTGTTTTATACATTTACATTATCATTAGTGGAAATCTTTTTTTTTTAATCTTCGTCGTGCAGTAACTTTAATCAATGTTCAGAAATGAGGTGCAATAATTGGAGGCATTGTTAAGGTTAATGTTACCTTAAATGACAAACTAAAGATTGTCAGGTACCAATATGTTCTAAATGTGCTGCACATATTTTATGTGTTCTTATCCACATTGATGTTACATGATTTTTTGTTGATGTTTGGAGAGAGAGATATATTTCCGTTTAGTGACTTTGTATGTTAAGTCTTACTTAAAAAATCTTATTTGAAATTCAATGAAACGACAGTCAAACCTGTGTAAGCAGTCACCTCAGATTAAAGGCCACCATGCCAATAAAGGCCATATTTTGTATTTCCCAGGGATGGATTTTGTGCACAGGTTTGACTGTATTTAAATTTCTCTCAACATTATACAAATAGATTGCCTGTAAGCATTTTAGCTGGTATTTGATATGTACTTCTATGCAAAACAATTACAAGATTTGTTCAATTTTAAGTAGGAATCGTAATTTAAACCTCAGATTAGTGCATACTTATTTCCTTAGTAGTATGTTAATTTGCTTGCAGGTTTTTCATTTTGTTCAATCTGATAAAAGCCAGATTGAAGTATCACTGTATAGTGTTACGTTGCTATTTTGCAAGATTAATCTCTCTAATGGTTGCTTATAATTCAAATTGATCTCTTTAATTCGTTGAAATCTGTTCCTTTAATTAGAGTCCCATATCTGTTATTACACAAAACAAATTTGTTTCTGTTTTTTATTTGTATTGTTACATAAAAACTTTGTTCAGTTATATTGGAGAGTATTTCCATGTGGGCAGTAATTTATAGAGTTTAAATGTTCTTCTGTTACTAGTAGATAGTTTTGTTTTGAGTGGGTTGTTTATGATTTAAATGAATGCCTCTGAGGCATATATTATTTAAGTTGAAGAAGCAGTCTAGGGAAAAGCCAGCAGACTTACTTCAATATCCATTTTGCCATAAAGTACATAATATAGGTTGTTTGTGTCATTGTTGTAAAAAGGTGCATATATTTCTTATATCTGTCTGGCCGCAACTTTAATATACTAATTATTTTGAGAAATGAAAGTAACAAATAACTTCTATGTCAATATTCGTACAAATGTTCTGTCCTGTTCCGGTATATTATAGTATGGTACTAGGGTGTATTTCCAAACATGTAAAAAATGTTTACTATACTTTTTTGCCTATTTCTGTTCAAGAAAACATAACTGGGTTTTGTGATTTGTACTACATATTGATCAGACCTGCTGTATTGTGATAAGTTTATTATTGAAAGAGATCCAGTGATACACAGTCCTTCTTGATATGTGAATACTACTGGGTTACTTTTCATTGCCAGGAATCTGAATAATTACGGTATGTGTTTTAGACTTGAATGTTTTACCCATACTATGATGCATACTGGTACTATAAAACTTAGGCTGTAAATAATCAAGGTTGTTTAAGATACATTTGTATTTATAAATGATAAGTGTTAGTATTATATTTATTCCTTATTTCATTGAGTATGAAAGTATTCATCTCCTTAATTACCTCCCATAAATTTTGTATTCAGCATGGGTGCCAGTTCTGTATTACATGTTATATTACGGTTCTTTTCATATTTCTGTTTCTTGTGATAGTGTTTACCTGATAATTCAAATTTAACGTATCTACATTAAGGCCTACTGTGGTGGTAATTTGGCTGTTTTGTTTTGTTATGTCATCATTTGTTATGCCTTTTTTCATTAAATACCGTAATATCAGTAGGAATTATCTGCTTGTAAGCCATTGATGTCTCATTAAATTATTGATGTTTTCATGTACTATACATTTGTTCTTGTAAGGTATTGCTCTCACTGATGGTAAGATGGCCTCTGTGTGTTTGTGTGAGGATGTGAATTTATTTATTACATTAATGTAATGTCATGATTGTACTGTAGTATGCATGTGAAATTAAGGTTATAATGTATGTCATATTGATAATGGCTTTATTTGAGAGTTGGGGGCAGCTTTATTTATTTGTGTGATTGTTTCATTTTCACACCAGTAGTTGGTACCTACTTCTGGATACATTTTTTGGGCCAATTTTCATTTACATTATCATACAAAAATGACCTAAAAGGTATTTTTTTAGTTCCTGTGTCAGTAAATGACATTTGATTTAGCTGAGATTTTTCCAAATACAGATTAAGTGGGAGTTGTCTCCCTTCAAATGAGAACATCAGTCACAATTTTGTCGTCGGAATGTGCTTACTGACTGTTTAATAGTATATTACATGAAGCTTTAATCTGTGTTGAGAAGTATGGAAAATCTTCATTTTGAAACTCTGGATATAATTTGTGTTATACATTCATGGAACTTAAATATACAAAAGTTCAATTTCTAATTGAGTGAAAATCCATTCACATAAGTCCTGTTTTTGGAAGTTCAACTTTCTTATATGGATATATTTGTTTGTAGGGTTGAAGTTTGAGTATTATTGATTTGTGTTGAAATGCAAGGTGCAATATTCATCTTGTGATATTCCCATTTCAAAGAAAGAAGTTTCGCTTTATTTTACATTTTAAAATTGTCCAGATCATTATATTCGTCCAATAAAGATGAAAAAAAATCTAGCATTTTGTTTGAACTATTTGCCATTTTTCTGTTTGTGTTTACATGTTTCATATTAAGATCATTTACTTATTTATAGTCATTAATGTTGAAATGTTTGAAATAACACAATAATTAGTCATTGAATATTGTTTTTATATATGTACATGAATGAAGTTTTCGCTAAGTTCTTGTAGTGTGAAACCTGTGTTAGTGGCCAACTCCTTAACAAAGGCCACCTTGTGAATCAACTGTCATTGATTATTTAGAACAAAATGACCTCCAAATAAAGGTCACCTGTCAATAAATGTCACAATTTGTATTTCCCAAGGATGGCATTTGCTCACAGGTTTTACTGTACTTCTCTCTGTTAACAATTATTTTTCAATGGCTTCTTTGTGATTTTAGTATGTCTTAATTACTTTGTATCTATTCTATTTGTTTAACTTAATTTAATGTGAGAAGTATTTTCTTGCTGCCAATCCTCATTTTGATTGTTGTTTTTTTCAAAGGAAATAGAATTGAAGTGAACTGAAGAATAGTCTTAACAAGTATTTGTGCCTCTAAGACATCTCTTAAGAAGGCAACAACATTTGATTTTTGATTTATCAACAATATGTCGGCTAATTTTATAATAAAGAACTCAAGCTACATATTTTACGTTTCGTCCCTGTAACCATGACCACCTGGTTGTAATTTACTAACTTGCTTCTTTTATTTGTTCTATTGTCATGTCTGTATTTTTTGCTCACCTTTTTTTATTATGTTAATTTTAGCAAGTATTTAAGTTTCTGTACATTATTCAATTAGAAATAATCAGGGTGTGTATATTTCTTTTATTTTGCTTTAATTTATTAGGAATGTTTTATTTTACTTTTATTTTTTTTCTTTGAATGGAACTATTATAATTATGATATTATTCATGTGTCTTTTTTGTTCTTATTGTTACCATGTAGGAGACTATTTATAACAACTAAAAGAATGTGTCATTTTAAAGGGACCTGTTGCCTGCTCGACCTAAAACAACTGTTAACATTAAGGTCCTCTTTGAACTTCTTTCTTACTCATGAATATGAAAATAAAGTAAAGCTAAATTCAAATGTGATTGCTGCATTTTTATACTGTTCTTTAAACTTAACCAAGTTTTTTAGTAACAAAATAATGTATTTAAATCCTTGATACAATTTTTACTTTTTATAATTACTACGAAATAGAGTAATGTTTCAAGATTTCAGAAACTCATTTATTGAATTTAATTCTTCTTCTTCTCATTTTATAAAAACAAGATAATTATTTTGACCCGGTGTAACAGGCCATACACCGGTATCTTATTTTTTATGTTGTGGTTGTATATATTGCTTTGATTATTATCTTATTTTGTTTGATTTTTATAGTAAAATATTGATCCCAGATTCATTGATGCGAAAATGATTGTATTTCTTTTTTTTTGTTAATTTCAAATAATTCTATAATTATTTAGAAATTTATAGTAAACTATTGTTTGTTGCTTGAGATCATTCGACTGTAATCCCTTTAAGCAGACCAGAAGTAAATGCATTGTTATATTGACAGCAAATCAGCTATCCAGAACCTTATCTGATATTGAAGTTAAAGTATTAAATGTTGGACCATAAAGTAACTTACAACTCTGTGTAAATATGGGCACAAGATGATTCATATCTAGTATGACACCTCATTTCAGGTTATGTTAAGTTTGTATTCAACATAGTCGACCATGTGCAAGAAAATTCCCTATCAAGATATGAACTTTTACCTTTTTTTAACCGGAAGTAGATGATAAAGCTGTTATTGCTAATATATGTAGACACGCGAATCATGAAAACTATCTGGCTGGATCAGAGGTTTACTGTGGTGTTTACACAGCATACAATAGAGTACATGGTTGATTGATTGATCATTCTTATGTTTATATTTGATCAAGGACTAAATCATTATAATTTCTGTTACTCATTTGTTGTATAATCATGTTATAAATATTTAATCATGCAACTCGTATGTTCATGTAATGAATTTGGTTTAGACAATAAATATATATGAATAAACTGTTACTGTGACTTGTTTTATCACAGTAGTCTATGTTTTTCATTCGGTAACATTGTTACCTCTGCTCCATAATTCCTATACTTTTTGTAACGTTTGCTTGACACTTTTAGTTAAATGTCAGATACATTAGGTGGGTTGTTAAAACCCTTTTCTGCTAGTAGTGAGGGCTATTTAGGAGTCACTTTGTCGGTTGGTCTGTTCCAAAACTTGTCAGGGCTGTAACTTAATAATTCATTGAAGGATTTTTAAATAAGTTACCACTAATGTTAATCATCATAAGACAAGGTGTTGTGAGCAGCTCCTATGGCTGTAGCTCCAACGTCAAGGTCACACTTAAGAGTTCAAATGTCATAATTTAGGTATTTTTGCCATGTCCGCTCTGTAACATCATCAGAGGATTTTGAAATAAGTTACCACAAATGTTAACTGTCATAAGATAATATGTTGTGCGTAACATCCATGGATGTACCTCCAAGTTTAAGCTCTCACTAAAAGTTTGAAGGTATAAAATTGGGTCTTTTTTCGTGTCCGCTAAGTAACTTTGTCTTATAATCCTCCAATGAATGACAAAGTTACAGAGAGTGAACAGGTTTCGGTGCAGACAAATCAACCAACCGACAAAGTGACTCCTATTTAGTCCCCACCATAAAAAAGTGGGGGTATAATAAATAACTGATGGCTATACCACAGAACAGATGGTTTGTAAAAAACAACATCATAGCATGACTCATAGCATGACACCACTGGTAAGAGATAAATTCTCATTTCAAATGAAAATAATATATCACAACAAATTTTTTAATAAATTCAATTTGATGTTTATTTATCAAATAAGTACTTCAGTACTGGTGTAATAAAATAAATAAATTACACACACTCTTCAACAAAGCAATAAAAACAATAAATAAATACAACTGAAAATGTAATAATTTTACAAATATAAAACTTTAGATTATGTCAGTGAATAGCGTATAGACATACAGTAGTTGAAAGGGTATTTTATACACACAGCATTAAAAATTGCTTCAACAAAATCATTGAAATACAGTCACAATAAACAGCAGGATAAATGACAGTTGTTTACAAAACTTATGACTTGCTACTTAAAGGAATCAAGCAGTTTACAATGAATAATCAAGTTGTAGACATAACCTGAACGCGAATGATATTGATATATGAGTACATATGATTTTGTGATACATATTTAAGATAATCCATTTAATTTAATTTGGTCGTGATTTAAATGTAAAAGAATAAGAAAGTTGATATTTATCCAACATTACCGGGGTACCCTGGGTTGGGGACTGGGAGGGGGGAGAGGAGTGAAAAATATAAACCAGAACACAGAATGGTAGAAAAAATACTTCATGAAACTAACAAATAAAGTAAAACTTTATAAACAAAATAAGGTCGCTGCAAGCGGTGTCAACGCTCGTCTATTCACCGCCTCAGTGAGATCTATCTACCAACAAAGTATCATGTTGCTTCATCTTATGGTTTCTGAGTTATGAGCTACATTAAATTAAAAAAAAAAAAAAAAGCCGAACTAATAGACACACATCTATATGTTCACATACGCACTCGTATCTCACACTAAATCTTAAGTTTGATCATCGCATCAATTAAAGATGAGGAATTTTAACAAAAATTAGTTAAATTATCATTCAATACATAGAAATCATTAAAATACACAAGTATTGCAAGAAATTTTTTATCAAAAGTTTGTTGCCAATAACATACACATATTAAGATTACATAACCTTATTTTCACCAAGGCAATGTATCTTTTTACAGACATACAGCAGTGAATTACATGAATAAAGCTACATTTCAAAGCAGCATCAAATCACCACATTTACTTCTATTCCGTAAAAAGTCAAACAATACATGCAGAACAATGATAGGAGAAGATTCTTTGATGTGAAATTTTATGATCAGTCAGTCGTCTTAATTATGGAAACTCACACCACAATATCAACTTAACTGTAGTTTCTTTTCTTCAATTCCATTTTAATGGATTACGAAAAACAGACATAAAACACATCTCCTTTGTTACTAATACCAATATAATACTGGCTTATCACAGATATATATATATACATGAAGACATAAATAAAAGTAGTCTTTATTCAAAGTGACTACATACTGCAACAAAAATATGGTCATTAATTTTCTTTCACTTACTTGAAATTTAATAGCAACCTAGCTAACATAATGAATTAGGACTGGTTCAT